>CM019703.1:1519580-1839495 GCA_009760885.1 Achatina immaculata | reverse complement strand
TTATGTTTTCACTGCCGTGCAGCTTCTCTGAAAGCTTCTTCATTTATGCTTCTGTCTGTCCAGATATATGGGAAAGATTAAAGTGTATGTGTGTGCGCGCGCGTGCGCAATACGAATGAGGAGAGGAGAGGGTAGTAGAAAGGTAAGAGAGAGAGAGAGAGAGAGAGAGAAATGGGATAGATATAACCAAGGAAAGAACGGACAAACTTTATTTTTTAAATGGTGAGGAATTGGACCTGCATGTCTGTCTAAAATTCTATATCCTTCGTTTCTAAACATTCAATATTAGTTTAGTACTAACATTACACGTATATAAAAAGCCACTGCTTAAAATGATTTCAAATGACATCTTACGAGAGAATGAGAAAAATATGATAGAGTGAGTGAGTGAGTGAGTGAGTGAGTGAGTGAGTGAGTGAGTGAGTGAGTGAGTGAGTGAGTGAGTGAGTGAGTGAGTGAAAGACAAGCAGTGAACAAATAAAATAAAGAATAAAAATCTGCAACTTATATCGTATTTTAAGAACTTTTAGAGTTTATTGATTTTATTGTCCAATACTTTTTTGTACCTTTCTGTATTGAGCTTTCTTGTATTACTGAACTGAATATATAATATATTAACCTCACCGTAATTGCTTGTATAATGTTTATTTATGGCTCATTCATAGAGCTCGGTGCAGTGCAGGGAGAAGTTTAGTATGTACATACTGTGTGAACATCAAGAAGATGTAAAATATAATACGCATGGCCAAGAGCACTCAAGATAAAAAAATACAGGGGTAATATTCTGAACAGATTCCCTTCTATATTTATAGTCAAATCGTTTCTTTTAAATCAGAGACATAGCAGATCGTTTCCATGATCATCTTGTGTCACTTTTCAAGAAAAGCTTTTGTTTTAAAAAAAATGGGGGGGGGGGGGGTGGGAGGGGGGTGAAAGGCTATAATAGCTCGCTCTAAGTTTAGAATGGATCATGAAAGCGGTAATCTCTGTAGATTACGTCACTATGCAAACCACGTTCAGACTTATCCCCCTTAGCGAGGCTAAATAACACTCCATTTGTTACTGCATTGAAGGTTAAATTTTGCTCAGCTAAAAAAAAAGTTAACTGTTTTCAGATGTATGCTTTTACTCCACATATCTGTGTTAAAAACTAAAAAAAAAAAAAATAGCCAAAAGTGGAAGAGATATAATCCTCGTAATATTTTGTACTTGTCTCTACCCTGAGTTATAGACCTTATGCATGTTTAAATGTAATGTTTGCTAACAATAAAAAATATAAGAGAAATGCCAGGTTTTTTGTTGTATTTTAAATTGATTTGCTTTTTATGAACAAGTTTCTTCTGCTCCAGGTTGTTAGTCTTACTAAATATGGAGCTCTTTCGCCAAATGTTTTTAATGTAGCATTACAACGTGGAAAATTAAACTACGAGTTTAAAAAGAGTAGACTTTTAAAGGTTTTTAGGACTGGGAAAACGTTGAAAATGTCTTCTTTCTTCTTTTCTTTTTTCCCCACTTTCTAAAAAATACTCTCATTATGCACAGAAGATTATCATTGTCTGTGACTGAACACGTGAACAAACAGAAGAGAACTGTCTGAAAGTTAAACTAACTCAGTTACGAGAAATTATCTCCAGAGTAAATTACAAAACTCACAGTCATGATGATGATGATGATGATGATGACGACGACGACGACGGTGACGACGACGACGACGACGATGATGATGATGATATCCTATTTACTAATTTTCGAGAACACTAGCGAGAAATGAGGCTTTCTATTGCCTTTCTTCACTGGGGGTGACGTTCATGATAGAGAGAATCAGGGAAAATTGTTTTATCTAAAAGTATCAATCCAAAGTTAATGTTGAATCAGTCTTTTCTAAAATGTTTTTCACCCTTAAGTGGGCTGTTATAAACAGATTATCTTTCGACCGTGTAGAGCGCCTTAAGATGACAGAAGACATGATAATCACAAGGCGCTGTGCTGTGTTACTTAGTTAAATGGACAGAAGACATGATAATCACAAGGCGCTGTGCTGTGTTACTTAGTTAAATGGGCAGAAGACATGATAATCACAAGGCGCTGTGCTGTGTTACTTAGTTAAATGGACAGAAGACATGATAATCACAAGGCGCTGTGTTGTTTTACTTAGTTAAATGGACAGAAGACATGATAATCACAAGGCGCTGTGTTGTTTTACTTAGTTAAATGGACAGAAGACATGATAATCACAAGGTGCTGTGTTGTTTTACTTAGTTAAATGGACAGAAGACATGATAATCACAAGGCGCTGTGTTGTTTTACTTAGTTAAATGGACAGAAGATATGATAATCACATGGCGCTGTGTTGTTTTACTTCAGTACTGAGCCAGCTTCATAGAGTGAACTTTCTCTCTCTCTCTCTCTCTCTCTGCTCCATGAAATTTCACTGAAGGGTGCTGTTCAACAATGGTGCAATCTCGCAGCTGAGAGTCCATGTTTATCTTAAAATGGTTTCAACTAGACTAGAGGCAGAGCGTTAACTGCGCGAGTTCAGGCTAATCATTAGTCATTGCGAACGTGATGTACTGTGTCAGGATATATCCGTTGCGGTTACTGCGTTTATTTTCAAATTACCTTTACTTACAAAAAATTCTCAATCACGTTTTTAAGAAATGTGAAAACATCTTACATCCTTCCTATGCCGTTAAACGTCGCATAGGGCTCGCATGGTGGTTCGCCAAGTTTTTCTGTTTTCGACGAGTTTTTCAACCTCATCAAGGGATTTTATGTCTACTAATTTGGCCTCTCTTAACAATGTCCTCTTTAGAGTTTCACGTGGTCCACCTCTTTTTCTTCGGCCTGTTGTGTTCCACTTGATAGCTTGTTTTGGGATTCTCTAATTATTTATTCTCATCATGGGACCGATATATGTCCATCTCCTTTTCCTGATCACCCATGAGACAGGTTGTTGTTTGCACATCTGCCTTATCTTTGCGTTGTTCTTGAATTCGTTTCCCTTTATATTGAGATTTTCCTTAGGCATTTGTTTTCGAAAGGGTCTAATTTGCTGTTTATTTCTTTAGTTGTTTTTAGTTGTTTTCCAGCTTTCGCACGCATACATGAGGGTGGATATTGCATTTGAATTGAATAATCTCAGCTTGGTTTTTATTCTTATAACTTTTGAGTGTCATATGTTCTCAAGATTCTTGAAGGTCAATGCTGCTTTTGCGATTCTAATTGTAACTTCCTTTCTAGTGTCACCATCCTGGTTTACGTAGCTGCCGAGATATGCATATTGGTTTACTTCTTCAACAGCTGGTCCTTCTACGTATATTTTTTCTTTCTTGATTAATTTAATTATTTTTTGTTTTTCCTTGTTAATTTCAATTAATGCTTTGCTAGCTAGCGAAGACAGGGTAGCTGTTTTTTTTTTCTTGCATCGAATTCGCATTGTCACTGATAAGAGTTGTGTCACCTGCAAAATCAAGATCTTCTAGTTGGGTCCGGTGTACCCAATCAATGTTCGTTTTACTTGTGCAACATTTTTTCCTTATGAAGTCAATGGCAATTCCAAAAAGCAAGGGAGATAGTATACATCCTTATTTCACGCCTGTTTCAATCTGGAACCATTCGCTCATTCCTTCTTCTCTGTTGACTGCAGAAACATATCCGTTATAGACATCTTTAATGACGTTGACAATTTTAGATAGTTTTCCATATAGTCTTAAAATTATCCACAATGAGCCTCTGTTTATGCTTTCAAATGTCTTTTTAAAACTTCTACAATGTTCAAAATTTATTAACAATCTTCAAACTGCTGATGTCGCCGTACTGATAGCTGAGAACAAACAAGACCTGCAAAATTTCTTAGATAAACTCGCCAAAGAAAGTGAACAGAAAGGCCTTACTTTGAACATCAAAAAAACACAGACTATGGTTATATCTAAGAAACAGAATCCACTAAAAAGCAGTATGAAATTAAATGGAACTATTCTAAAGCAGGTGCAGAAATTCAAATACCTTGGAGCAGTAATAACTTCAGATGGGAAATGCAAAACAGAAATTAAGAACAGAATAGGCCAAGCAAAGACTGCATTTCAGAGAATGAGAAACATATTATGCAGCACATCCTTATCAATGAATGTTAGAAAACGAGTCCTATATTGAACCTATCTTGTTATATGGAAGTGAATCATGGACAATAGGCAGGTCTGCACAAAAGTCATTGGAAGCAGCAGAAATGTGGTTTATTAGAAGAATATTGCGAATCCCCTGGACACCAAAAATAACTAATGGAGAATGTATGAGAAGAGCTAGAGAGACAAAAAATCTTGTCAAAAAATAAGAGAGAGACAATGTACTTTCATAGGACACGCAATGAGAAGAAGGGGCATTGAAAATATTATAGCAACAGGAAAAATAGAGGGAAGAAGAGTCAGTGGAAAAACCAAGGGAAATTATACTGGACAGTCTGATGAGATGGTGTGAGAGGAGATCACCAACTGAGCTAATGGCCTGCATGAAGGATCAGGTACTCCGGAGAAGCATTATAGCCAATGCCAATTGGCACGGCACCTGATGATGATGATGATGTGACCGATATATGTCCATCTCCTTTTCCTGATCACCCATGAGACAGGTTGTTGTTTGCTCATCTGCCTTATCTTTGCGTTGTTCTTGAATTCGTTTCCCTTTATATTGAGATTTTCCTTAGGCATTTGTTTTCGAAAGGGTCTAATTTGCTGTTTATTTCTTTAGTTGTTTTTAGTTGTTTTCCAGCTTTCGCACGCATACATGAGGGTGGATATTGCATTTGAATTGAATAATCTCAGCTTGGTTTTTATTCTTATAACTTTTGAGTGTCATATGTTCTCAAGATTCTTGAAGGTCAATGCTGCTTTTGCGATTCTAATTGTAACTTCCTTTCTAGTGTCACCATCCTGGTTTACGTAGCTGCCGAGATATGCATATTGGTTTACTTCTTCAACAGCTGGTCCTTCTACGTATATTTTTTCTTTCTTGATTAATTTAATTATTTTTTTTTCCTTGTTAATTTCAATTAATGCTTTGCTAGCTAGCGAAGACAGGGTAGCTGTTTTTTTTTTCTTGCATCGAATTCGCATTGTCACTGATAAGAGTTGTGTCACCTGCAAAATCAAGATCTTCTAGTTGGGTCCGGTGTACCCAATCAATGTTCGTTTTACTTGTGCAACATTTTTTCCTTATGAAGTCAATGGCAATTCCAAAAAGCAAGGGAGATAGTATACATCCTTATTTCACGCCTGTTTCAATCTGGAACCATTCGCTCATTCCTTCTTCTCTGTTGACTGCAGAAACATATCCGTTATAGACATCTTTAATGACGTTGACAATTTTAGATAGTTTTCCATATAGTCTTAAAATTATCCACAATGAGCCTCTGTTTATGCTTTCAAATGTCTTTTTAAAACTTCTACAATGTTCAAAATTTATTAACAATCTTCAAACTGCTGATGTCGCCGTACTGATAGCTGAGAACAAACAAGACCTGCAAAATTTCTTAGATAAACTCGCCAAAGAAAGTGAACAGAAAGACCTTACTTTGAACATCAAAAAAAAAAAAAAAAACACAGACTATGGTTATATCTAAGAAACAGAATCCACTAAAAAGCAGTATGAAATTAAATGGAACTATTCTAAAGCAGGTGCAGAAATTCAAATACCTTGGAGCAGTAATAACTTCAGATGGGAAATGCAAAACAGAAATTAAGAACAGAATAGGCCAAGCAAAGACTGCATTTCAGAGAATGAGAAACATATTATGCAGCACATCCTTATCAATGAATGTTAGAAAACGAGTCCTAAAATGCTATATTGAACCTATCTTGTTATATGGAAGTGAATCATGGACAATAGGCAGGTCTGCACAAAAGTCATTGGAAGCAGCAGAAATGTGGTTTATTAGAAGAATATTGCGAATCCCTTGGACACCAAAAATAACTAATAGAGAATGTATGAGAAGAGCTAGAGAGACAAAAAATCTTGTCAAAAAATAAGAGAGGGACAATGTACTTTCATAGGACATGCAATGAGAGGAAGGGGCATTGAAAATATTATAGCAACAGGAAAAATAGAAGGAAGAAGAGTCAGTGGAAAAACCAAAAGAAATTATACTGGACAGTCTGATGAGATGGTGTGAGAGGAGATCACCAACTGAGCTAATGGCCTGCATGAAGGATCGGGTACTCTGGATAAGTATTATAGCCAACGCCAATTGGCACGGCACCTGATGATGATGATGATGATGAATGTTAAAAATAATTCATATGAGATGAAAATGAGAGAATGAGTTTTCAGTCAATACATATTAGAAATGCATCATCATCATCATCATCATCATCATCGTCACAGTTATTATTGAGTATTTAACGTTTTTATAGAACTAAAGTTCGTTGGACGTTTTTGCTCTCTTTGTTCTGTTGTCTGGAGAATTCGCAAGCTTAGCTGGAAAAAAAAAGTCAAAAACCAGTGAGCCCATTGTTCACATATCTTAGAGTCTGAAAACCTTTATATACGGAGCTTAGTTGTGAGCCATTATTTATTTCATGTTTTCTTCAGTACCCACGTCCACGCAAAAAGAAATCTTCAGCCTTTAAAAAATATTAAATTAAGAACGACCTTTGTCCTTTAACCTTGAAATTTAAAAAAAAACGAACTGCTCAGTAGACCGAAGCACCATATGATCTACAACAAGGTCACCCGGTTAGAATGCACGAGAAGATCGGCCCGTTACTTAAGATAAGACAGATATGGTTCTGGTCTGGTGTATTAAGCCAGATAGCCGCGCCGTTTCTCTTTGTTCCCCAAAAAAGAAAACTGACAATTGGTGAGAAACAGAAAGAAGCAGACATGATAAATACAAACGTGTGGCTGCTACAGTCCCGTACCAACATTGTAAACAAGCGGTACCGAGGACGCAGATAAAACCAGTGCCACCATTTTCCACCATAAAGTTAACTACCCAAAGTTAACTACCCATAATTTTCTTGGCACACACCGGGGTCATAAACTGGTTTATGTTAGCTCAGATATCCCACAATAACAGCCCATCAAATGTGAGCTTCATAAATCCATGTTCTTTGTCTTGCTTTACTGCCACAGTGTAATGAGATGGGCCTTTATTCCTATTACAGTTGACAATAAAAACAACTAATTACCTGATTTATAGCTTGTGTTAAAAAATAATAAAAGGCGTTTATTCCTACTACAGTTGACAATAAAGACAACTAATTACCTGATTTATAGCTTGTGTTAAAAAAAATAATAAAAATAAAGGCTACCAGGCAGTCTACCTCAATTGTTTTAAATAACTCTATTGATTGAGAGGAAGACAGAGAGGGAGGGAGAGAGAGAATGGGGTAGATGGACAAGTAATAGCTTAAAAAGAATTAAAATGAAATTTGTAAACAATTCTGAGAAATCATACGTAACTATTTTAAAAAAAACAACTTGAAAGAAATTATTCAATGGCTTATATAATCCCCCAGACATACTTTTCAAAATTAAAAAAAAATGAGTTAAATATTCATTCTTCCAAAGTATGTGTAACACTGATGAACTGAAAGCATTCGTAAGGTCACAACTGGCTTCATATGAAAGAGATCACAACAACTGCCAACAGAGAGATACAATACCACAACAGGAATGACAATTACACACAAAATAATGAAATACACAGGAAAAAATACAAAAGTGAAGACAACAAACCATTTAAAACTACAGAATCTCTATCCCATCCTAGAATCAAACACACAACCTCTCGCTACAACATTCTGACCAAAAACTCCCCTCTCAACTCATTCACACCTCCCCCCTAACCTAAACCACGTGACTAAGAATTCTCTCGAAACACGAGATATTTTCTCCGTGCTTGCATACAGTGATGGGTTGTGGTCTACCAGACCACAACCACAGGGTTACACACAAAACTATATGTACAGAATGTTATTCTGTTTTTGGGGTACTATGGAGAAGCATTATAGCCAACGTCAATTGGCACGGCACCTGATGATGATGATGATGATAATGATGATGATGATGATGATGACGATGATGATGATGATGATGATGATGATGATGATGATGATGATAAATGTTAAAAATAATTCATATGAGATAAAAATGAGAGAATGAGTTTTCAGTCAATACAGATTAGAATTGCATCATCGTCGTCGTCGTTGTTGTCATCATCATCCTCATCATCATCATCGTCACAGTTATTATTGAGTACTTAACGTTTTTATAGAACCAAAGTTCGTTGGACGTTTTTGCTCTCTTTGTTCTGTTTGTCTGGAGAATTCGCAAGCTTAGTTGAAAAAAAAGAAAAAGCCAAGAACCAATTAATCCAGTGAGCCCATTGTTCACATATCTTGAAAACCTTTATATACGGAGCTTAGTTGTGAGCCATTATTTATTTCATGTTTTCTTCAGTACTCACGTCCGCGCGAAAACTTCAGCCTTTAAAAAATATTAAATTAAGAACGACCTTTGTCCTTTAACCTTGAAATTCAAGAAACGAACTGCTCAGTAGACCGAAGCACCATATGATCTACAACAAGGCCACCCGGTTAGAATGCACGAGAAGATCGGCCCGTTACTTAAGACAGATATGGTTCTGGTCTGGTGTATTAAGCCAGATAGCCGCGCCGTTTCTCTTTGTTCCCCTAAAAAAAGAAAACTGAAATTGGTGAGAAACAGAAAGAAGCAGACATGATAAATACAAACATGTGGCTGCTACAGTCCCGTACCAACATTGTAAACAAGTACCGAGGACGCAGATAAAACCAGTGCCACCATTTTCCACCATAAAGTTAACTACCCAAAGTTAACTACCCATAATTTTCTTGGCACACACCAGGGTCATAAACTGGTTTATGTTAGCTCAGATATCCCACAATAACAACCCATCAAATGTGAGCTTCATAAATCCATGTTCTTTGTCTTGCTTTACTGCCACAGTGTAATGAGATGGGCCTTTATTCCTACTACAGATGACAATAAAGACAACTAATTACCTGATTTATAGCTTTTGTTAAAAAATAAGAAAAAATAAAGGCTACCAGGCAGTCTACCTCAATTGTTTTAAATAACTCTATTGATTGAGAGAAAGACAGAGAGGGAGAGAGAGAAAGGAGGGGAAGGGAGTAGATGGACAAGTAATAGCTTAAAAAGAATTAAAATTAAATTTGTAAACAATTCTGAGAAATCATACGTAACTATTTTAAAAAAAACAACTTGAAAGAAACTGTTCAATGGCTTAAATATCTCACAGACATAATTTTCAAAATAAAAAAAAAATAAGTTAAACATTCATTCTTCACAAATATGTGTAACAGTGATGAACTGAAAACATTCTTAAAGTACAACTGGCTTCATATGAAAGAGAACACAACAACTGCCAACACAGAGATACAATACGACAACAGGAATGACAATTACACACAAAATAATGAAATACACAGGAAAAAATACAAAAGTGAAGACAACAAACCATTTAAAACTGGCAACTGTGAGGAAATGAAAATAAAAGTTATATCATTTCTCAACACAGACCCTCTACAGGTTGATGCACTCCATGTATTATTGCACAAGCTTCTTAAGTTCTTTGGAGAAGAAGCTTTTCTGCTGCTCCCAAATCCAGGTCCATACAGCTTCTTAAACCTCAGCATCTAAGCTCTGTATATGTTTCTGACATATATATACACATATGATATCATTTAATTTTAAAATTATACATATTTAGACATCAACCAAAAATTATACACATTTACACATCAACCAAAAATAATACACATTTAGACATCAACCAAAAATAATACACATTTAGACATCATCCAAAACAAAATTAACAGAAAATTGCAATAATGTAGTTATAAAAGAGACAGTAATGTATAATAAACTGAGAGACAGTGTATGAGAGAGAGAACAATCACATATGTGCATACTCAAATCTAGGTAAATGAGTACACTTATGAATGTGCCAGCACTATAGACATGACTTTGCCAGTTTTAGGAGCACAAGTAACACTAACACAAACTTTTTTTTTTCCTCTATCACAACTAAATCAATTATTTTTATTTTATAGCATAAAAAAAGCACTTCACAGCCTTCCTTACTCTTGGCAGAATAGCTCTGGGGCAAATTTATGAATTTTAATTTTTAAAAATGTTTTATTTAATATTTTTCTTCAAACCGGTTTAGTGGGCATAACATCGTTTGATGAGGTTGAAAAGCTCGCTGGAAACAGGAAAACTTAGGAAACTAACATGTGAGCCATATGTGATGTTTAATGGCACAGGAAGGATGTAAGATGTCAGAAAAAATTTTTTTTTAAAAAAAATGTGGAAGATTATCCCATAGATTGGAGGGGAGGGGGGTTTCACACAAACACATGTGCATGCATGTGCACACATACACACACAGAGGGAGAGATAGACTGATTCAGGTGTTCTATATATCCCTGAAGTTAGGATGTCTTAGCAGAATTCAAGGACACATCAACAAATCTCAAACTGTAAAACTGTCGATACACAGAAATGAAAGGAAGCTGCAGAACTGACATCCCAGCTGAGTACCAGAACACCTTTTACCATTGATAAACAGAAATAAATATCATCCTTTGTAACAAAATATAAAGTCATTGCTAAATTTCTTCATGTGCATACAATAAATATTCATACAGAAACCATCACTCACATCAATAAATATTCATATAGAAACCATCACTCACATACAATAAATATTCATACAGAAACCATCACTCACATACAATAAATATTCATACAGAAACCATCACTCGCATACAATAAATATTCATACAGAAACCATCACTCGCATACAATAAATATTCATACAGAAACCATCACTCACATACAATAAATATTCATACAGAAATCTGCAGTGATTAGCAGTGGCAATGGTTAAACTAATAAGAAATGAAAGCAGCTGTAAAAGAATTGTACAGATGAGGATCCAGATAAGAAAGAAATACAAAACAAATAAAGAAATAAACAGTAAAGAAAGAAAGAAAGAAAATTTGCTTTCTATGCTGAATTCAAAACAAGCTGTTAATAGCTTGTTTACAACACTCAATTAGAATAATATGAGTACTTTATGTCCATATAAAGCATATTTGATCTTTTCAACAACCTTATCTTTAAAGGCATCCAACAGAAAAGCATCCTGTATTTGAAGGATATCTACATCACTATCTTGGACATAAAGTGGAGATAAGCCATACTTATCTTATTTACAATTTTCTTGCTATTTCATGCTATTTTCCGCCATATACTTTCTCATGTCTTACACGCAAGTTCACTGACTGATGTCGATGATTGGTTCATATATAAATTTTCTTGTGCTTGGTTTATACAGTTTCTATATTATGGATCTGTTTACAATACAATAGTTCTATATTGTGAATCTGTTTACAGTACAGTAGTTCTATACTGTGGATCTGTTTACAGTACAGTAGTTCTATACTGTGGATCTGTTTATCATACACAAATTCAGTACTATACACATGTCTTTCATATATAAATCTGATAGTGTATGTGATCTGTTTGTCATACACAAGTTCTGTATGGTGAATCTGTCTCATACACAAATTCTACATTTTGGATCTGTTTGCCATACATAAGTCTGATACTGTCTTTCACACATAAACCTGAGAGTGTATGCTGATCTGTTTGTCATAGACAGGTTTGATACTGCACTTTTTTTTCACATAAAAATCCAATAATGTATGCTGATCTGTTTGTCATACATGTGTTCTATATTTTGGATCTGTTTATCATGCACATTTCTATGTTGTGAATGTTTCTGTCATACACAAGTCTGCATTGTGAAACTTTCTCTCATAAACATGTTAAATGTGTGGATCTGTGTATCATATGCAAGATCTATACTGTCGATTTGTTTGTCATATACAAGCTTCATATACTGATTTTTATGTATGTCTCAAAGAAACACTGACTGTTCTGCACCTACTTTTATCTACCTCTGTTTCAACAACTCACATACAATGCTACATGCATTAAGTATCTGCCAAGTGACATTTGAAAATCATTGTTGTTCCCTTCATATTTACACTTATCTATGCATGGAATAATTAACAGTCCATTGCTTTACTCTTCACAGTGAATCTCAAGGTATCCTCATAGAAAATACAAAGTGTTACCTAATTAACTTATCACCCACAGTCAGAGAAGATGGAAGATGGTCACTTGACCCTCCATAACCATGTAGGTGACATCAGGAACACTCACTTGATTGACATTCAACTGATTGACACTCACATGTATTGTGTATTTATCAAGAGATATGTCAGTGAAGAGAATTTCATTTATCCACTCTTTCAGGTAAGGAAAAGGATCTTTGCCCATTGGAAAGTAAGTCAGCTATGCCTTGTCAGGATGTAAATGAGTGACTCTTTGTTATTTTTTTTTTTAAGATGACGAAAACAACAGGCCGTGACCCTGTGGTACTGCAAACCAGGTCCACCCGTAACGAGTTGTGGACCATACCCCTGGCATTCAATGTGCAGGGCAGACCTCATGCATCTCGTTTAGTTAAAAAATAATGAGGCTTTTGTTTAACCAAAGGGCATGTTGATCAGGGTACCTGCCAAGAGGACACTTTGACCTCAGCCACTTTCATCTTAGCCAAAAAGGAATGATTCTTTGTTAGGATATAAATTTATTGTTACCTCATCAGGATAAGAAATAAGATATTCATGACTAGGGCTCAAATAAACTATTCTTTACCATTAAAATTAACTAATCTTAATAAGGGTTAAGTAAACTGTTTTTTCACTATGGTAAAAATAAAGCATTCAAAGCTGGAAAACAACTAAAGAAATAGAAAAGAAATTAGACTCTTTTGAAAACAAATGCCTAAGGAAAATACTCGGCATCAAGTGGAATGAATTCAAGAACAATGCAGAGATAAGACAGATGACTGAACAACAACCAGTCTCATGGGTGATCAGGAAAAGGAGATGGACATATGTTGGTCACTTGATGAGAAGAAATGATCAGAGAATCCCAAAACAAGCTATCAAGTGGAACACAACAGGCCGAAGAAAAAGAGGCAGACCGCGTGAAACTCTGAAGAGGACATTATTAAGAGAGGCCAAGTTAACAGGCATAAAATCCTTTGATGAGGTTGAAAGACTCGCTGAAGACAGGAAAAATTGGCGAACTACTTTGCGAGCCCTATGTGACGTCTAACGGCACGGGAAGGATACAAGAATAATACTTTGTATCCATATAAAGCATATATGATCTTTTCAGCAACCTTATCTTTAAAGGCATCCAACAGAAAAGGGGTCTGTATTTGAAGGATGTCTATATCACTCTGTTGGACACAAAGTGGAGATAGGTCATACTTACCTTCTTCACAATTTTCCTGGGCTTCTACATACTATTTTCCATCATATACTTTCTCATGTCTTACATGCAAGTTCATTGACTGATATAAATTCCATTGATTGGTTCATATACAAGTTTTCTTGTGATTGGTTTACACAATTTCTAGATTACTGATCTGTTTACAATACAATAGTTCTATACTGTGGATCTGTTGGATACCATACACATGTTTTTCATATATAAACCTAATAATGTATGCTGATCCATTTGTCATACACAAGTTCTGTATGGTGAATTTGTCTCATACACAAATTCTATATTTTGGATCTGTTTGTCATACATAAGTCTGATACTGTCTTTCACACATAAACCTGAGAGCGTATGCTGATCTGTTTGTCATAGACAGGTTTGATACTGTACAGTTTTTTTTTTTTCGCATAAAAATCCAATAATGTATGCTGATCTGTTTCTCACACATATGTTCTATATTGTGGACCTGTTTATCATGCACATTTCTATGTTGTGAATGTTTCTGTCATACACAAGTTCTGCATTGTGAAACTTTCTCTCATAAACAAGTTACATGTGTGGATCTTTGTGTCATACACAAGCTCTATATTGTAGAATTGTTTGTCATATACAGGCTTAATATTCATTCAATCATTCATTCATTCACTCATTCATTTGCATGTCCTCTGTGGAACTTTGCCTCACTAACAGCACTCCTGTAGGTCTCTCGGTTGTGAGCAAGATGGCCTGCTGTTGCTGCATCCATTTGCAGATCATCAACGATGTCTTGCAGCCATCTTCGTTTTGGTATTCCTCTCTTTCTTTTTCCCATTATGTATCCTTCCAATACAGTCTTCTCTAGATTATCATGACATTTAATTGTGTCCAAAATATCTGAGTTTGCTCTCTTTAATTCACTTTACCAGCCAGCCTTCTTCAATATTAAGTTCTTGTAGTATGGATACATTTGTTCTTTTTTGTGTCCATGATATTTGAAAAACTCTTCTGTAGCATTTACATTCAAAGGCATTTATGTGTTTCTCAGCTGTTTTGTTAAGTGTCCAGGTCTCATAGGCATATGTTGCAATGAGAAAGATGCATGCCCTTAAAAATCTTATTTTTGTAGTTCTGTCTGCTCCTCTCCAGAGATTTTTTAGTTGTTTTACTTTGTGATGTCCTCCTTTTAATTTCCCTCATTGTATCTATATTATTAGTTATATCCAAGATATTAAAAACTCTCCACGTCTTCCAATTTTTCCTCACCGATACATTTGTTTTGTCTTTTGTGATCAATTTAGTTTTCTTCACATTAAGATAGAGGTTTTGCTCTTCGCTGTTCTTACGGACTGACATAATTAGTTTTTCCATTCCTTTTTGTGCTGTAGAAAGTAATACTATGTCATCAGCATATCTAATCTCTGGTATTTCATAACTTCCAATTGTTATGGCATCATAATATTCTTTGTCTACATCTTATTGAACATTCCTCATTATATTTTCAGTATACAAGTTAAATAAATAAGGAGACAATATGCACCCCTGACAGACCCCTTGCTATATGTCAAACCAAGTTATTGTTTCACCATTTATTCTTACTACTGCCTGCTGGTCTAGGTAAAGCAGTGATGTTAATTGTATCAAATGTGTTGGAAATCCCTTTTTTTTCCATTATTTCCCAAAGTTTGTGGTGTTGTACACAATCAAATGCCTTTGAGTAGTCTATAAAAGATAAATATAGAATCACATTAAACTCTCTGCCTTTCTCAGAGAAATTATTAATTAATTATTATTAATCTTATATTGAATATATGATCTCTTGATCCTCTTCCTTGCCTGAAACCAGCTTGGACCATAAGAATTGCTGAATTACTGAAAAAAAAAAAATCAAGCTTAATATCTGATTTTTTTTATGTCTCTAAGAAACATTGACTGTTCTGCACCTACTTTTATCACCTCTGTTTCAACAACTCACATACAATGCTACATGCATTAAGTATCTGC
Organism: Achatina immaculata; assembly: GCA_009760885.1. Classification (NCBI taxonomy): domain Eukaryota; kingdom Metazoa; phylum Mollusca; class Gastropoda; order Stylommatophora; family Achatinidae; genus Lissachatina; species Lissachatina immaculata. Next base: position 1,824,090 of record CM019703.1, on the reverse strand, counting down.
CAAGTGACATTTGAAAATCATTGTCGTTCCCTCCATATTTACACTTATCTATACATGGAATAGTGAAGAGCAAAAGCTCTATCTTAATGCGAATATTAATTTTATGAATTATTAATTAAAATTGTAATTATTATTAAAACTGATGACAACTGACAAAACAAACAAGGCAGCTGATATATATATATATCAATGAGGAAAAACTGGAAGAAGTTAAGAGTTTTGAATATATTGGATCACTGCTAACTAACAGTGGAGATACAATGAGGGGAATTAAAAGCAGGACATCTATCGCTCTACAAAAAATTAAAACAACTAAAGAATCTGTGAAGAGGAACAGACAGAACTACAAAAATAAGATTTTTAAGAGCATGCATCTTTCTCATTGCAACATATGCCTGTGAGACCTGGACACTTAACAAAGCAGCTGAGAAACACATAAATGCCTTTGAATGTAAATGCTACAGAAGAGTTCATCAAATATCATGGACACAAAAAAAGAACAAATGTATCCATACTACAAGAACTTAATATTGAAGAAGGCTGGCTAGTAAAGAGGATTAAAGAGAGAAAACTTAAATGTTTTGGACACATTAAACGTCATGATAATCTAGAGAAAACTGTCGTGGAAGGGTACATAATGGGAAAAAGAAAGAGAGGAAGACCAAGGTGAAGATGGCTGCAAGACATCTTTGATGATCTGCAAATGAATGCATCAGCAGCAGGCCATATTGCTCACAACCGAGAGGCCTACAGGAGTGCTGTTAGTGAGGCAAAGTTCCACAGAGGACATGCAAATGAATGAAAATGAATGAACGCATGGAATAATTAATAGTCCATTGCTTTACTCTACACAGTGGATCTCAAGGTATCCTCAGAGAAAATACAAAGTATTACCTAATTAACTTATCTATCACCTGCAGTCATAATGTGGAAGATGGTCACTTGATCCTCCTTATCCATGTAGGTGACATCAGGAACACTCACTTGATTGACATTCAACTGATTGACACTCACATGTATTGTGTACTTATCAAGAGATATGTCAGTGAAGAGAATTTCATTTATCCACTCTTTCAGGTAAGGAAAAGGATCTTTGCCCATTGGAAAGTAAGTCAGCTATGCCTTGTCAGGATGTAAATGAGTGATTCTTTGTTTTTTTTTTTAGATGACGAAAACAACAGGCCGTGACCCTGTGGTACTGCAAACCAGGTCCACCCGTAACGAGATGTGGACCATACCCCCGGCATTCAATATGCAGGGCAGGTCTCGGGCGTTTCGTTTAGTTAAAAAATAATGAGGCTTTTGTTTAACCAAAGGGCATGTTGATCAGGTTACCTGCCAAGAGGACACTTTGACCTCAGCCACTTTGATTTTAGCCAAATAATCTATTCTTCATCATGATAAAAAGAAACTGTGTCTTATCAGGATTTGAGTAAACTGTTCTTCACCAGAATATAAGTGATATGTTTAACAAAGAAGTAAAATGTTCACTGTTTTTCTGTCTGATTATTTCCCCTTATTTTCTCCTAGAGAGGTGTGCTGACTGCTGAAATATCTGCAGATATGCTCCACAACATCTTAACCTACAGGCTGTGAGAGATTCTTTGTTAAAACTTTAAGGAATGCATGTGGCCTGTTTTTTTTTTTAGCAGCAGCTGTCTTGGCTTTGTGTTTTTCCTTAATCCTAGCCCAAGTTTATTCTTTTGTTGTACTTTTTACTGCCATAGTGCATGTGACGAAATAACCTTTTTGGAGATCCCTTTGTCTGCCAGTTCAAATTTGGCTCTCTCTATTTCTTCTATCTTCTCTCTCTATTTCTTCTATCTTCTCTCTCTATTTCTTCTATCTTCTCTCTCTATTTCTTCGTCCCGTGTGTTTTTTTGTATGATTAAGGCTCATGCCGAAACATCACAAATGTGTACACCTTAAGTAATAAAACTGTTCCTACTTTTTCCCTAGTTTGTACATTTTGGTATCACAGCTTTACTGCAGTGGCTCCGCGTATAGTTATATATAATTATACACTAATTACTGTTTGTTACTAAAAGGCTGGGTTAGACTGGAGATAATGTGTTGCTACCCTGCAAGATGTTACAAGCCATAATGGGCAGTGATTGCTTAGTTGATCACAATCCGTGGATGGATGTGTGAATAATTTGTAGAACAGTTAAAATTTTTTCTTGTTAATGGATTAATAGAAAGTGAAGGGTCGGACCTAAGAAAGCAACCTCTACCACTATATGAAAACATATCAGTCCTTTCTAGTGGTTCAGTTCAATTCAAGTGCTATGCCTCGTGGCGTATCGATCATTTCTCTCCACAATTCCCTGTCTTTAGACTTGATTATGAGATCCGCTGGTGACTTTCTTCCTAGCCACACTGACAGTCCATCCAGTAACTTCTCTCTCTGTCTTCCTCTGTATCTTCTTCCTTTAATTTGTCCAGTTGCCACAGTGTGTTCCAGTTTTCCCTCTTCTCAGGAAAAGTCCTATAAATCTCGTTTGTCTGCCTCTGATTTTTGCTATAATTTGCTTTTTAACTCCAGCCTCTCCTAAGACTTCTTCACTGGTTTTCTTGGCTGTCTATGGTACCTTCAACATCCTTCTGGTTTTAAACCACATCTCTATGGCCTCCATTTCTCGCTGTAATCTCTTATCCATAAACCATGCTTCACACCCATAGAACAAAATTGGCTTGATGTAACATTTAAGTACTCGGGAATCTTGTTTCCATTGATATGAATCTGTTGCATTAGATGTGTTTGGAATGCTGATATCCAGATCGGACGCAGGAAAGACAGTGACCTTGGGCACTGTGAGAATGGATAATGAGGACATTGTGATGACTGCTTTGGACAGTTTGCACAGGTGAGAGGAGATCTGGATAGGACAAGCATCACCCATAACCAGTGTGTGACCGGAACCATCAACAGGCACACACTTCAATGGATGTTGGTACAGGTGGTCAATGTGCTTATAGAAGCGTCTCAAGCGCATTGATGTCAGTCTCTGACTGCAGACTACAGATCTGAATCGAGGAAGCCTGAACCGAATGATGGTAAAGTTCTTTACTATCCACCTTGTGGTATCTGCTTGCAGTTCTCCCTATACTTCGGAATGCGAAGACAATTTGGAGATCATTAGCAGAGTAAGAGAGAAGTTAGTTCTCAAAAGGCGAATTATTTTTCTCAAACCAGTTTCCCTGGCCAAGCAGAAAATGAGCTTTGAAGGAGGTGCAAGAAGACTGGATATGATTTCTTGTTGCTGATGCAAGTATGCCAGTTGTTATGAAATTATATACAACAGAAGCTCCTCATCGTGTTTTCCACAATCAGCTTGTATTAATCTTATGTGAAAGAAGTCTTCAAAAATAAAAGATCTATTACAACAAGCTACTTTTATTTTACTCTAGTAATTTAACACAAAAGATCAATAAAACACTCGTTTAAACTTTAAAAAAATCTACTCTCACTCTGTTTCTTTCTTTCTCTCGCTCTGTCTTACTTTCTCACTCTTTCTCTCTTTTGCTTTCTTCCCTTTCTTTCTCTTATTCTTTCTTTTGTTACTCTGTCTCTTTTTCTCGCAGTATCTCTCTCTCTTTCTCTCTTGTTCTCTCTCTCAAATCACATAAGTTATGTAAGCTAATGTAAAACTACACTATACATCTCTGACTACTCTACAAAACCAGTTGATGTAAAACTACACCATACATCTCTGACTGTCTCTACTAGAACTAGCTGTACTGCAGTACTCAATTTATCCACAGAAACATAAAGAAAACTTTGGGTTCACAGATCAACATGTTTAATAAACATTCCCATTTTTCAGATTTAAACCATTTCCCTTTGTTGTTGTTGTTGTTGTTGTTATTTTAAAAAAAAGAGGTGAGAGGACAGAGATTGCAGATTGGGAGGATAGGGATGGGAACGGGGAGGGGGGGAAGAGGGGGAACAGAATCGAGAGTGTATTTAGATATTTCTTTTCTACTGTAAAGATTTTAATTTAGTACTTACTTCTTTGTTTTTGTTCTTTTCTACTGTAAAGATTTAAATTTAGTACTTCTTTGTTTTTGTTCTTTTCTATCCTGTAAACTCACCATACTCTTCTATATAATGCTGGTCACAAAAAGATGTCAGGTTTTTTCCCCCCAAAAAATAATGCTTGTTGTAATCATTAGGTGTACTGGTAAAACGTTAGAAGCCGCTTTCCTCGCTTATGCAAGTCTGCTCGTTGCCTAGCAACATCGAACTGTCTTCAGAGCTTGCGTCTTGCTTCCCGCCATGTTTGGGCTTGAATTTGACGTAGTTTATGCCATCGTGGCTTTCTGTTAGCTCTCCGTACCGTGGCATCTGAAAACAAGTGACGGCCAGAATTAAACAGCAATATCTGACTCCTAGTTTATTTTGTGAGAAGACATTTTTTAAAAAAAAGAAGGAATTACTACAAAGCTACATTTTATGTGTGTGTGTGTGTGTTGTGTTGTTCATGTATGTAGTCCCTGTATGTAGCACCTGTATGTAATCCCTGTATGTAGTCCCTGAAAAAGGCTGACGCCAAAATATTGTATGCTGTATGTTTTTTATTCATACGTTCTCATCTTACTTTCATACTTTCTGCCATTTGTTTTTTTTTTCTTACTTTCCTCACTCCCTCTATTGTTTTGTAAAACCGAACCATACACCTCTGTCTACTTTTATCACTAGAACCATACACCTCTGTCTACCTTTATCACTAGAACCATACACTTCTGTCTACCTTTATCACTAGAACCATACACCTCTGTCTACCTTTATCACTAGAACCATACACCTCTGTCTACCTTTATCACTAGAACCATACACTTCTGTCTACCTTTATCACTAGAACCATACACCTCTGTCTACCTTTATCACTAGAACCATACACTTCTGTCTACCTTTATCACTAGAACCATACACCTCTGTCTACCTTTATCACTAGAACCATACACCTCTGCCTACCTTTATCACTAGAACCATACACCTCTGTCTACCTTTATCACTAGAACCATACACCTCTGTCTACCTTTATCACTAGAACCATACACCTCTGTCTACCTTTATCACTAGAATACACCTCTGTCTACCTTTATCACTAGAACCATACACCTCTGTCTACTTTTATCATTAGAACCAGTTTTATCACAGTAGTTATCTCTTTTATAAAAAGATAAAGAACTTCAAGTGCAATTTTTAAAATCAGCCAGTTTCCAGGTGCAGTGACCTGCTAAACTTTATACCCATGATGTCAGCATGTACATTTTATACCCATAATGTCAGCATATAAATTTTATACCCATGATGTCAGCATATAAACTTTATCCCCATATTGTCAACATATAAACTTTATCCCCATGATGTTTAGCAAATAAGTAAAATGTTCATAGTATTTATGTGCATATAAACTTTACACCCATAATGTCAGCGTATAAACTTTATACCCATGATGTCAGCATTCAGTTATTGAAGTTTAAGATGACATGAGCATGTAGCATGAATGGAAGACAGCCCCGTCCACAGACAAATATTACACGACGATTTTTCTGGAGAGAAATATGCGACGAGATCCAACAAAACTGATATACATCAAAACGGGATCACATTACGATGAAAGAACCAGCAAAAGAAAATGGCACAAAGCTGGAGAGTATCGATCATCTGTGAACTGTTGTCCTTTGCAACTGAAATCGTCAAGATTTGTAAGGGCATGTGTCGGATGGGGAGTAGACAGAGTGGCTCGCTGGAAGACGAATCCCAATAGATAAGATTTATTCGCAGACTTCACTACCGCAGGGCGCTGGGCTGGATTAACTATTAAGAAAAGTAAGCACGTGCTTAGGGCATCAAGAGAAGGGGGGAGGGAGCACCACAGAAACTTTTCCATAGCCGAATTTACCACGGTCCATGGGCCATATGGTGCAGCTGAACCAGGATCCAGAAAAGGGGCCACCATATTAAATGAGAAAATGGCACACAGATATATACAATAATAACAAGAGCACTAAGAGAGCGCAGACCTCCGCCAAGGGCCATGAATTCGAAGGAAAAAGTCTTCTCCCCCCACCCCTCCCCAAATAAATAAAATCAGGCGAAACTTTGTATGCAGTCTGTGAAATTTGTATACTTTCTGTACAACGTCTGTGGAACAAAAAAAAAAAACAAAACAAACACACATACTCCGACAAAACATAATCTCCTTGGCGGAAGTAAAAATTATAATAATAATAGTAATGATAGAGGTTAATGGTATACATTACTCTTGGGAATACAACAAAATTAGAATCAGGTAACTGCCCCCACGGTCAACGTAGTCTCACGTGATCGTTCTTCTCTAAGTCTTGTTCATGTCGGCTGTCCAGTTCAGTCGTCCACTGAGAATGAGACTTGCAGAGGGGCACTAGCAGCTTACTCAGCTTCCAGTGTGCTAACAGGCAACACCACGCGTGCTAACATTGTAACTTCGTAAGTAAGCTGATTCCTTTTTTATGACACTGTGTAATATAATATAATTGTTACTAAGTCCTGCAGTCGCTTATAAACCAGTATTTGTTTTCAATCAGCTGGTGGAATATTTTATCATCAGCTACAAATAGTATTACTGTCTCTTTCTAGATCGCAGCTACTAGGAGAATATGAGTGTGAAAAGATGACACTTGTATAGAGTGGTCTGTTGCTATTAAAGACTTGAAAACTACTGTACTGAATCATTAAATGTTGTTGTTGTCGTAAACTTGGTACTTGTTGTTAAACCAAGTAGCACACTGTCACATTATTATACACTACCTGACTCAACAACAAAACCAGGTTCACCAACTTTACAATAACCACAGAGTCTATGTGTACCATATAAACAGCAAATGTCAGCATATAAAATGTAAACATATTAGCTGTAATGTAACATCTGGTTAATGAGCTCTGCTTACTATATAACTGTCTTCTTCTTCTTCTTCAGTCTTTCTGGGAAATGCAAGCTCGTGTTCTTTCTGCAGATGCAGTGAGGATGTTGAAGCACAGCATCTTGTAGGATTGGGATCAGGCTATGGAGGCTATTTTTTCAGTCCCTGCATGCAGCCAAAAAGCTGGCTGGGGTGGGGGGTGCAATATTTCTTTTGCAGACTCCACTACCATGGGGACTGTGGAGATCCCTGCCTCATTACCCAGGCTAGGCCTGTTACAGGGGTAACCAATGGAGAAGTGGGAGAGAGTTTTGGCAGGCAGTATTTCGTCAATTATGACGCTAGCGTATCAGCTATGGGGCGTTGATTGCCAACTCGGACAGCCTCCTCTCGCACCCCCCACCCATAACTGTCTAAAATGACCGTCCTAACATTACCTGGATGTGAATGCCCAGGCGGACTCTGAGCGTGATGTAGACAACAAGGTACAGAACCACACTTATAACGAGGTTCACCAGGAGGTGCAAGCCGAACATAGCCTTGACATAGGTCACATTGTTGGGGTCAGTGCGGTCAAGGTTGGAAGCCTCCGCTCCTGTAGTCGATTTGAGAAAGTTAAATTTATGACTTAAAAAAAGTCTTTACTTTGAAAACAGCACACTCAAAAAATGAACGTCAAAATATAATGCATTTTTCAAAAGCCGCAAAATATAACAAAGGCTATAAAGTTCAGAGCCGCAGAAAAAGAAGAAGAAGAAAGGGACGACACTGATAGAGGAAGGATGGGCAAGAGATGGGCAGAAATCAGTTTGGTCGGATGCGAAATAAAAATTATTTTGGGGACAACAAAAATGAAAATAAAACAACATTTAAAAAAACGAGAACTCTTGAACGTTGAAACCACCAGGTACTGGAGGGTTTGCGTGTTTCGAGTTTTTGGCGCGCCTCTCCGTTTTCCATCGTGCCCAGTGGCAAAAAGAGGTGTATCCACTTTTCTGTGCTGTAAAGAGTCATCCTCCTCCCTTCCCTCACTTATACCGTAGAAGCACAAAGCGTTTCCTAGAAACTGCGTGAAGAGGCACCAAGGCTACAAAAGATAAAGAATTATTTAGGTAAGGTAAAGGTAACCCTGTCATGCCTTAGAGGCACATAGGGATATGGTGTTAGTGCCCATATTTTCCTTGACCTGTCAGCACACTAGAGGGTGATATGGCCAGTATCACGCCTGGCTGCCTTTCCTTCCCCAACTCCAGAAGAAGTCGGGTACCCATTTCTACAGCTGGGTGACTGGGGTGCCGCCGGCCGGATTCGAACCCCCGACCTTCGCCATGAGAGACCAGTGCACTAACCACTTCGCCACTCAGACACCCAAAGAATTATTTTATTAAGCGATTTTTTTTTGTCTGTTTGCTACTGATGTGTCTGGGGAAGGTGTCCTCCCCTAGGTACCCCACTGACTAGAAAGTAAAGACAGGAAGAGAGAAAAGTCCTGCTCTGCAGTGATTATCAAATGGGAAAGATGTTGATCCCGATGAAGAATTTTAAGTCTTAAGTTGCCGTAATTACCATTGTAAAAGAGGATATAACGATGGAGGTATGTTCTGAAAATTTAATGATATAGAAGAGCAGTGGGGGTTGTGACGTGGGGCTGGGTTGAAAAAAAAGGGAGGGGGGTTGACACTTGGGACGTGTGAGAACCTCTACCCTAGAGCAGTGGTTCCCAAACTTTTTCAGACTGCGGCATACTTGGTGACCAGATTTATGTCGTAGAACACCTGTGTCCTTAATGCTGGACTCTCGTGCTGTGAAGAATATGTTTCATGGGTAGAGAGGAGTAACTCAGTAAATCTTTTGACTTAAAAGACAGTATTTTTTAATTCCCCCCACCCCCCGGATACTAATGATTAATTAGTCGAGAAATGTCCGCATGGACCATCCATGCAGCTCATGTCTTTTCTAGAAGGTCCAGCCCGTGGAAATGTTAGATATGTGGTTAAAAATGTGAGCAGTTCAGAGGTCGGTTGTGCAGAGATATGCTGTATTGTTTTCGTTAGTAGTGTAACTGTAGAACTATCGATTGTCAGTGTAGTTAGAATGTTTGTGATTAAGACTAGTTTCGTTAGAAATAGTGTGATAATTCAATTAGTATCCTGTGGCGGCTGTCTCTTTTTTTTTTTTTTGTGAGGTGTAAGCCATCTGGGTTTTCTTGTTCGTGTATGCTGATCAGTTTGAGGTACGACATGACACATTTTCACTAACATGAATTAATTGGCCAACAACATCATCATGTGGCGATTATTAAATATTTTTATGATCGGCAATGGACGCGTTCAGTCGAGTGATTTAGCGTTATGGTTGAAAGAATCCTGGGTTGCAAGATGAGCATCAGTGAAAGAAGGGATATCCGAACGGCCTACAAGCCTGAAGTATCATGGGGTAGTGAAATTGAATGCCTATAAATATATACAACACATTCTAACAAAGTATAGTAGTGCGGTTGGAGATAGAGAAGAACGAAGACGACATTAGTATCTTCAGTGGCATTTAAATGCTAAATCAGTCATCAAAGAGAAAAGATACTCACACATCTACTGTCCAGCAACACATCCACTATCCATCAACGCCAACTATCAACTAAATATTAAACGACAACAACAAAAATTATTTTACAGTGCAGTTAACCACACATTTTTAGCATTTTGAAAGTTTACATACTACACTGACCATGTATGTCTGTGAAAATGTGGCAGCGATTTAAAACTTTATTATACGAGTCAATCTTACATTTGTACAAGGCAGTCTTTTCAGTTTGAAATGTGAGCCTGCTTGAAGGTACAGATTTCTGGCCATTTCAGCTCTCCCGGATTGGGACTAATAACACATTACTGTGAGTTCTCTATTTATCGTACAAATAAGCAAACATTAGCCGTATTATGGTAAAAAAATATTTTCAGCTCCAAAAATTTGGCCGCACACCTCTAGCTCTCTCGTGGCACACCAGTGTGTCGCCGCGCACCACATGAAAAACTGTACGCTAGAGCAACACATTCAAGGACTCTGTGTAACACTGAGGGACTACATTACCTGGAAACCTGTCACTCACATAGAGCATGAAAGCCACGTGAGAGAACCAGGTGCCCAAAGTTAGGACGCAGTAGGATCGGATCACCATCGTCCACACACCTTCTCTCCACTTGATCTCAAGCAGGACTACGGATAGAAGAGGTGAGGAAAAAAAACATTAGAGACAAGGTAAGAACATTGTAACAAATATTATAACTCCAAACTATTTTACCTACAGTAGAGTGAGCACAATACTTTGTTTTACATTGAATAACGAGTAAATTTTGTAACAGCATTTTATCTTATCTTATCTTACACTTTTCCCATGCCGTTAAACCTCACATAAGACTCGCATGGTAGTTCGCCAAGTTTTCCTGTATTCGGCGAACTTTTCAACCTCATCAAGGGATAGTATGCCCACTAAACTAGCCTCTCTTAACGATGTCCTCTTTAGAGTTTCACGTGGTCGACCTCTTTTTCTTCAGCCTGTTGTATTCCACTTGGTAGATTGTTTTTGGATTCACTGACTGTTTCTTCTCATCGCATGACCGATATATGTCCATCTCCTTTTTCTGATCACCCATGATACAGGTTGTTGTTTGCTCATCTATCTTATCTCTGCATTGTTTTTTTTAATTCGTTCCAATTTATACCGAGTATTTTCTTTTGGGATTTGTTTTCAGCCATGTTTGGGCTTGAATTTGACGTAGTTTATGCCATCGTGGCTTTCTGTTAGCTCTCCGTACCGTGGCATCTGAGAACAAGTGACGGTCAGAATTAAACAGCAATATCCGACTCCTAGTTTATTTTGTGAGAAGATATTTTTTAAAAAAAAGAAGGAATTACCACAAAGCTACATTTGTGTGTGTGTGTGTTGTGTTGTTCATGTATGTAGTCCCTGTATGTAGCACCTGTATGTAATCCCTGTATGTAGTCCCTGAAAAAGGCTGACGCCAAAATATTGTATGCTGTATGTTTTTTATTCATACGTTCTCATCTTACCTTCATACTTTCTGCCATTTGTTTTTTTTTTCTTACTTTCCTCACTCCCTCTATTGTTTTGTAAAACCGAACCATACACCTCTGTCTACTTTTATCACTAGAACCATACACCTCTGTCTACCTTTATCACTAGAACCATACACCTCTGTCTACCTTTATCACTAGAACCATACACTTCTGTCTACCTTTATCACTAGAACCATACACCTCTGTCTACCTTTATCACTAGAACCATACACCTCTGTCTACCTTTATCACTAGAACCATACACCTCTGCCTACCTTTATCACTAGAACCATACACTTCTGTCTACCTTTATCACTAGAACCATACACCTCTGTCTACCTTTATCACAAGAACCATACACCTCTGCCTACCTTTATCACTAGAACCATACACCTCTGTCTACCTTTATCACTAGAACCATACACCTATGTCTACCTTTATCACTAGAACCAGTTTTATCACAGTCATTATCTCTTTCATAAAAAAATAAAGAACATCAAGTGGAATTTTTAAAATTAGCCAGTTCTGAGGTGCCGTCCTGTTAAACTGTAAACCCATGATGCCAGCATATAAACTTTATACCCATGATGTCAGCATATAAACTTTATACCTATGATGTCACCATATAAACTTTATACCTGTGATGTCACCATATAAACTTTATACCAATGATCTCAGCAATTGAAGTTTAAGATGACACGAGCATGTAGCATGAATGGAAGAGTGCCGTGTCCACAAACGAATATTATATGGTGATTTTCTGGAGAAAAATATGCGACGAGATCGTTCAAAACTCAGGTACATCCAAACTAGATCGCTATAACTTGAAAGAACTAGCAAAAGAAAATGGCACAAAGCTGGAGAGTACTGATCAAAATTGAAGAGAGTCGATCATCAGTGAACTGTTGTCCTTTGCAAAGTTTTGAAGAACATGTGTTGGATGGGAAGTGGACAGAGTGGCTTGCTCGAAGACGAGGACCCAATAGATGAGCTTTTTCGCAGACTCCACCACAGGGAGCATGCCAGTACAGATCTCCTTAACCAGGCGGAAGAAATGAGCAAACACCAGAAAGAGACAGGACTGGCCGTCCTCGATAGCAGCGCCATTACTCCCAACATCGTCTTTTGCTTACAAACAAAAAAGCTCTGTGAACTGACGACACAGAGTGTAAACATATTAGCTGTAATGTAACATCTGGTTAATGAGCTCTGCTTACTATATAACTGTCTTCTTCTTCTTCTTCAGTCTTTCTGGGAAATGCAAGCTCGTATTCTTTCTGCAGATGCAGTAAGGATGTTGAAGCACAGCATCTTGTAGGATTGGGATCAGGCTATGGAGGCTATTTTTTCAGTCCCTGCATGCAGCCAAAAAGCTGGCTGGGGTGGGGGGGGGGGTGCAATATTTCTTTTGCAGACTCCACTACCATGGGGACTGTGGAGATCCCTGCCTCATTACCCAGGCTAGGCCTGTTACAGGGGTAACCAATGGAGAAGTGGGAGAGAGTTTTGGCAGGCAGTATTTCGTCAATTATGACGCTAGCGTATCAGCTATGGGGCGTTGATTGCCAACTCGGACAGCCTCCTCTCGCACCCCCCACCCATAACTGTCTAAAATGACCGTCCTAACATTACCTGGATGTGAATGCCCAGGCGGACTCTGAGCGTGATGTAGACAACAAGGTACAGAACCACACTTATAACGAGGTTCACCAGGAGGTGCAAGCCGAACATAGCCTTGACATAGGTCACATTGTTGGGGTCAGTGCGGTCAAGGTTGGAAGCCTCCGCTCCTGTAGTCGATTTGAGAAAGTTAAATTTATGACTTTAAAAAAAGTCTTTACTTTGAAAACAGCACACTCAAAAAATGAACGTCAAAATATAATGCATTTTTCAAAAGCCGCAAAATATAACAAAGGCTATAAAGTTCAGAGCCGCAGAAAAAGAAGAAGAAGAAAGGGACGACAGTGATAAAGGAAGGATGGGCAAGAGATGGGCAGAAATCAGTTTGGTCGGATGCGAAATAAAAATTATTTTGGGGACAACAAAAATGAAAATAAAACAACATTTAAAAAAACGAGAACTCTTGAACGTTGAAACCACCAGGTACTGGAGGGTTTGCGTGTTTCGAGTTTTTGGCGCCCCTCCGTTTTCCATCGCGCCCAGTGGCAAAAAAGAGGCGTATCCACTTTTCTGTGTTGTAAAGAGTCATCCTCCTCCCTTCCCTCACTTATACCGTAGAAGCACAAAGCGTTTACCAGAAACTGCGTGAGGAGGCACCAAGGCTACAAAAGATAAAGAATTATTTTATTAAGCGATTTTTGTTTGTTTGTTTGCTACTGATGTGTCTGGGGAAGGTGTCCTCCCCTAGGTACCCCACTGACTAGAAAGTAAAGACAGGAAGAGAGAAAAGTCCTGCTCTGCAGTGATTATCAAATGGGAAAGATGTTGATCCCGATGAAGAATTTTAAGTCTTAAGTTGCCGTAATTACCATTGTAAAAGAGGATATAACGATGGAGGTCTGTTCTGAAAATTTAATGATACAGAAGAGCAGTGGGGGTTGTGACGTGGGGCTGGGTTGAAAAAAAAAAGGGGGGGGGGGTTGACACTTGGGACGTGTGAGAACCTCTACCCTAGAGCAGTGGTTCCCAAACTTTTTCAGACTGCGGCATACTTGGTGACCAGATTTATGTCGTAGAACACCTGTGTCCTTAATGCTGGACTCTCGTGCTGTGAGGAATATGTTTCATGGGTAGAGAGGAGTAACTCATTTAAATCTTTTGACTTAAAAGACAGTATTTTTAATTCCCCCCCCCCCGAATACTAAGGATTAGTTAGTCGAGAAATGTCCGCATGGACCATCCATGCAGTTCATGTCTTTTCTAGAAGGTCCAGCCCGTGGAAATGTTAGATATGTGGTTAAAAATGTGAGCAGTTCAGAGGTCGGTTGTGCAGTGATATGATGTATTGTTTTCGTTAGTAGTGTAACTGTAGAACTAGCGATTGTCAGTGTAGTTAGAATGTTTGTGATTAAGCCTAGTTTCGTTAGAAATAGTGTGATAATTCAATTAGTATCCTGTGGCGGCTGTCTTTTTTTTTTTGTGAGGTGTAAGCCATCTGGGTTTTCTTGTTCGTGTATGCTGATCAGTTTGAGGTACGACATGACAAATTTTCACTAACATGAATTAATTGGCCAACAACATCATCATGTGGCGATTATTAAATGTTTTTATGATCGGCAATGGACGCGTTCAGTCGATTGATTTAGCGTTGTGGTTGAAAGAATCCTTGGTTGCAAGATGAGCATCAGTGAAAGAATGGATATCCGAATGGCCTACAAGCCTGAAGTATCATGGGGTAGTGAAATTGAATGCCTATAAAATATACAACACATTCTAACAAAGTATAGTAGTGCGGTTGGAGATAGAGAAGAACGAAGACGACATTAGTATCTTCAGTGGCATTTAAATGCTAAATCAGTCATCAAAGAGAAAAGATACTCACACATCTACTGTCCGGCAACACATCCACTATCCATCAACGCCAACTATCAACTAAATATTAAACGACAACAACAAAAATTATTTTACAGTGCAGTTAACCACACATTTTTAGCATTTTGAAAGTTTACATACTACACTGACCATGTATGTCTGTGAAAATGTGGCAGCGATTTAAAACTTTATTATACGAGTCAATCTTACATTTGTACAAGGCAGTCTTTTCAGTTTGAAATATGAGCCTGCTTGAAGGTACAGATTTCTGGCCATTTCAGCTCTCCCGGATTGGGACTAATAACACATTACTGTGAGTTCTCTATTTATAGTACAAATAAGCAAACATGTGCCGTATTATGGTAAAAAAATATTTTCAGCTCCAAAAATTTGGCCGCACACCTCTAGCTCTCTCGTGGCACACCGCATGAAAAACTGTACGCTAGAGCAACACATTCAAGGACTCTGTGTAACACTGAGGGACTACATTACCTGGAAACCTGTCACTCATATAGAGCATGAAAGCCACGTGAGAGAACCAGGTGCCCAAAGTTAGGACGCAGTAGGATCGGATCACCATCGTCCACACGCCTTCTCTCCACTTGATCTCAAGCAGAACTATGGATAGAAGAGGTGAGGAACAAAACATTAGAGACAAGGTAAGAACGTTGTAACAAATATTATAACTCCAAACTATTTTACCTACAGTAGAGTGAGCACAATGCTTTGTTTTACATTGAATAACGAGTAAATTTTGTAACAGCATTTTATCTTATCTTATCTTACACTTTTCCCATGCCGTTAAACGTCACATAAGACTCGCATGGTAGTTCGCCAAGTTCTCCTGTATTCGGCGAACTTTTCAACCTCATCAAGGGATATTATGCCCACTAAACTAGCCTCTCTTAACGATGTCCTCTTTAGAGTTTCACGTGGTCGACCACTTTTTCTTCAGCCTGTTGTGTTCCACTTGGTAGATTGTTTTTGGATTCACTGACTGTTTCTTCTCATCGCATGACCGATGTATGTCCATTTCCTTTTTCTGATCAACCATGAGACAGGTTGTTGTTTGCTCATCTATCTTATCTCTGCATTGTTTTTTTTTAATTCGTTCCAATTTATACCGAGTATTTTCTTTTGGGATTTGTTTTCAGCATATTATAGCTAATGTGAAATATACTAAATTTAGAAAATACATCTTAATTTCTAGAGACTGAATGTATTTGGCAAGAAATTGGAAGAGCGGTGAGGGAACGAGGAAGAAAATGAGGACAGGGATATATATCATAAATGGTCAGTTATTCTACTCACACACAGGCAATAACTGTTTTTGGATATAAGTATATAAAACTAAATATATAAATATACACAATTTGCAACATAATGAATAATCCTACTTTTCTTTTGTTAAATAGTCTAATTACTTGTTGAGCAATGTCACTTATGTCTGTCCAGTTTTTACCAGTTTTCTTTTTAACATTTTTATCCGACTTCAAGTTAGGTTAAAACTTTTATTAAATTGTTTCTTTTTCTTTCTTATTTTTTTGTAACAAATTTTATGAAAATAAATTCACCTCGTTTTCTTAACTGCTTGTGACAGTTTTCTTAACTGCTTGTGGCAATTTTCTTAACTGATTGTGACAGTGACAGTCTTCTTAACCGCTTGTGACATATTTCTCATGTCCTCGTACCTCGGCTCTAGTTTAACTTCTTGATCTCTTTCTTCTGTGTATACCATTAAAAATAATATATACATCGAACATAACTTATACCAACAAATACACTTTATACCAAAAAATATTACTTGTGCAAAGAGTATAACTTTTATAAACAAATATAACTTACACCAATAATTAAAACTTATACAAGGAATATAATTTGTATCAATAAAAATAACTTATACAACGAATATAACTTATACCAAAGAATCACACTGACTTGCTGTAGCGGCGGCGAACATGATGTAGATAGGCAGTATATGGACAAGTGTCTCAACTGGTTCTTTACCATGCATGCTAGCGTGGTAGTAGAAAGCTACTCCGTACCATATAAATGCCAGAAAGATAGTCAGGTAGTTGAAATCTTTAGGAAGAAAAAATTACTGCATATAATGCTGTATATAACAGTCAAATTATATATATATATATACATACATATATGTATGTATATATATATATATATATATATATATAGTTAAATGACTCATGTACAAAATGAATGCAATAGGTTTATTTAAGTTGTTTGCCGTGGAAGAAAAGCAAACAACATTCACGTAAGTGCTGCATGTGTTTTCATCATCATCATCATTCTGTGCCATGTGAAATGGAGGATTTCGACAGTAAATCTCTAGCTCGCCTTGCTGGTGATCTCATAACGACCTGGACAAACTGACTCCAGTGAACCTTGCTGCTCTTGCCCGCAGATCTTGTCTTGGTTTCTGTCTTATTGACCGTCTGTGGTAGGTTCACGCGACGTTGGATGAAGACAATTTTGGAAAACTTTTCAGGGTAAAACAACGAAACTGAAGAACTATTTCAATCTCCTTTACTCATTTCGTGCTGTATTGTATTTCTTTCTTTGTGATGTATGCGTAACTAATGTTTTTAAACGAAACAAATTTTTTAACGTTTTTAAAAAATTTTTAATAATAAAAATGTATATAAAAATAAAGAGAAATAAACGTAAAAAAGAGATGTCGCCAAGAATAATGAAGAGGTAAATTTTACAATTACGTTTATTAAATAAATACCATATCTACGGCTTTCCTGCAAAGTTCCTAGCTTGCTGCAGTGTCACACTTATTGATAGGTTCTCTATTCTTCTTCATCGTTCACTCAGACATTAGTACCAATCTCTCTCACTTCTTCGTTCACTCAGACATTAGTACCAATCTCTCTCACTTCTTCGTTCACTCAGACATTATTACCAATCTCTCTCACTTCTTCGTTCACTCAGACATTATTACCAATCTCTCTCACTTTTTCGTTCACTCAGACATTAGTACCAGTCTCTCTCACTTCTTCGTTCACTCAGACATTAGTACCAATCTCTCTCACTTTTTCGTTCACTCAGACATTAGTATCAATCTCTCTCACTTCTTCGTTCACTCAGACATTAGTACCAATCTCTCTCACTTCTTCGTTCACTCAGACATTAGTACCAATCTCTCTCACTTCTTCGTTCACTCAGACATTATTACCAATCTCTCTCACTTCTTCGTTCACTCAGACATCAGTACCAATCTCTCTCACTTCTTCGTTCACTCAGACATTAGTACCAGTCTCTCTCACTTCTTCGTTCACTCAGACATCAGTACCAATCTCTCTCACTTCTTCGTTCACTCAGACATCAGTACCAGTCTCTCTCACTTCTTCGTTCACTCAGACATTATTACCAATCTCTCTCACTTCTTCGTTCACTCAGACATTATTACCAATCTCTCTCACTTCTTCGTTCACTCAGACATTAGTACCAATCTCTCTCACTTCTTCGTTCACTCAGACATTAGTACCAATCTCTCTTTACTTCTTCGTTCACTCAGACATTAGTACCAATCTCTCTTACTTTTTCGTTCACTCAGACATTAGTACCAATCTCTCTCACTTCTTCGTTCACTCAGACATTAGTACCAATCTCTCTCACTTCTTCGTTCACTCAGACATTAGTACCAATCTCTCTCACTTCTTCGTTCACTCAGACATTAGTACCAATCTCTCTCTTACAAATACGACATTTCGTCCCTGGTTTTCAGCATCATAGTTTTCCCCCTGTGCGTGTGTGTGTTTGTGTGTTGTTTTTTTGTGGAAGGGGAGGGGGGGTATCAGGCCAGGTCCTTTACCTGAGTGGGCTGTGCAGCTGGCGGCTCTGGATGATGTGACTCTTTGTCCCAGGTACATAGGACAACATATCCTCACATTGTCGGGAAAACCTAGTCACATAATTCCTAAACACTATACCCTAACTTTAGACACAAACACAATCCTAACCCTAACATTAGACACAAACACAATCTTAACCCTAACTTTAGACACAAACACAATCCTAACCCTAACATTAGACACAAACACAATCTTAACTCTAACCTTAGACACACACAATCTTAACCCTAACTTTAGACACAAACATAATCTTAACCCTAACCTTAGACACAAACACAATATTAACCCTAACTTTAGACACAAACATAATCTTAACCCTAACATTAGACACAAACATAATCTTAACCCTAACCTTAGACACAAACATAATCTTAACCCTAACACTAGCTTGGCAACGATATCTTTGTATGTACTATAAAATACAGAATGACTACTTAAATAAAGGCATGAAGACTAACATGAAAGTTCTAGAAAAGACCTTCGTCTTCTTCTTGTGCTCTCTCCCCAAGAAATACGTTAGTTGCACTGTCCCACTTTTTTTTTTCTTTTTGTTGCAGCCAGAAGCTGAAATATCTAACCTTTCGCACCACTAATTCATCATTGGCATGGTCTTTGGCATGGTGCATTTTAAGGACAGGGTTTACCTCTCCATTCGACCTGTGTTCACTCTACCAGAGTTATCAAAGGCACACGGATAGACAGAACAGGGCCTTGATCAAATGTGGTTCACTAAACATAGCTACGGGTGGCTGATCACTGTCTCATTCAGCTTAAGTCATGTGCCTTCAGCTGAAAAGATTCATATAAAAGTTGACAACTTACGCGGGAAAAGAGGTGCTCTGAGCCAGGCTATGAGATCTGTAACACCGTGTATGATGAAGATGCCATATATAGTAACGTGCTGCTGGTTTGTAAGATTGACAAAGTTTCCATTCTCGTCCTGGAATTTTACTTCTCCGTCGATTAACTCTCCTAGAAACCCTGGAAAATAATGCAACAAAATAAACAAAATAAAAGATGAACTGCTTGGAGTTTTGAACTTTTGCTCAGATAATTAACACAACTTTTATACGTTACAAACAGCGAAGCTTGTACATAATAAAATATCAGAGAACAGTGATGCTTGAGTAGCCTCGAGAGCATTAGTAAACAAAGAAATTTAGACTTAAGAGAAAGAAAAGTATGAAGAAAATGACGGTGATTTGACTCCTTGAGTTGAGTAGGGCCAGCAGCCTCATATACAAGAGAGAACAGTGTTGTTTGAGCAGCCTCATATACAGGAGAGAACAGTGTTGTTTCAGCAGCCTCATATACAGGAGAGAACAGTGTTATTTGAGCAGCCTCGTAGAGAACAGTGTTGTTTGAGCAGTCTCATATACAGGAGAGAACAGTGTTGTTTGAGCAGCCTTGTATACAGGAGAGAACAGTGTTGTTTGAGCAGCTTCGTATACAGGAGAGAACAGTGTTGTTTGAGCAGTCTCATATACAGGAGAGAACAGTGTTGTTTGAGCAGCTTCGTATACAGGAGAGAACAGTGTTGTTTGAGCAGCCTCGTATACAGGAGAGAACAGTGTTGTTTGAGCAGCTTCGTATACAGGAGAGAACAGTGTTGTTTGAGCAGCCTCGTATACAGGAGAGAACAGTGTTGTTTGAGCAGCCTCGTATACAGGAGAGAACAGTGTTGTTTGAGCAGCCTCGTATACAGGAGAGAACAGTGTTGTTTGAGCAGCCTCGTATACAGGAGAGAACAGTGTTGTTTGAGCAGCCTCGTATACAGGAGAGAACAGTGTTGTTTGAGCAGCCTCGTATACAGGAGAGAACAGTGTTGTTTGAGCAGCCTCGTATACAGGAGAGAACAGTGTTGTTTGAGCAGCCTCGTATACAGGAGAGAACAGTGTTGTTTGAGCAGCCTCGTATACAGGAGAGAACAGTGTTGCTTGAGCAGCCTCGTATACAGGAGAGAACAGTGCACAAGTTGATAGACACTTGCTCGTCCTTTCCACTGAAGCAGGTGGACGCCATTATCTTTTCCTGTCTCATGGTTGAAAATGTTGTTTCTCTCTCTTTTTTTTCCACGTGTAAAGCTCTTTGTCTACATGGTTTAGAAGATAATCCCAAGTACTTGCTCACTATAACCATTTTCAGAGATCAGTGCTCGATTGATGCAGAGATCTTTGTTTTTCGAGAGGGGGGGGGAGTGGGAGTGGGGGTTATATACACGCGCTCCCTGCTGATCAGCGACTGTAGGCTTCACAACCTAAATAGACTTCAGACAAGACCGATTCTTCCTTTCTGCCGCACAATGCTGTGCTCTGTCTTGTACTTCCAATTCGTTGGGATACTTGCTAGTAATGTCACATAACAACTTACCCGCAAGAAGGTAGTGGTATCGTGTACGAGGATTCAAGACCTAGTCAGCACATGGGATCAGGCCGTATGAAATAAGACATATTCTTTGTCTATCTTTAAATTATATGGAACTGAGCATATTGTGTCTTCTGTCAATGATGATGATGATTCCAAATGACCATGACGGAAAGATGATCACAATTTTTCTTATTTCTCGAAGATTAGAGAGGAGGAAAAGACAACTCTTTGACGAGAAGCTGCCGTATAAGACGGAAACCACATGGTCACATGGTGTTCTTTCCAACAGATACAGTAAAGATGTTATGGCACGCAATCGTTGCGGATTTAGCGAGCGGATTACGGCGACTATTTTTTTCAGTCCCTGATTGGTACTGAAAATAGAAGAAGAAGTCAATATGGTCCAAGCTGGCTTCAGGCAAGGAAGAGGATCAAGAGATCATATATTCAATCTAAGATTAATAATAGAGAAATACAGGGAGTTTAATGTGAATCTATATTTATCCTTTATAGACTACTCAAAGGCATTTGATTGTGTACAACACCAGAAACTTTGGGAAATAATGGAAAAAATGGGATTTCCAACACATTTGATACAATTAACATCACTGCTGTATTTAGACCAACAAGCAGCAGTAAGAATAAATGGTGAAACAACAACTTGGTTTGACATAAAACAAGGGGTCCGTCAGGGGTGCATATTGTCACCCTACTTATTTAACTTGTATACTGAAAATATAATGAGGAATGTTAGAGAAGATGTAGACAAAGAATATTACGATGCCATAACAGTTGGAGGTTATGAAATACCAGAGATTAGATATGCTGATGACACAGTATTGCTGTCCACAACACAAGAAGGAATGGAAAAACTAATTATGTCAGTCCGCAAGAACAGCGAAGAGCAGAACCTCTATCTTAATGCAAAGAAAACTAAAGTGATGACAACTGACAAAACAAACAAGGCAACTGAAATATGTATCAGTGAGGAAAAACTGGAAGAAGTGGAGAGTTTTGAATATCTTGGATCACTACTAACTAATAATGGAGATACAATGCGGGAAATTAAAAGGAGGACATCTATTGCTCTTCAGAAAGTAAAACAAATAAAGAATCTGTGGAGAGGAGCAGACAGAACCACAAAAATAAGATTTTTAAGGGCATGCATCTTTCCCATCGCAACATACGCCTGTGAGACCTGGACACTTAACAAAACAGCTGAGAAGCACATAAATGCCTTTGAATGTAAATGCTATAGAAGAGTTCTCCAAATATCGTGGACACAAAAAAGAACAAATATATCTATACTACAAGAGCTTAATATTCAAGAAGGCTGGCTAGTAAAGAGGATTAAAGAGAGAAAACTTAAATATTTTTGACACATTACACATCATGATAATTTAGAGAAGACCATATTGGAAGGATACATAATGGGAAAAAGAAAGAGAGGAAGACCAAAACGAAGATGGCTGCAAGACATCATTGACGATCTGCAAATGGATGCCGCCGCAGCAGCAGGCCATCTTGCTCACAACCGAGAGGCCTACAGGAGTGCTGTTTGGGAGGCAAAGTTCCGCAAGGGACATGCAAAGGAATGAATGAATGAATGAATGATTGGTACTGAAAGGCGGCGGGGGGGGGGGTATGCAGTACTTCTTTAACAGACTCCACCACCATGGAGACCATGGGGATCCGTGCCCCGTTAGTCAGGCTAGACCTATTACTAAGAGTTCATCGGAGAAGAGGAGAAGGATTTTGCTAATTTGGTTCGTCAATCCGAAGCTAGCATGTCAGCGATTGGCCGCTGACTGAGTGAAATAAAGTTTACAATAAAGTAGATTATTATTATTATTATTAAAGTAGATTATTATTATCTTGGCAGCAGAGTAGTAGAAAATGGAGACAGCACAGAGGACATCAACAGCAGACTTACTAGAGCAAACCAGGCTTTTGCAATGCTACAGAATATATGGAAATCAAATAAACTAAGCATAAATATGAAAATCAGGATATTTAAGAGTAATGTTCTAAGTGTACTACTCTATGGAAGTGAATGCTGGAAAATCACCAAAACCATAGAAAACAAGTTGAATTCTTTCCAGACTAAATGTTTACGTAGAATTAAAAAAATATTTTGGCCAAACACCATAAGAAATAACATTTTATTGGCAGAAATGCAGATGAAACCACTGACAACAATTATTGAGGAAAGACGCTGGCGATGGTTGGGACATGTGCTCCGAATGACTGACAACTCACTACCAAAAATAGCACTAAGATGGACACCACAGGGGAGCAGAAGTAAGGGTAGACCAAAAGAGACATGGAGAAGAACAACAGAAAGGATGTTGAGCAATAGAGGGCTCACCTGGGCAAGAGCGGAAAAAAAGGCGAAAGACAGGCATTTGTGGAAAACCCTTGCGGAAGCCCCATGTGCCCTGGGCACTTAAGGTTCAGAGAGAGAGAGAGATTATTATTATAGATATTATATTATCGGCGGCAATGCATTGGCTAGTTGCTCATGACGTGGTTAATGGTGTCATTGTGATGGATTCACAGAGTATGCTTCGTAAGATTGAGAAGAATTTGCTTTGAAATGAATGGGTTCATCTGTTAAGCCACTCAACTGTGACAAGCCTAACGTGGCTTTACTGTCCAGGGCATGCGGGAGTACATGGCAATGATGTGGCAGACAGACTTGCTGGACAGGCTGAAATAAATGGCAGACTGACAATGGACAAGGGGGGACATTGCTAGGGGCTGTATTGGACAAACTGCGTGAAAATGAAGAGCGGGAATGGAAGAACAATGTGGCTGTGAAGAGACTGCTGGAGCTAGGACAAATTAAAGGTGCTGGCATGAAATGAGAACTATGTGCTAGTAAACGAATTGTAAAGAACCAACATTTGACAGGAACTGTTAGCAGACAAACTCTTGGATGGATGCTGCGGCATGCGGCGGAGTATGTATGAGGTTGTCCCGAATGCAGTGAAGCCGGAGTCTGAATTTTGAACTTTAGATTATTATTATTATGATTGTTGTTGTTGTTGTTGTTGTTATTGCGGACAGGAGATCGTTTACAAGCAAGATTGATTCATTAGGAAGAAGAAAAAAAAGCGATCATTAATAGAGCAACAACAATAAGAACGGTGATAACGATGTTGTTTAAAACAAAAAGCCCCGCTGGAGAATACATGTACTTACCAACGTGATCTAGAATACTTATCAACATGATCGAGATTACTTACCAACATGATCGAAAATACTTCCTAACCTGATCGAGAATACTTTCCATCATGATCGAGAATACTTACCAACATTATCAAGAATACTTACCAACAGTTGGGAACAAAATTTTTAAAATAATCTCAATAGGTAGTGGTTTATTTCTGATGATGACGTCATAGTGGATGTTCGGGCGCATGACCTTGCTCTTGCTCTCAGCCTGTATAAAGAAAAATGTGTGAGTTATGTCTGTGAACGGAGAAAATAAACAAGCAGGGAGGTCCTTTGTCACATCAGAGTACGAGATCAATATAAGAGGTGTACGAAAATGGCTACAAGTTAAAGAACAGTTCGGGAGCCATGAAAATCTTCCCCCCAAAACAACATGCTGGCTGTGTTTTACGAGCTTGACACGGCTGTCTTACCCTAGATGTCTGTAGTTAAACCAAGCGCAAGAAATCTGAGGACATCGTTAGCACATTAAGCGAGATTTTGTTGAGAATGTAATACTAATATTAACTTTTTAGTAATATGGAGTTTCACGACTTTACTATACTAAAGCGTGTTGACATCAAGGTAGTTTCCTGTTTTGTCATGAAAGATAAATAGAGAATTATTAGAATCTTGCCAATGATGCTTTTAGCATAGCTACCAGTCAGGAATCCATGTATATTTTGCAGGGGAGAGGGGTTACTTATGCGATATAGAGAAAATTATACAGGGTGATCCAAAAATTATTGTACACTTTTAGGAGATAACTGAAGGAAGACAAACGCAGCTATGCGGAGGAGATATTTCAGAGACAGTGTGAACGTCCCTCTCAGTCACTCGGCGCACGTCAATATGGTAATCGAACAATGTCAAAATGTTCAGATCCTGTGGAATTTGATTTAAGTAAACACTGTCTTTAACGTAACCCCCAAAGAAAAAGTCGCAAGGTGTCAGGTCAGGCCATCTGGGAAGCCACCGACGGTAACCTCTTAAAGTGTAAAGGAACTCTAGAACACCCTGTATTGGCAAAAAATAAAACTCGGTTTGGTACAAAGATATTTTCTTACAAGACACTATATTCCCTATATCTGTTAACTTTTTCTAAATCTGTCTCTAGACATTTCCTTAGATTGTTCATCAAACCATATTGCTGGATGCGGATGAACTATATAATGTGGCGTATTGCAGGGGAACTATAATTCGTTTCACTTATTTTGGTCTCAATTGTGCTCCTTTTACGTCCGCTCAACATCCTTTTTTCTCTGGAGCTTGGGACGTGTTCTCAGCTCGTGGAGAATTACACATGAAGCTTCAGAGGTACTGTTACGAGGGGTGACTGATAAGTTCTCGTCATAAGGTACAAATACTTGAAACACACAGTTGATATTAGGTGCATTTGTAGATCAGGTTAATGTAAGATTAAACACCAAGTTTCAAGAAATTAACTGCAACCAATTTTGTTTTACAGGCTACTGAAGTGATAAAGTATGGCAGAAATTGAGAAAATGGGTAAAATTTCTCATCGAGCAGTCATTCGCTATCTCTGCATCAAGGGCTTATCATTAAAGGAGATCTAAGAGGATATGGTGGAGACTCTAGAGCAGAGTGCCCCTTCTTACAGCACGGTGAAGAAATGAGCAGCTCAGTTCAAACATGGAAAAGAGAGTCTGGAAGATGATCCCCGTCCAGGAAGACCAAGAACGGTAACCACCGATGAAACCACGAGCAGAATCCATGACATGATAATGGAGGATCGACGACTAACTGAGCGGTACATTGCTACTGAGTTGGGCATCTCCTAGGAACGTGTTCATGCCATTATTCACAATGATCTTCAAATGACAAAGGTCTCTGGTCGATGGGTCCTGAAACTTCTTGGAGCTGATCACAAACGACAGCGTCTCAACATATCAAGAGACAATAGTGGCCAATTTTCTGCAGATCCTGAAAAGTTTCTTCAGCAATTTGTGACTATGGATGAGACTTGGGTTCGTCATTTTCAACCAGAAACCAAAGAACAGCCAAAGCAGTGGAAACATCATGGATCCTCACCTCCAAAGAAAGCAAGGTTGGTTCTGTCTGCAGGCAAAGTGATGGTTTCCATCTTGTGGGATTCAGAAGGTGTGGTATTAGTAGACTATCTTCAAAAGGGCAGAACGGTCACCGGGGCCTATTACGCTAATCTTGTGAAGCAACTGCGGGTCAAACTGAAGGAAAAGTGTCAAGGGAAATTGATGAGAGGAGTCATCTTTCAGCAAGACAATGCTCCAGTTCACAAGTCGGCTGCCATTTATGGATGCGGCTTCCAGTTTCTTGAACATCCTCCTTATTCCTCAGATTTGGCCCATTCGGACTATTACCTGTTTACCAAACTCTAAAAGGAGCTCATTGGTCGCAAATTTGCTTCAGATGATGACGTCATTCATGCTGTAGACCACTTTCTGCTGGCACAAGATGCTGACTTTTACAAAGAAGGGATCCGTATGCTCCAGGATCCCTGGGCTAAGTGCATAAACTTGCAAGGGGACTATGTTGAGAAATAACCCAAAAAGTTGCCTACAAATAACCCGTTGTACCTTATGCCGAGAACTTATCAATCACCCCTCGTATGTTGGTACTCTCACATTGCACCCACTTTATAAGTATCTTTGTAATACAAAAATATACTTATCTCTTTGTGATGTATACTTTCTGTTCTACTTCTGTATTGTATTTGTTTGTGATTTGTGTATCTGACTGTGGTGGTTACCACGTGGGCAGGTGTTGTGACACATTTACAACAGCCACAGCACATTGTTTCTCCACTTAGACAGATACTTCACGATATTGACTTTGCTACAACAGGAACCACCTATATAAACATGGGTGACAGAATCCAGGAAGTCCAGTGTAGGAAAATCCACGCTTAATTCTTCTGCTGATGCATTCTAACAACGAACACATCTCATTCATAACATACGTCCACACTGTAGCTAGGTCTTCCGTCGTCTCGCCTGCAACAATCCTACCTAGAACCGCACTTCAATTCAGCTCTCAATCACGTGACCAAGTGCATGACATTAAGCCTCTCCCTGTCCTAATCGTATGTTGATACACAACAGACGAGTGGCCTAAATCAACATTGCAATATCTTCTGATGAACCCCCTGCAGTTTTTAGCACAGAAGTTTTCATGCTGCAGCCACATAATACTAGTTTAAGATAAAGTTAACCCTCTCATGCCAAAAAAGACGTCTGGAGAACATGATGTAAATGTCCAAGTATTTGGGCTTGTCGACACTCTAAAGAGTGAAGGATTCAGTACCATGTCTGATTGTCTTTCCTCTCCAGCTCTAGAAAGAGACAGGCATCCATTTCTATAGTAGTGTATGATGTGGAGTAAAGAAAATTGGGAAACTTGGCGCGATAAAACAGTGGAAGTGAGGAACAACAGTATTTCAATATCGTTTATTCATTTCATATCATATTGTAATTTGTTTCGCAGCTCTGTGCTGTACATATAAGTAATATTTTTAAACTAAACGCATATTAAAACATTCCTTTAAACACGTTGTACACATAAATAAAGAGAAAGAAAACAATAGCTAGTATGTATAGTTTGCAGTAATATGTGTTTCTTCTTTTTCTTCTTCTTCAACTTCCGGTTCCAACATGGTGGAAAGGCGAAATTGGATGTTGCTGATTGTTCCTTTGTTTGTCTTTCTTTTGTCCGCGTCAGTTTCGTTGTCTTGTTGGCTTGGAGTTAAGTGCTCCGGGCGTCACTGTGAGCATGGATTTCCCCGCCAGTGATCGGTATCGTAAATGTTATTGATAATCATGGCTGATGTATTCCTCTGTGCTCTTTGGGAGGTTGGCGCAGTATAATTGCCGAGGTAGCTAGCTGTGAGTGCCTCCCTACTGAGGACATTTGCGGAGATGTACGCATTCTTCGTGCACGGATCACTTGTCCTCATTGTGCAAGGACACGACGTGGGACGGTCCTTGCACATTCCAGGAGATGTCACTGGCACAGGCGGTGGAGCAGTTGTGCTGTGTTCTCGTATGTTGTGATGCTGAAACGGTGCTGAATTCTTCTTCTTCTATCTACCTGCAGCTTCGAGCTGGGGGGGGGGGGAGTGTTGCTGCCGATGCTGTGAAGATTTTTTTCAGTCCCTGAATACAGCTAAAAAACTGCAATACTTCTTTGGCAGACTCCACCACCATGGGGCCTGTTATTGAGGAGTAGCAGTGGAGAGGCGGAAAAGAGTTTTGCTCAGCTGTGATTGGCTAACCATGACGCGTGCATGTCAGCCACACGTCGCTGATTTGCCAAATAGGACATGAACGAATATACAGCTTTCTATGAGTAGACGAAGTGTCCATATAATTTTTTCTTTTTTTTTTCTTTTTTTTTTTTCTTCATTAAGCAAATTGTGTTTTTCTTGTTAGTACAGCATAACTGTCCTGAGAATAACGATATTTAGGGAAAATATGCTATTATCCTGTATTTAGAACTAACTTCGTTAGTTTGTTAGCATTGGTTAAAGCACTATTAGCCATGTTTGCTAAATGTAAACAATACGTCGCCACAAAACCTTCTGATACGTCGACAAATACGGTCATGTATTTAATATGACAGCAGGCAAATTTTACCAGCATATCATAATTTAGCAATTAATTAATGTTATAAAAAGCGGCAGCAACAAGTAAGACTTCTCAAGTTATCAGCGTTCTTGTAAACAGACAAAAAAATTATGCCCTGATTGCTTAAGTAACTCAACAAATCACACATCCTAAGGACTTGTCACACCAGGGGAGATCCCTTTAGAATGCCAACAGTTAAAAGGCCTTGTCGAGGCGAGTAGTGGTAGGGGGGTCCTAATGCTAATTATAGGAGGCAGTTAACTCAACCCTTTTTTATCAAATCACAGATCCCTAAAGCCAAAGATCGCTTACCTTGTAACTGTAGCAGTTGTTTTGTCTTAGATAAGTGATGGCACAAGGAAGTACTAGTATTGAATGTGGAACGGTTATGTGTGTGTGTGTGAGTGTGTGTGTGTGTGAGAGAGAGAGAGAGAGAGAGAGAGAGCCCAACTATGCTAAAAAGAAAAAAAAAGTATCGAGAATGTTAAGCCCTGCCTTGGTTGTATGATACGAAAAAGTGTCAAAGGCTCCTTGTGGTTGTTGTTCCGACATACCGAAGTGACGATAGTTGCTGTAGTTTCTTCACGGCCGCTGTATGTGCTGACGTAGGCTAACAGACGGAACCTGCTGTTAAACAGGTGTCACTAGTAAAGAATTGCACTCCATCGGTGAGTGGTATTAAATTAAAACACATCACACCTTTTTTATCTTCTTCTTCTTCAGACATCTATATCTATTGAGCGGATAAATGATACAGTCTTTTGGCAATCATGCTTCAAAGTTAGTCTTTCAATGTGGTTCCTCGCGCCTGAGCTAGGCTGGCTTTTAGGTAGAAAGGGCAGAGCTGCAAGATGGCACCGGCGACTTGACACCCGCTCTCATGTGCTGTCAAGGGTGTCTGTCAGACTGAGGTAGTACAGGTGTACTCACAGTCGGCAATGTCCCGTGCCTTGTCTGAATCTTACCAGCATTTTACAAAAGTACGTTTTAACCATAAAAGAAGTGTAAAAAAAACTTACTATTCATTCTACACGGCGTTTATTTAAAAAAAAAGGCGTTGTAAGAATCCCTCAACAAATATGCATATTTTGACAAATTACAGCTACTTGTGATATATAAAATATGAATGAGTTAAAAATACTGACTTGTTAGGCGAATTCACAAGATTCTCTACAGACCCTCCCCAAGAAATTTCGCAGACCCCCCCCCCCCATATGTTTCCTTATGGGTTACCAAAGACCTTCCGCAACCCTCCACCCCCACCCACCTAAACTTGGCTTCAGTGTGGGAACCGCTGATATAGAAACTTGTGTTCCACTTCGTATGGTTTAGTAACACACTAAAAATTAGTGCAAATATATATATATATATATATATATATATATATATATATATATTATATATATATATATATATACGAAGCCACTGCAGTAAAGCACTGGTAAGAAAATGTTAAAACTATTTAAGAACAAAGTAGGAACAGCTTTATTACTTAACGAGCACACAGATGTAACGTTTCGGTTTGCACCTTATGCATACAAAAAATACAGGACAAATAAATAGGAAAGTGGATCAAATATAACTTCATGGTACACAATAAGATAGTAATGGAACAAAAATGAAGTAAGTGGCACACTTAGCTGTGACTTGCAAGAAGCTGCGTTCATGGGTGCATATGTGTAGTAGTAGTAGTAGTAGTAGTAGTAGTAGTAGTAGTAGTAGTAGTAGTAGTAGTAGTAGTAGTAGTAGAGGGTTGAGAATGTTTAAATGGAGATTTGACATGTGAGATAAGTAGATACTGAGGATGGAGGTGGGACCTTTAAAGGAGAGAGAGTGGGACAGTGGTTATCTAGCCAAGAGAAGAACAAATGGAATAGATGAATGTGGTCGGAGCAGAGGGTTTGTGATCTAGTGCAGTAAGGTTCTGAAATATGTGATGAAAGTGAGGAAGAAGTAGAACTTTGTACAGAGTAAATATGGTTGTGAAGAAAGGGAGTGTTTTAAGTGTAGCTGAATTTTGAATTTAAGCCATTTGGTCCCAGCGGTTTTCAAGCGCTAGTCGGCTTTTGTCATCAGAGTGGCATTGTTTAATGGCTGTTACCAGAAAATCAGATTTGTCACTGTGGTTGGGGCTGTTAAAATGATTAGGTACTGGTTTAGAAGTTTTCTGGATAATATCATATAGATGTCTTTGCATGCGGTCACCTAATCTTTGTCCTCCATGTTTTTGTATGGTTAAGGCACAATCCGAAACGTCACAACTATGTCTTGTTAATTAATATACCCGTTACTACATTTTTCTTAAATAGTTTTAACATTGTGTGTGATTTAGAGCAGTGTTTTTCAAATGGTGTTCACCGACACGCTGGTGTGCTGCAAGACAGAGATCTTCCACCACATTTTAGTTCCAAAAATATTCTAACTCGAATTACACCTTATTCAGTCTAATTTAAACCCAAAAAATACCAGAATTTTACGCTTAATATAAACACAGGTGTGACGCCACAGAAATTTGCTTTGTCAAGTGTGCAAAAGTCTGTACAAGTTTGAGAACTACTGACATAGAGTTCCCTCCCATAAAGGCCAGAATGTAAGACGGGCCTGCACTCCCAATTCTTCACCCTTTTACAATAAAGATCATTCATTCATTCATTCATCCCCTCTTAAAAGCCTAAGAGCACATACAAAAATTTTTCGAAAGAATAAATTTAACGAAACTAAAAAATTATTATTTCACTTCTTTCCTGTCAATTTTTATTTAGTGAAAGCCTGCAACACAATTCAAATTATTTTATTTGTTTTTAGATTTTGTTTATTTTGTTTATTTGTTTTATTTTTCACATTCAAGGCTGTCAAAGTAAAGCACGGGAACGAGCCCGGTGATTTGTTTAGAGTATCAGCCATGTCAGTTTCAAAGAAATTAATCTTCCTGTCTACGTCCTTCACACTAGGAGTCAATACGCAGGGACCGGGCTACCCTTGTGCTCTATTACAAACCTACTTACCAGAATGTAATCGCGGAAGGCGTGGAGCATCCACCAAACTGCGATGATTATAAAGAACAAGCCCTCATCCACGTGACCCCAGAAAGATCCCATGATTGGCTGAGAATCTCGTATCACGAAACCTAAAGATGAAAACAAAGTTTGTTTTATTAGATTGTATGTGTTTGTTTGTTTGTTTGTTTGATAATTTTCGTTCGTTTTTCATTTTTACAATATACATATTATTGAAAGAGCTTGCTGCTGTAATGAAAGTCAACATGTTCTGTGAGAACTGGTTGTCAGATAAACGTAAGGACAATGAGTAGAAGGCACCAAACAGTGATAAGGTAAAGACGTAAATGCAAAATATG
Source organism: Achatina immaculata (assembly GCA_009760885.1). Lineage (NCBI taxonomy): Eukaryota > Metazoa > Mollusca > Gastropoda > Stylommatophora > Achatinidae > Lissachatina > Lissachatina immaculata. The sequence goes on along the minus strand of CM019703.1, from coordinate 1,792,177 downwards.
TTTCATGAATGACCACCGATTCCCCGGGACTGATGATCCGCCGCCTCTTTCACTCCAGTGTTACTGGCCAGCAATTAGATGTCGCTTCAGTTGGAGCACAGCACTAATCGGGCGAAGATGGCTGCAAGACATCGTTGATGATCTGCATGTGGATGCATCAGCAGCAGGCCATCTTGCTCACAACCGAGAGGCCTACAGGAGTGCTGTTTGGGAGGCAATGTTCCGCAAGGGACAAGCAAATGAATGAATGAATGAATGAGTGAATGAATGAACTAATCGGGTTTTTTAAAATTTAAATTACAGGTGGTGAAGACCTGTCTGATCTGTATTTGTAGTGCAGCGCAAGAACACGTTGCAGCCGAGATTTGGTCCTTAATGAAGTATTTTTTACTTTCTCTGTACTTCATGTAATCCTTCATACATGCAACTGATTCTGATGGGAATAGCATATTTTCCCTCGCATTCTGTTTTTAAAAAAAGCCTTGTGTATTTAGTGTAATCCGTCTCACAGATATACATTCTATATTTTTAAGAGGAAGTTACAAGATACCAATGAGTCATTCATCAATATAAATGAAGCATGCCGGAACCATGTCAAGACCGTCTCCTTTTCTTGTCAGAAGCAAGTCCTTCTCTCTCTCTCTCTCTCTTTCTCTCCCTCTCTCTCTCTCTCTCTCTCTCTCTCTCTCTCACACACACACACACACACACACATACATAAGACACGAAGGAACTAAACACGAAAGGAAAAGATTAGAAAAGTAATCTGGATCAACTGATGAAACAATATAGAACGAGTACAAGGTAATAGCTATACTAAACAGGCTCCATGAGCAAACCATGACCAACTCGTTGTGGGGCCACATAATAACAGGATGCAGGTAAAATACATTACATAGATAAAGAGTCAAGAACGTTTTCTATCAACGCAATAATAGAAAATATAATAAGTATGACATGGCAGTTGTGTAGGTTTCACTCAATGCACTGTAAAGAACATTTGGACTTAAATCTTCCCCTAGCGCTTCAACGAGTGTGCAGAACTAAGAAAAGGGGACAGAAGAGTGGCAATTTCTAGAAGGTCCCTCAGCAGCAAAGTGGTTAGTGCACTCGTTTCTAATGAAGAAGGCTGGTGATCTCATCTGAGGGTCCCGCATTCGTCGCTAAGAAATAGCTCCCTTGGTCTACATGTAACTGGGGAAGTAAATGTGGCTAGGCGTGATATTGACCACGTAACACACTTGTGTCACGTGATATTGACCACGTAACACACCTGTGTGTCAACAAGTTAAGAAAAATATGTACACTAGCGCCTTTATCTTTTATATGTATGAAAGACATGAGATGGGGCTCCCTCCATCAGCCTAGAAAGCTTCTTATTATCTGATTTTGCTGGTTGTTAAAGCATAACGAATTTACTGCTCACACAACAACAACAACGGAGCAGTGCCAGCTCTCTGAGATCTGATGAAGAAGCTCAGAGTAAGTGGTCTCTAGAAAGGTAGTGACCCACAATAACTTGGACAACAGAGCTGGGATCGACACGGTCTTTACCAGCACTCAAGTACTGAAAAAAAAACCTGCCATGGTCTGCTCCCAACCCGATACGATGCTCTGCCTCAACATCTTCACCTCTTCGGCATTTCTGGGGAAGGAGAATAAGAAGAAGAACAACAACAACAACAATAACAACAGGAATACATGAAATCAGCGACATATTAGCCATTAGGCCTAACAGATTTAAGCAGAGCATGGACCCAGACGTCAAGAAAAAGAACTCTGGAAATACCGAATATTGTTTCATGTGACGGTCATTTATAACTATTATTACTGCACTATCACGTTATTTTATCCACAAGACAAAGAGGCATCAGTTATGTTTGTTGACTGTGTAACATATGAAGTCATTTAAAATAATGCGTCAACTTACGGCAGCTGTTGGGACCAGCCACCTGACCGTATGTTGATTAGGCTGTATGTGGTGCCTCACGATTTTGCTGCTTGCTGGGGTAGATAAACCAGCCCCGTATTCAATCTAGCGGTTGCTAGGGACGCTTGTTATGGCGCATAGAAACAGGGAATATAATTATCGGAGCGCATGTGAAATCAGAACTTCAATTTTTATTATTTTTTAAATAGTTTTATTGTTCTCGTAAATATCGTTATATATTTTTGAAAGATTAAAAGAGCATTGGATGATAATTTCGTATTTATAGTACAGTATTTGATATTTGTCAGACTGAACTATGGTCACAGTTAATTGCTGCAATGGGAACTTTTGTTATCATACAATGGTTGGTTTGTTAGTTGATGGGTTTAATTAACTGGTTGCCTAGTTGTTTAGCTGATTGGTTGCCTAGATGATTAGCTGATTGACTGTCTAGATGTTTAGTAGATTGTTTGACTAGATTGTTCCTAATTGGTTGGTTACTTAAGTAGTTGATTGGTTGCCCAGATGATTAGTTGATTGATTGATTATTTGATTAGTTTTTGACAGAACACAATTAGTTATAAAAATGAGTACTAGTACACTATGTTGACGAAAATGTCTTGACAGGAATTCTTACTGGTGCTACGGTGTTACGTACACTTATATCCAGATCTTCCTTCGTGGGCCAGTCAGTGTAAATACGAGGGTCAAACCGAAAGTGGTGATCAAAAATTTTTTTAATCAGAATTTATAAATAGAGAAAATATAAATGTATCACCTTTAAATGCATCCTTTTCTTCACTTTTCAACATAATCTCCGTTTCTCTCCACATATTTTTCCCATCACTCTGCAAGTTTGAAAATACCCTCCAGGTAGAATTCCGTCCCAGCTGACCGACGGCACAGACGCACTGCTTTCTGGACGTTCTCTCCTGTGGGACCCAACGGGCACATACTTTTATATAGCTTAGTGTTTCAATCATTTCCTGTACTGCATTGTGTTCTATTCCAAGATTTACAGCGATTTGAGAAACTGTGACAAGTCTGTCTTCTTTAATGATGTCGTCAACCGTTTCCACGTTGCTTTCAGTGGAGGCAGTTCGAGGGCGACCGCTGTAAGACATATCTTGGATGCTTGTGTTTCCATCTTTGAAATGTTTCGCCGACCTCCTAACGCTGCTAGCACCCATACACACATCTCTATAAGCAAGCTGAAGTCTTTATTTAATTTCTGCAGCGGGCATTTCCTCTTTAACGAGGAACTCAATAACAGCAGGTTGACGAAATGAAACTTCAGCATCCGCATTTTGTGTATGCTCCACGTGATCACATGACACATGATGGTGACGTCATGTGACCTCTACATGAAGTGCAAAGGCTGCAGGTGATACATTTATATTTCACAGTCTATAAATTCTGATTTTTTAAAAAGTTTTTGCTCACGACTTTCGGTATGACTCTCGTAGTTATGATGCGTCAGCACAAGTAAACCAGCGCCAAATTGGATCTTAATGCAAGTACAGTAAAAAGATCTTGAACTAAAGTAACCTATTAATGACGATCATTTTCCCGTAGTTCATTTTTGAAGATCCTTGATATTCCATTAAATTTGATCTTAAACATTTCACTTTTATCTGGACTAGAATCTTCTACAATCTTGTGCCGTTGTTTTATGTGGCTGTTTTTGACACGTAATTTTATTGTTGAGTCATTGACCTGATGAGAGAGTATTTTCATTTTTAATCTGGTCTTTACCTCTACATCCCCACGCAACTACTGAAATGAAGCTCTTTGAAGCTGACATGATGAATATCTTGCATCATGGGCGTATTATCCGAATGGGGAATTTGCTGGTGGCTTTTGTTACTAATCCCCCCCACACACACATCACCAAAGAAAAACATATGTTTTCCAGCAAGTATTAGCACTTCCATTTTGTTTGTTTGACTATATAGTTCCCAGGTTGTTACTATTAGCATTAGTTGGAGACAGGATGGAATCTGTGCTTGTTTGGCGTTGATAGTCATTGTTGTGCATTTATTTTCGTTTGCAAGGAGTCATCTGTACTAGCCATCTATACCAGCCATCTGCCTCAGTCATCTATACCAGCCATCTACCTCAGTCATCTATACCAGCCATCTACCTCAGTCATCTATACCAGCCATCTACCTCAGTCATCTATATGTGGACGATCCACTTGTGGGTCAAGGGGCGTGCAACCTTGACCGAAGTGTACTTGTCCACACGATATTGAGTCAGTTTCAGGGCATATACAAGATAGGACTTTCAAATACCAAGGAAGACAGAGAGAAAATGAATGAATGAATGAATGAATGAATGAATGAATGATCTTTATTTTTAAAGGGTAATGAATTGGGCACGCGGGCCCGTCTTACATTCTGCCCTTCATTACTCCATTTTTCATTCTTTCCACACACTCGATTTATACAAATATACAAATTAAATTAGGAAAAAAACATATCAGAAGAGTGTAAGATTTAACTGTTACATTCAAAGTAAAAGAGAAGAAGTAATTAACCTAATACAATAATAGCTCTCACGCACATATACACACATAGACATATACATAAACAAAAATACATTGTAAATACAGATCTTCTAACATATGTTTTTTTTAACAAACATTAAAATAATTTCTAACAATATCTAACAAGTTACTTTTCGAACTATGTCATTTTAGTACTTGATGGTTGGCGAGTCATGTGTTGAGAGACTGCTGGTTATTCTATGGAGGCATATAATTACAAGCAAGTAAATAATGAAATAGGTTTGAGTTAAAGGATAAAGTATTACCAATGGATTTTAAATGGTAGGGGAGAGTGTTCCAAGCTGTACTGCAGAGTATGCAAGGCTTTTCTTGTACAGATCTTTCCTGGGTTTAGGAAGAAGACAGTTTTTTAAACGCTGGCTATGTTTAGTGTTATACATAAACAGTGACCACAGGTACGGCGGAACATTGTGCGACAGAATTCTGTGAACAAACTTGACTTTGTTAAAAAATTCTATTTTTGAGGGGTAGAATTTTGAGTTGTTTGTGTTGATCTACAGTCTGTACTGGGTGTTTGTCACAAATCAGATTTAATGCTCGTTTGTGAAGTGAGTGGAGCATTTTTGTGTTTGAGACAGAGCATCCATCCCAGATTGTGGAACAGTAATCTAAGTGTGTTTGTATGTGTGATATGTAGTATATCTTTCTTGTGTCTTTGTCGATAAAGTGTTTAATTTTGGCTAATTTCTGTGCAATCAAGCTTGTTAGGTTATGTACGTGAGAATTCCAAGTTAAATGTTGATCAATGATGAGTCCTAGAGTTTTATGTTCATGAACATTTTCTATTGCTTTAGCCTCAGCACAAAGCTGTAGTGATGTTTTTGTTGCATTCTGCAGTTTCTGTCTTGTAGTGATGAGCATGGATTTTGTTTTGTTGTTGTTTATCAACATACCATTTTTATTACTCCATTTAATCAAACTGTTTATATCATTTTGGAGAGTTGTCTGTAGTTTACTGATGTCATAGTCACTATTGTAAACAGTACAGTCATCAGCAAAAAGATCACATGAAGAGTGCTTTAAATGTATTGGTAAGTCGTTAATATAGGTAGCAAAGAGAAGAGGACCAAGAATGGAGCCTTGATGAATACCAGTATCAACCACAGACGAGCCAGATATTTTGTTTCTAAAGCAAACTACTTGTTTTCTACCTGAGAGAAAAGATGTAATAAATGTTGTTAGGTCAGGGTGTAATCTATAACCTTCCAGCTTTTTTTGCAAGAATTTCATGATCAGTCATATCGAAGGCTTTCTTGAAATCAACAAAGACAGCACCACACAATTTGTCACCATTTATATTAGACAGCCAGCTTTCTGTCATTTTAGTTAATGCTATGTGGCAGGAGTAATTTGGTCTAAAACCTGACTGACTGTCTATTAGTAGATTGTCTTCTTGCATGTGGAGCAGTGTTAACTTTTGTATATGCTTTTCAAGAGGTTTGGATAGTGATGACAGAATGGATATGGGTCTATAGTTTGAGAGGTCTCTAGTCTGTCCAGATTTAAAAAGAGGAAACACTTTGGCGAATTTAAAAGCGTCAGGGAAATAATGTTTGTCAATGCACAACTTGTATAAGTATGTTAGTGTGTCTGTGATAACTGGTGCAGCGTAGCGTAGTATCTTGTTACTAATGCCATCACATCTGCTGAGTTAGTGTTCTTTAAGGATCGGATGCAGTTATAAACCTCACCGACTGTGAGGAAAGGAATATTAATTTGTTTTAGCCTTACACATTTACTGTCGCTGAAAGTTTTCAACACGCTCGGGTAGCAATTAAGGGTCGGTAATGAAGATTTTAGAATACTAATTTCTTCCCTAAAATGTTCGCTGAAGTTAGTGCAGGTATGTTCACCATTAAGTGTTTGTGGGTCAGATTGCTTCCTTTTATTTACATGAGTATAAATTGCTTTCCACATTGATTTACTATCAGTTTTGTCTTTCACTAAATTTCTGAAGTAATTTTTCTTTTCCTGCCTAATTAAATACTGCACCTTATTCCTAAGTGAACGATAGCTATTGAAATTTCTGCTTTTGTGAGCTTCATCCCGTTTCCTCGTGAGTTGCAAGATATCAGGAGTTATCCACGGGGATTTTGTTACGTGTTTTACTCTCATTTCTTTGATGGGGACATGCTTGTCAAAATATTTCGAAATGTCTGGATCCATTATTCGATAGCCTCATCTGGATTTTTTAACTGGAAAGCGTACGTGATAGGCGAAGCTTTTAGATCAGTTAAAAATAATTCCAAGTTAAAGTTTTTAAAGTTCCTATATTTTATGCTGGTATGTTTGTGTTTAGGCATTTTATACCCCTTTTGTAACCACGTGCAGCAGACCGGGTAGTGATCACTCTGCGACACATGAGGGACAGTACATTCAGTAATGAGAGAGAGAGAGAGAGAGAGTTTAGAATCTATGGCGGCTGAGTCGGCTCCCATGTATCGTCATATACTCAGTCCAGCCGATTGACACTGTTGATTAATATTGTGTCATGGAAATCATTATCATATTGTGTCCTGCAACTCATCACTATATGGTGTTATGGAATCATACCTGTGCTGTGGAATATCTTAATTGTCTTTATTCGTGAAGAGTGTCAATGATTATGTCGAGTCCTGTCGTAATTTATTGGCACATCTAGGTCCATCGAGCGCATACCTGTCATGTGGTTATGACTGGAGTGGGATCAGGAGCTGCCCAACCCTGCCCAGTGAACTGCACAATCAATGAGGTGCATGGCACCGGTGATTCGATAATTGGAGGAGGCACAGGAGGGCAGCTGTGAGAATATTTCAGTGCTTGGGCACCTATGAAGATCATGGAATATTTCAGTGCTTGGACACCTGTGTGGATATATATATATATATATATATATATATATATATATATATATATATATTGTTCAGTGAACTTTGCACTATATATATATATATATATATATTGTTCAGTGCACTTTGCACACCAGAAGATATGTAGTAGTATTCTAGTGCATTAGCACAAGATGGTGATGGGCGTGTTATGAGGGTGGATTCGTAGCAGCAGTGGCTACATATTTTAATGAGTGCGTTGGTACATGTTAGTTTTATGTGAGTGTAGGCTTATGTTTAGAGGTGTCTATGTTACATTGATGATACATGCCATACTTGAATGTGTTACCTTGATGATACATGTCATGCTTGGGAGTCTACGGATTGTCTGTCTATATCTGCAGTCCTGTCTCTTGGATAAATTTCACTGTTTTTTGTTTTTTTTTTTGTAACTCATGTGTGGAACCGTAGAGCTTATCTTCTTTAGTGGTTTCACTGGGCCAGTAATTACTTCTCAGTGTCTCGCAGTTTTGGAGGATATGTTCCACAGTTTGGGACACATGGGCACATGTACAAAAGGTAGTAGTACCAACCTTAAACTTTTTATACATATGACTTCGAATCGGCTATGGCCTATTCGGAGACGGAAGATGGTGACATGCTCCTTTCTGTTTAGCATGTGATAGTCATCATGTGCTGGTGTTTGTGGCTTCCTGTAAGTTTTTATCATGTTTTTCTTATGATTATAGGTGATTGTTATGTCTGGTTGCTCCATTTCAGTGCCCTCTTTGGCCAGACGATCAGCTTTCTAATTGCCTCGTATCCCACAGTGGGAGGGAATCCATTGCAAAGTGTAAGCTAATTTTTGACAAGGCATCTTTAAGATCTGGTAATTTGTTGCACTGAAGAGCTTCCAGTACTGATCTTGCATCTGTGAGAATTACTGCATTGCATGTATCAATTCTGGAGTCTGATAGTTTTTTCAACTGCAGCAATAATTGCCCTAACTTCTGCATCATAGTTGTTGCAGTATTTTCCAGTGGGTATGGAAATCTTGTCAGTGGTGTTGTTTGGATATTCAGTATGTGCTCCTGCCCCTCCATTCTTTATGGTATTGTGTACAGAAACATCTGTATACACACGTATCCAGGTGTCGCATGGATATTTGTCATCTATCACACTAAGTGTGACTGTTGATCTTACAAGACTGCTTTGCATCTCACCATTCTGCACACCTTTCACTTCAGTCTGAATAGTTATGTGTGTATAATCTGCTTCTTTCCATGGTATATGGTCTGGTACATATGATAATGGAGCAACTACAGTTGGAAGATCAGGTATCAGCTTACGCATACGCTTGGCCTGGTGAATGAAGCTGCTTCTTTTAAGCCGACGTAATGCCAAGTTATTGAATCTCTCCTTCAGGGGATGAGCTTACAGAGCTGAGGAATTTCTCTCCCAAGGTCATGACCTTTGTGTCTCTACGTTCTTTTAGCGCTTGAACACCAACTGTTTTCTGCATTTCTACTACTGGTGTGGATCTCATGGCACCTGTGATAATCCATAGTGACTGATTTTGTACCATGTCTACATTATGCAGCGTAGTGTTTGATGCTGTGCACCAGGATGTTGAGCCATATTCTAAATGTGGTAGAATACTTTGCTGATATAGATTCTTGAGGCTTCTTTCACTAGCTCCCCTTGTGGTTACACTCAATTTTCTTAATATGGGTAGTTTTCTTCTGGCTTTTGCTTCTGTACTGTTGATGTGTTGCTTCCAGGTCAGTTTGAGTCAAAAGTCACTCCTAAGTATGTGGGTTGGTTGTCCATCCTTAAGGATATTTCATTTACAAAGATCTTACCTGCTTTCTGTTTAGATGAGAGAGTGAATAGAGTGGTACTTGATTTCTCTGTGTTTATACTTACACACCATTTGTTTGTCCATGATGTCAAGATGTCTGCTGCTCTTTGGAGTCTCTGTGTAGCAACTGTCACATATTCATCTGTACACCACATTACCAGATCATCTGCATACAGTGCCACTTTGATTCCATAGGGAAGTTCCTTGACCAGGTCATTAATGAATACAAGGAATAGTGTAGGTGAAAGGACTCCTCCTTGTGGTACGTCATGTCACAGAAGTACTTTCTGGCTTTTGTGTCCATCCATTACTACTCTAGCTCTTCTATTGTGTAAACAGGACTTTATCCAGTTGTACAGTCTTCCATTCACATTGCAGTTTCTTAGTTTCCACAGAAGACCTTTTTTCCATACTTTATCAAAGGCTTTCTTCGGGTCTATCCACGCTGCTAGTACAAGGTTTTTCTCTTGGAATGCATCCTCAGTCTCTTGAGAGAGAGATAGGTCACTTGATCTTCTGTACTGTAGTACTGCCTAAATCCTGCTTTTTGTGGAACGAGAAGGTTTTCACTTTCTAGGTACCATTTTAGCCTCAGGTCAATGATGCGTTCCATCATTTTGCATAGGCAGCTAGTGAGACTGATTGGCCTGTAGCTGGAGGTTGTATCACTGTTTTTCCCTGACTTTAGCACTGGTACCATGCTTGCTCCCTTCCAGATTTGAGGTAACTTACCTGTGCTCCAGCATATATTGAAAATATCCAACAGCTTTCCCATTGCTGCCATTCCCAGGTTCTTGATCATTTCATTGGACACTCCATCTGGTCCTGGTGATTTCCTTGGTTTCAATTTACTGACTGCTAGGTGTAACTCTCTGCATGTGATTGGTGCATCCATGACTTCAACTTTTCTGCCTTGTTCCTCTTTTTATGTGTGTCAGTGTGCACTGTACGCTCTTTCTCTGGATGAATATCAATGTTGCAGTGTTGTGCAAACATCGAGCAAAGTGATCTGCTACCTGCTTACCTGTAAGAGTTTTCCCATCCTCTTATTAGTGTAGTCTTTGTACTTCTTCCAGTGCTCTCATCGTTTAACTGTTTGATTAGTTTCTACAGTTTTCTTCCATCCTTTTCAATGTTTAGGGATTCTGTTTTCTCTCTCTAACTTTCCCATTTGGCTTGTAGCTTGGCTCTCTGAAATGTGGCCTTAGCATGTTGGTAATTATTGTGGTGTTCTTGGCATGGTCTATTTTCTGCTTGCTTTCGAGCTGTTTCCACGTCATCGTGGAGTTTTCCCAGCTCACTAGACCAGTATGGTTTATAGTCCCTACGAGCTCCTCTGGGAATGTTTCACGGGCGGCCTGAAGGATACAAGCATTGAATTCCTTCACTATGCTGTTAATATCCTTACCTTCTATGGACAGCTGTCCCACCAGGATACCTGTACTATGTCTGTACATTGTCCAGTTTGCTTTTTTATAGTTCCATCTGGGGAGAGTGCTACTGGTGTTAAGGAGTTCATTTTCTGTTGTCAGGAAGACTGGTCGATGGTCGCTACCTCCAAGTTGTTTTCCAAATTCGCGTGTAATATTCCACTTCAGGTCTAGAGAGTGGAATGCCAGATCTGATGTAGAGGTTGTATGCCAAGCCCTTGAGTAAAATGTTGGTTGAATCCATTGGCTGGTTGGTCAGGATAAGTCCATTATCATCCTGCTAGCTCTCAACTTCCTCTCCTCTCTTGTCTATGTGGTCTGGGAATGGCTATTAAAATCGCCACAGACCATCAGTCTCTCTTTGTGTGGGATTGTTTCTAGAGCAAGTGGGCGGTCATTAGGACAGTAATAGGTGGAAATCTGTATAACTGGTTTTTAGATGGATCATCTGGTATTCGGCTCCTTCCATGTACACTCCCACCTGACATGCGCTGATGTTATTTTTAACAAGTGTGAGTACTCATTTTCTTCTGTGCTGTTGGTCTGATCTAAAACACTGGTAGCCTCTGATTTTAAAGACGGCATCTTTGGTTAGGTGTGTCTCCTGTATGCAGCATATACTTACCTGCTCTGCAAAGAGTATGTTCTCTAGTTCCACCTTTTTCCTATAGCCATCTCTAACACTGCTGACACTCTCAGCATTCCACTGCATTATTTTAAGTTCTTGATGGTTGGGTGTCTTCCCTTGATGGTGCATTATATTTATGCCATGCTTGTTTATCATGATGATACGAGTGGATGTCCTGTGTATGTCATGTCTGTGTGACGTCACGTTACATACCGTAAAGAGTTTAATAAATGGTTGTAACTTGATTTAAGGACTTGGAATTATGTATTTCATATTTTATTGTGAAGTTTGGATGAATATATGTGATGTATGACTGGCATACATTATCCTGGGAGGGAAATCCTGGAATGTAGAGTTGGTTTTAGGAATGGCCACCCCAGTACGGTAGTACATTGGCCTTGGTTCTGTGGGTTTCAGTTGAGCTTTGGTCTTGTTTCCCCCTCCCCTTCCTTAATTGTCCCCAATATGTGGACTTAGCAACCAGCTGGGTTTACATATACCAGCCATCTGCCTCAGTCATCTATACCAGCCATCTACCTCAGTCATCTATACCAGCCATCTACCTCAGCCATCTATACCAGCCTTAGTCATTTATGCCATTCATCTCTATCTCGGTGATCTACCATCTCATTTTTTTCCAAATATTTCTAAATCTACCTTCAGGTAACAAACTTCTAGAAATGTTCCGCTCTGAATCCGTTTATCAGACTTTCCGTCTTCGTTGATCCATTAAAAAAAGTCCTTCCAGTTTTAGGAATGTGCACGCAGGTAAAGGTTTTAAATACAATTCGGGTTATACACGTGTACATCTGAGCATGTACTTTACTGTACTGGTACACGCCTCATGTTCATGAGTACAAATAATCAGCTTTCTAATCTGATCTAAAGAACAACAACAACAATTTTAATAACAGTAATAATAATAATATATAATAATAATAATAATAATAACAGAAGAAGGGATGAGTGAATGGTTCCAGATTGAAATAGGTGTGAAACAAGGAAGTATACTGTCTCCTTTACTTTTTAGGATTACAATAGACTTCATAATGAAAAAATGCTGCACAGGTAACACAGGTATTGACTGGGTACATGGGACCCAACTAGAAGATCTTGATTTTGCTGATGACATAACTCTTATCAGTAATAATGTGAATTTCATGCAAGAAAAAACAAATAGCCTGACTTCAATGGCTAGCAAAATAGGACTTGAAATTAACAAGGCCAAAACAAAAATAATGAAAATTCCTCTCAATCAAAATGGAAAAATACACATAGAAAGGACAGATATTGAAGAAGTCAATCAATTTGCATACCTTGGCAGCTACATAGACCAGGATGGTGACACTAGAAAGGAAGTTAGGATCAGAATTGCAAAAGCAGCATCCATCTTCAAGAATCTTTAGAACATATGGAATTCAAAAGTTATAAGCACAAAAACCAAGTTAAGACTATTCAATTCAAATGTAATATCCACCCTCATTTATGCATGCGAAAGTTGGAAAACAACTAAAGAAATAGAAAAGAAATTAGACTCTTTTGAAAACAAATGCCTACGGAAAATACTCTGCATCAAGTGGAAAGAATTCAAGAACAACGCAGAGATAAGACAGATGACTGAACAACAACCAGTCTCATGGGTGATCAGGAAAAGGAGATGGACATATGTTGGTCACTTGATGAGAAGAAATGATCAGAGAATCCCAAAACAAGCTATCAAGTGGAACACAACAGGCCGAAGAAAAAGAAGCAGACCACGTGAAGCTCTGAAGAGGACATTATTAAGAGAGGCCAAATTAACAGGCATAAAATCCTTTGATGAGGTTGAAAGACTCGCCGAAGACAGGTAAAATTGGCGAACTACTTTGCGAGCCCTATGTGACGTTTAACGGCAAGGGAAGGATATAAGATAAGAAGAATAATAATAACAGTCAGGACGTGAATACTGACAATGTTTTTTTCTCTCAGAAGATCACTGTACGTGAACTGTTTAACAAGATTCAGGAAGGCATTTAAAGAAAGAAAGAAAGAAAGAAAGAACATGGAACTTCAGTTTCCGAAGACAGCCGACAGGCGAAACCAAAACTGCATTTAACAACAAAAGAAAGAAAAAAAGATCGATAAAGCTCATCTCTATCATTGAACACATGTGATAAAAATGTCACGCTGAGGATAAAACTTCATAATTGTTAAAAACGTCGAAGAACACATAGAACAAGTTCAAAAGTGATTGGAGGAGGGGGGGGGAGGAGTCTGCCCTTAACTCTGAGGCTAACTGACTCTGCGGGAGAAAACTCGTCAACGATAAACAGATCATCTCTAAGATAGTCAGAGTCAACAAAAGTATGGACCTTTTTTTTTCCAAAACAATGTTTCTTAGACGAGAAGGAATGCTTGAGATAAGGCAAAATATAGAACCTAACTAAATGGTTGGGGGCGGGGGGGAGTAAATATATGCCGCATCTCAGGAAGTTATATCGTAATTTTCTCTGCTAGAACTTGTAAGATCCATTCGTTGTAAAAAAGAGGGGAAGGTGGGAGGGGGGCTTTAAACTGGCAAACAACTGTACAGAGACAGGGAAATAAACAAAGAAACAAATAAATACAGAGACAGGGAAATAAACAAAGAAACAAATAAATACAGAGACAGGGAAATAAACAAAGAAACAAATAAATACAGAGATAGGGACATAAACAAAGAAACAAATAAATACAGAGATAGGGACATAAACAAAGAAACAAATAAATACAGAGATAGGGACATAAACAAAGAAACAAATAAATACAGAGATAGGGAAATAAACAAAGAAACAAATAAATACAGAGATAGGGACATAAACAAAGAAACAAATAAATACAGAGACAGGGACATAAACAAAGAAACAAATAAATACAGAGACAGAGAAATAAACAAAGAAACAAATAAATACAGAGATAGGGACATAAACAAAGAAACAAATAAATACAGAGACAGGGACATAAACAAAGAAACAAATAAACACAGAGATAGGGAAATAAACAAAGAAACAAATAAATACAGAGACAGGGAAATAAACAAAGAAACAAATAAATACAGAGATAGGGACATAAACAAAGAAACAAATAAATACAGAGACCGGGAAATAAACAAAGAAACAAATAAATACAGAGATAGGGACACAAACAAAGAAACAAATAAATACAGAGACAGGGAAATAAACAAAGAAACAAATAAATACAGAGATAGGGACATAAACAAAGAAACAAATAAATGCAGAGACAGGGACTTAAACAAAGAAACAAATAAATACAGAGACAGGGACATAAACAAAGAAACAAATAAATACAGAGACAGGGACATAAACAAAGAAACAAATAAATACAGGGACAGGGACATAAATAAAAAAAACAAATAAATACAGGGACAGGGACATAAACAAAGAAACAAATAAATACAGGGACAGGGACATAAATAAAAAAACAAATAAATACAGGGACAGGGATATAAATAAAAAACAAATAAATACAGAGGCAGAGACAGGGACATAACCAAAGAAACAAATAAATACAGAGACAAGGACAGTGACATCAACAAAGAAACAAATAAATACAGAGACAGGGACATAAGCAAAGAAACAAATAAATACAGAGACATGGACATAAACAAAGAAACAAATAAATACAAAGACAGAATACGAATGAAATACTGAAAAACATTACAGTACATAATTTCTTCACAGATTGTGTTTTGTAAGAAATCTTGTACACATTTTCAGTGTTTGATAAGGAATTTAATACAGAATGTTTGTGTTCGATAAAAAAAAATTCCTTCATGAATTCCTTGATCTTCTTAAAAGATGTTACTATTACTAAATGTATACTACACAAGAAGAAGAAGAAGAAGAATACTTCGTATTGTTATGAGAAGAGTCAGGAGCAAAATAAAACCAGAAATCGCTGCAGAACAGTGCTGCTTCGTCGAAGGAAAAGGTACAGTAACGCCATATATATAATAAGAACATTGATGGAGAGATCAACAGAATTAAAGATGGACCTATACTTATGCTTCATAGACTACTCTAAAGCGTTTGATAAGCCGAGACACACAGAAATTATAAGAATGATGGAAGACATCAACATAGATGGGAAAGATCTGAAACTTATCAAAAACATATATTGGTAGCAATCAGCAGCAATGAGGGTTGAGAACTAAATAGGAGCATTCCAAGACATAACACTGGGAGTGAGACAAGGATGTGTTTATCTCCTGACTTCTTCTCCTTGTACACCGAAAACATAATGAGACATGTATAGAACAAGCCAGGAATATCAGTTGGCGGGTACAACCTTAACAACTTAGATATGCAGACGACACAGTTCTGATTGCTAAAAGTGAAGGGGGGCTACAGGCTCTGCTGGACGTCGTGGTTCGTGAAAGTAAAAATAAACGTCTCAGTCTGAACTTAGTGACTAAAATGATTAAATGGCTCTCGTTAATCTCTCTTGCAAAATGATTAACAATTAATATGTTACCTGGACTTGGAGGTAGGTGACTTTGGCTTTTATTTTTGCTGAATAGTTTCTGAAAGCATGTATCTCATTCCTAGAGAAGAGCTTTGTCGAGAAGGGAGAGCATGGTCACACTGTCTAATGGTCCAGGGTTCACCACGAATAAGTCGAAAGTTTTGTTGAAAGTCTTGCACTCAGAAAGTATACATACATACAAGAACTAGTCAAATGTTTTGTAACCGAATCATAAGCTGCTGTTTTAGGTTTTGATATGGTCGAGGCCGCTAATCGCAGCTGAGATGTAGAACTATTCGCTCAAGGTAATCGAGTTGTTGCAAAGCGTTGCCAAGTACCTGGTGAAGTTTACAACACCACACGGTTCGAGCGTGCGTGACTACATCAGGTATCGCAGGTGTTAGCCTGGTGTCTAGCCTTCCTTGAAAGGAACCTGACGCAAAAGGTACACTTTATCTGGATGAAATCAGAGCGTATTTTCTAAAACGCCCGTGGTATTATGTACTCTTACAACAAACTGTCTCTCACTTTAAATTCGAATCATCTATAGTAACTATTAAAAATTCGTCCGTTTGTTTTATAAGTTCGTTATTTTGCAGACAGAACTGTTTTAATAAACTAGTATAAAAGTATAATTCAGCATCAGTAGAATTGTTTTGTTTATTTTAAATATTAGTTTTCACAGTTTTCTTGCTCCATTTTACTTTTATTTTATATAATCGTCTCTTTTAACACGGGATACGGTGTAGATTTTAGTAGAATTCAGTATCTACCAACATGCCAGCATCCGCATTCATTAGTCAGTCATACGATTGCCTACTCTAGTTTTTCCGCTCGTTTCATCAATATTCCAGTCCTAGAGTTCAGCTCACAACCTCTTTCCACCCGCGTTATTTCCGAAACGTTCCTTAATTTCCCGAAGACGCAGATATTTTGGGGAAAGGGGTCCCTGTGTAAAAGTTATTGTACCGAATTAATTTCATGATCACCAGCTGTGTATCACACATTAAAATAAGTGGAAATGAATGAAGACTTATCAATGAATGTTAGAAAACGAGTCCTAAAAGGCTATATTGAACCTATCTTGTTATATGGAAGTGAATCATGGACAATAGGCAGGTCTGCACAAAAAATCATTGGAAGCAGCAAAAATGTGGTTTATTAGAAGAATGTTGCGAATCCCCTGGACAGCAAAAATAATTAATGAATAATGTTTAAGAAGAGCTGGAGAGATAAAAAACATTGTCAAAAAGATAAGAGAGAGACAATGTACTTTCATAGGACATGCAATCAGAAGAGGGGGCATTGAAAATATTATAACAACAGGAAAAATAGAAGGAAGAAGATCAAGAGGAAGGCCAAGAGAAATGATACTGGACAGTCTGACGGGATGGCGTGAGAGGAGATCACCAACTGAGCTGATGGCCTGCATGAAGGATCGTGTACCCTGGAGAAGCATAATAGCCAATGCCAGTCGGCAAGGCACATGATGATGATGATGATGATGAATGAATGAATGAAGACTCCATAAATGAAGTTATTTGTCATTTTAATAAAAAAAAACAAAGAAAAGAAGAAAAAAAACTAGTGTGAAACGATGAAATGATTTTTGGGGGCTAAAAAAATTTTTTTAGGGCTAAGCAATAAAATCTACTTTATACTTAACTGTGTCATAATCCAACATAAACATGTAGTCATTCACATTTCAACACAGAAAAATCAATATTTATGGATGTTTTTGACAACCAATAAATCTAATAGGTCTACAGCTAAGAGAAACACATATGGTAAGACTCTTATCGTGATAAAACATTTCTCCCTTTATCAGCCATGCTGGAAAACACTAGTTTAACTTTGGTGTTTAACTCTTTGGGTATTTGGACACGCGTCCTGCGTGGTTGTATCCCTATTACGAACTACTTATAGACGCGAGGCGCGATGATGGTTTGTAGCTCTCTAATTTTGAAAATAATCAAAGTATCTTAAAACCAGCAGTTGACTTCCTTCCGGAATTCAGTTGTCCACATTAAGCGCGTGGTTTGAGCAGGAAACAGAGCGATTCTTTGTTCATTTAAAGCGAGTTTTTCAAAGTTTATCGTCGCTAGGCCTTTGTTTATCAACAAATATGGCTTCCAGTGCTAGTTTCTTTCATCCAGAGCAGCATATTTCTGCATTACAAGCTCATAATTTAATTTAAAATTGTCTAGACTGTGGTGTAGAGAATATAGGAGTAGAAATGGTAAATTTTCGGCACACGTGGCAGTGATTGAAAGAATTTTTCGTGTTTTTTTTGGTCCAGCAGCAAAATGTGTTAGAAGGGTAGCTGGTGATACTACTTCTCAGCTTTTTGCTAGTACTAGCTGTAATATCACAACAATTAATGCTGGAGATTGTGTAATTTAAAAAATTAAATGTTGTAGAATGCTTCAAATTAAAAAAAAACAAAAACCAAAACACAATGGCCTGTTTTCTGGTAAATATTAGTCAACGACCGCCCACTTGTTTTCATGTAAATATTACCTACCCACTTGGTGTTTTTAGTTTGCTGTGAATGCATAACTAGTGCATATTTTCATGTAAATTTTGGAAGATATGTTAAAGAACAGATGTTTGTGTACATTTTTATTCATTATGGAATTATATGACCAACTACAGTGGATTAACTTGATGGGTAAGTGACAAAAAATTTATTTTATTACTTCATTTTCCATTCTTTCTTCTCAGTTCTTAGCTCTTTTTTTTTGTTGTATACTAACAAAATGGTAAAAATTTTATTTGAAAAACAAAATAATTTTTTCTTCTTCAAAATAAGGTAGAATACTTCATACTACAGATCAGATTATGCCTTTGTCATTCTTTTAAATGTGACAACCATCCCATTTCACATTGTGAAATTTACCCCCCTTGGTCTTTTGAGGGAAACACACCCAGTATACAAAGAGATAAACTAGAAAAAAAAAAGTAGGAGCAGCTTTATTACTTAACGATTATAAAGTTGTGACGTTTCGGCGTGAGCCTTAAACGTACAGGACGAAGAAATAGAGAGAGGAGATAAAGTATAGATTCACATGAATGCTATTTTTTAAAATTAATAATGGTAACTGTAAGATGTGGCTTGTTTGAATCTGTGTATCAGAAATGAGCATTGTAGGGCGTAGAGACTGTTAAAATGGAAACCTGTGATGTGTGGTCGGTGGGTCGTAACTGGGGGTGGTGGGTGGGGGGAACCATTGAGGGGAGAGAGAGTGGTACAGTGCTAACCTACCCAGGAGATGGTGAAATAGATGATTAAAGTTCGGGTAGAGGGGTTGTAATATGATGTTGTGAGGAAGTTCTGAACTATGTGTAACAAGTCAGAAGGGAGAGGAGCTTAGTAGAGCGGGATTATAATTGTTGAAGAGGAGAATGCTAGGCATAGCTGAATAGAGAGTTTAACCCGTGTGGTTCCAGCGTCCCATAATCCTGAATGTAGCGGTTCTCAAGCGCTAGGCGGCTTGTGTCATCTATGTGACATTGTTTGATGGCTGTTACCAGAAAATCAGATTTGCCTCTGTGGTTGGGGCCATTGAAATGATTCGGGACTGGTTTCGAAGCATGCTGGGTGATATCGTACAGATGTTTCTGCATGCGGTCCCCTAATCTGAGGCCAGTCTCACCAATATACGTTATTCTGCATCTTTTGCATACGATGACATATATCACATTACGGGACTCGCATGTGAATCCCTCATGAAGAGCGAGGATAGTTTTAGGAAAGGTGATCGTTTTCGTTTCCCAGACTACAGGGCAGGTAACTCAGCGGGGACGGTTACATTTTCTGGTACCAACATATGTAAAGCTCCGCTTCAAGTGGCTGTGGACGAGGATGTCCTTAAGTTTTGACTCACGATTGTATGCCAACAGGGGTGGATCAGAGAAAATGTCGCGAGTGTCGGGGTCGAGCTGAGTTATTGGCAGATGACGATAAGGGATTTTCTTAACCATCTGACCATGCGGGTAGAAAGGCAGTACTAACTTAACTCTGTCCGATGGAGTAACAGGTTTAACTTTGGATTCAGAAGAGCTCTGGCTGGTTAAGTGAAAAGTTACATCGTGTTTTCAACGAAAGAAAGTCCGAAACCTTATAAGGCTGTGTCGTCGGGAGCAGCATATACTGGAATAGGCCTTTTAGGGCTGGCGCAGATGGAAAAAGTCCTTCTACCATGAATATTCCAGTTCTACAGTTGAGCTAACATCGTACTACCATGAATATTCCAGCCCTAGAGTTGAACTCACAACGTACTGCCATGAATATTCCGGTTCTAGAGTTGAGCTCACATCGTACTACCATCAATATTTTAGTCCTAGATTTGAGCTCACATCGTACTACCATCAATATTCCAGTCCTAGAGTTGAGCTCACAACGTACTACCATCAATATTCCAGTCCTAGAGTTGAGCTCACAACGTACTACCATCAATATTCCAGTCCTAGAGTTGAACTCACAACGTACTACCATCAATATTCCAGTCCTAGAGTTGAACTCACAACGTACTACCATCAATATTCCAGTCCTAGAGTTGAACTCACAACGTACTACCATCAATATTCCAGTCCTAGAGTTGAGATCAAAACGTACTACCATCAATATTCCAGTTCTAGAGTTGAGATCACAACGTACTATCATCTGTTAACCTAATAAATTCTCTACACCGATAGCTCCCAATTTTGTTTGACCTGTTGCTTCCTTGTCCTCCCCCTTCCTCCAGGCCGCATTCCTAACGATCACAAAAAGGTTTTTCCTCTCTCAATTAGTGTTAATGTTCCCCTCCCCCCTCCACCTGCTTCACCTACGATAAGTGCCTCCCATATCTTCGTCCATAGAACTGTAACCGCTCGACCCCCACGGAGGCTGTACTGCCGGATTTTAGAACCGCTGATCCTAGACTAATTTGGATATTTCTCATCACCTTCTCAACCTCATTCACCATTTATCCCGCGAAAACATTCTTAAGCCACTTAACTCTTCCCTCCCCTCCCATGGCCTACTACTATCATTTGTAACAAGGGGTCGACCAAGATTTTCCTAACAGAAAGCTGTGTGCCATTTCGGTTTCTGGATCGGTGTGATACACGGTGGTGACGCTTGCTGAGAAGTCTGGCACTGCAGCTTACAGATCTACCAATCTTCCCAGTGCACGCTTCCAAGAAATCGGAACAGCCCTGTTGCTAGCTATTATAAAATTAAGGTCGCCAGTTTATCAACACTGCAATCACTACAATATAATAAAGGTAGATAGAGGTGTATGATGTAGCTTTACAAAGTGGCAGAGGGAGTGAGTAAAGTGAGAAAAAAAAACTAACAGAATGTATGAGAATGTATAAATGAAAAACATACAGCATCCGATATTTCGGCGTGAGCCTTTCTCGAGGATTACATAACAAACGAGACAAAAAAAAAAGATTAACTAAACGGGAAACTTATCTTAATGTGGCATCCACCAAAAGAAGGGAACACAGAAATGCCTGTCCACTAGACGAGACATAGAGACCACGTTGGGCCACAAAAAGAATAAGCCGACAGAGCCAATCGTAAAGAAGAGGAAGGGGGGACGGACGGATGAAGAGTAATAGACACATGAAAGCCGTTAGAGACGAAGAGAAGGTGGCGATAGGGAGGGGAGCTAGGAGAAATAAACAAGAAAGTAGAGTATAAATAACAGAAAAAAAGGCGGAAAACTAAAGAAGTTAAAGGAAGCTGAAGACATTGTTGATTCCAGCTGAGTGGAGACAGCCAGTCTGGAAAATAAGGCGCTGTTCTAGGACCCTCCGAGATCGTACATCAGCATAACAAGAGCGGATCGCACTAACAGAAATGTCCTGTTTTCCCCTGTGGTTGCTAGGCAAAAATGTTTAGCCACAGATGTCCGGGCCCTCTTAGAAATATTGTTAAGACATTGGCGAAAACGATCTCCTAAGGGTTGACCGGTCTCCCCTATGTACTTCATACTGCAAAGTTTGCACATAATGGCATAAATAACATTGCATGAAGTGCAGATGAAACCCTCCTGAACTGATAAAGTGGACTTACGGAAGAAGATCTGGCTAGCCTCGACAACGAACGGCCAAGTTTCTTCCATCTACGGCGTCCGCAACGTCTGGTACCATAAAAAGTGTCATCTGTCTTAAGGCGACTTCGAATTAAAAGGTCCCTAAAGTTGTTGTCCCGCCTGTAGGCCAACAATGGGGTTCCCCAAAAAGTTCACGAGGTTCGGTCTGGAGGAGATGGAGATGGCGAAACAGTATGTTTTTAACTGCCAAACTATGAGGGTGGTGCGTGAGTACCAGTTTAACTCTGTCCGAGCTACAGTGCGGTTTAAGAGTGAGGGCTTGTTGCCGCGATATATGGCCGATGCGGTTCCAAGATGACGAGAGAACATGTTCTGGATAGCCACGTTGACGGAAGAAATCTAACATTTTATGGTCTTGGTCCTGGAAATCCAAATCCTCAGTACATAAACATCGCAACCTAAGAAGCTGGGAAAAATGAATCTGGGATGGGAGTAAGAGCACAAGAGATAGCTGTGAGAGCATGTAGGTTTATAGTGGACAGAAGTAATAAGCGCGGTAGGGCCGATAGTAGCGGCAATGTCGAGAAAGTCAGCGGCAGTAGCAGACATGGGAGGTGAACCAAATGACAGGATTGTACTCCTTAATAAAACTGATAAAGTTGTCAAGATCTTCCTCTGGCATTGATGTGACCCCAATGCCGTCATCTATGTAGCGTCTATAGAAGGCTGGAAAGGGGCCGCTAAAGGCTCTCAGAACCCTGTGTTCGAACTAGCCCATGAACAGACATACGTAGCTGGGATCCATTTTGGTACCCATTGCCACACCACTAATCTGGTCGAAGTAAAGGCCATTGAATTCAAAAGAACTGAGTTGGAGGACAAGTCATGTAAGGCGCAGAATAGCAGACGCAGGAACAGAGGGATGGCGTCTTTTGTTCAGAAAGAACTTGACGGCCCAAAGTCCCTGATCATGTTGGATGGATGTGCATAAGGGCACTTCATCAAGGGTGAAGATACGGTAGGTGTGACCAGGCAGGAGTGTGTGGATATCAAAAGCAATGAGAGCGTGATTCGTGTCCTTAAGATAAGTGGGCAGACTAGTGACAAGAGGCTGACAGAATTAAGTTAGTACTGCCTTTCCACCTGCATGATCAGATGGTTAAGAAAATTCTTTCTCATCATCTGCCATTAATCCAACTCGACCCTGACAGCCATGACATTTTCTCCGATCCACCCCTATTAGCATACAAGTGTGAGCCAAATCTTAAGGACATCCTCGTCCACAGCCACTTGAAGTGGAACCTTGCATATGTTGGCACCAGAAAATACAACTGCCCTCGCTGTGTTACGTGCCCTGTAGTTCGGGAAACAAAATCACCTTTCCTAAAATTATCCTCACTCTTCATAAGGGATTCACATGCAAGTCCCATAATGTAATATATGTCATCATATGCAAAAAGTGCAGTATAACTTATATTGGTGAAACTGACCTCAGACTAGGGGACTGCAAGCAGAAACATCTGTACGATATCACCCAGCATGCTTCGAAACCAGTCCCGAATCATTTCAATGGCCCCAACCACAGAGGCAAATCTGATTTTCTGGTAATGGCCATCAAACAATGTCACATAGATGACACAAACAGCCTAGCGCTTGAGATCCGCTACATTCAGGATTATGGGACGCTGGAACCACACAGTCTGAACTCACTATTCAGCTATTCTCCTCTTCCACAATCATAATCCCTCTCCACTAAGCTATCATGTAGATAGATCCACCTATCACACATCACAAGTCTCTTTTTACACATTCTCTATGCTTCACCACATGCATTTCTGTACATTTCTGAATGAGCCCATTTTGAATGTAGCAACGGGTGCATTTCTGAACAAATGTTGGAAAAGCTCCATATTCTTTCAAGGCATTTCTGAATGAGTGTCGGAAAATCTACATATTCTTTAAAGATGTGTTCTATTCATTTTATTTATTTTTTTTAACATAGGATTCATGTGAATCTATACTTTATAATAACTTATAATCTATACTATATAATCTCCTCTCTATAATTCTTTATCCTGCATGTGTTTGTATGATTAAGGCCCATGCCAAAACATCACAACTTTGTAGTCATTAAGTAATAAAGCTGCTTCAACTTTTTTCCTAGTTTATACATTTTGCAGAAATAGAGAGAGAAGATCAAATATAAATTCACATGAATGCTGAGTAAAAAATAGGAATGGAAAAAATTATAATAAAATAAAATGAATGGAGCACTTGTGTGACTTGTGAGAAAAAGGCGAAAGACAGGCATTTGTGGAAAACCCTTGCGGAAGCCCCATGTGCCCTGGGCACTTAAGGTTCAGAGAGAGAGAGAGAGAAGGGTTGTAGTCTGATGCTGTGAGGAGGTTCTGAACTACACATTATAAGAGAGAAAGGAGTGGAACTTAGCGTAGCCATGTTAGGTGTAGCTGAATAGTGAGTTCAAACCATGTGGTTTATACATTTCGTTATCACAGTTTTACTGCAGTGGCTTCATGTATAGTTATATACTAATACACTAATTATTCGTGTGTTACCAGCTCCAGCTGACCATTGATTATCTCAAAAGCATTCAAGTCGCTGTCTGAGAATGATCGAAGAAGCAGAAGAAGAATTAGCATAATCTTCAAGGCTCGTATAATATCTCACAAAATAGTAATACTAATGTATACAGAAGCAGCCATCTGTTTTGACAAATTCATTTCCTTATATCTACTTTTTAAAAAAAAATTCTTTTAAGCACTATTTTTGGATTTTCATCAGTCAGCGACCTATAGCTGATATGCTAGGCTCAGGGTTGGTGAACTATAGTGAAAGCACCAACACTTCACACTCATACAGCATGCAAATGCCATGGGACATTGGTAAAGGTGTATTTTCAAAATATCCATTTGTTACTGTTCATTTTACATGTCTACATACTCGTATCACTGTCTACATTGCCATTCCTCTCACCTTTACCTCTTTAAATATTTGCAGGGTCTTCATTTGCTCCTGGATGTCCCTGCAAAAGAGCTGTGCACAGACAGGCTTCATATTCGAATTTCGCATACCACTTCTTGATACTGCTGAAAACAGGTGTTGCCTTATGGAATTTCACTTGAAATCGTTGCTGCACAGTCACAATGGAGGAGGTTCTTGCATATTCCAAAACACAAAATGACTGCTCACATTTACTGAACATCATATTTGCTACTGCTGCCTCCTAGCAGCAAACCATGGGAGCTCTGCATGCGGACTTTATTTAAAAAAAAAAAAAACATGAAGAGTTTCTCTTTCTTTTAGCATAAGAATTACCATGATCCATTATGTAGTCAGCCTTCTTCATTATTAAGTTCCTGTAGTATGGATATATTTGTTCTCCTTTGTGTCCATGACATTTGAAGAACTCTTCTGTAGCATTTACATTCAAAGGCATTTATGTGTTTATCAGCTGTTTTGTTAAGTGTCCAGGTCTCACAGGCATATGTGTGATGGGAAAAATGCATGCCCTTAAAAATCTTATTTTTGTAGTTCTGTCTGTTCCTCTCCACAAATTCTTTAGTTGTTTTACTTTCTGAAGAGCGACAGATGTCCTCCTTTTAATTTCCCTCATTGTATCTCCATTATTAGTTAGTAGTGATCCAAGATATTCAAAACTCTCCACTTCTTCCAGTTTTTCCTCATTGATACATATATCAGTTGCCTTGTTTGTTTTGTCGGTTGTCATCAATTTAGTTTTCTTCCCATTAAGATAGAGGTTTTGCTCTTCACTATTCTTATGGACTGACATAATTAGTTTTTCCATTCCTTTCTGTGTTGTGGACAGTAACACTGTGCCATCAGCATATCTAATCTCTGGTATTTCATAACCTCCAATTGTTATGGCATCGTAATATTCTTTGTCTACATCTTCTCTAACAATCCTCATTATATATTCAGCGTAAGGCGACAATATGCACCCCTGACGGACACCTTGTTTTATGTCAAACGAAGTTGTTTCACCATTTATTCTTACTGCTGCTTGTTGGTCTAGATACAGCAGTGATGTTAATTGTATCAAATGTGTTGGAAATCCCATTTTTTCCATTATTTCCCAAAGTTTCTGGTGTTGTACACAATCAAATGCCTTTGAGTAGTCTATAAAGGCTAAATATAGATTCACATTAAACTCTCTGCATTTCTCTATTATTAATCTTATACTGAATATATCTTGATCCTCTTCCTTGTCTGAAACCAACTTGGACCATATTGACTTCTTACATACAGATATATATAAAATCATGTCTATGAAGTGGAGGTGGATTGGCCACACTCTGAGAAAACCCAACACCAGCATAGCAAGACAGGCACGACATGGAATCCTCAATGAAATAGAAAACAAGGGGTTCTAAGGACTGCAAACGCGCCTCAAACAGCCTCTGGCAGTCAAGTCCAGCTCCTGGCCTTCCCGTGGCAGAACTGTTTAAACTGACAGGAGAAGGGGCGAGGGAGAATATCTGGCGCCTGAAAACCAGTTACTTAGGGTAGATGAGTGGCACGTTTGGTAGCTCATCTGCCGCTGTTGGCGAGATTTTCAGCTGCCGTGCGTGGAGCGGTGCTCTTCCCGGCCAATGATGAAATTTGCAAATGAGGTTGCCGCGCAGCATCACTGCGGAAAAGGTGGTAGAAAGGATAAAGCGAAGCAAACAGTCAAATCATGGCACCTCTGGTCTGGAGGTCGGCCACGTCCTGAGTGCAGTCATATCGGATGAAATGCATGAACCGGCTTGTCCCAGAGGTTAAGACACTGCTGGCGAGACTCTTCAAATGCCGCGCGTGAAGTGAAGCTCCTCCCGGTCAAGGAAGAATGCGGAAAAGAAATAAAGGTTGCTGTGGTGGAAAGTGAAGTTTAACTGGTATGTCCAGTAGTATCGCTACGAGAGCTATACCACGGCACCTCTGCTCTAGAGGCCGGCCACGTCCGAAATACACCTACACTGGTGGAATATGCCTAAACCAGCACACACCAGGGGTGGAACTTGATGGCTAGACATGTCATGCGACCTCCGCTCTAGAGGTTGGTAACGCCTGATATACACCCATACTGGTGAATTTTGCCTAAACCGGCTCATACCAGAGGTGAATCTTGAAGGCTATGCATGTCACAGTACCTCTGCTCTAGAGGTCGGTCTCGTCCCAAACACGCCCATACTGGGATAATGCCTAAACCGGCTCAACCTCGGGATAGAAGTCACTAGTGGCGAGGATTCATCCTCCTGGACAAAAGCTCCATCCTGGTCACAACTAGGACGGGTAGCGCCCACAACCACAAAATGCTGAAGTCGGAGACACTGGACCAGGGAAGTCTAGATAGGCAACCACCTCTCACCCGGCGGGGATGATTGCGTATCCTAATCACGCTGAGGTTTTCCGGTGAGAAAGTCCAACCCTGGACTGGATGGGCAACCACCTCTCACCCGGCGGTGATACACGGGTATCTCAAAACACGTCAAGGTTTTCCGGTGAGAAAGTCCAACTCTGGCCTGGGTGGGCTACCGCCTCTCACCCAGCGGGGATGCACTGATATCCTAAACACGTCGAGGTCTTCCGGTGAGAAAGTCCAACCCTAGACTAAAGTGGTGCAATGAAAACCACGGTGTCACGCAATCCCGCTTCCGAGACCCACCAAGAATACAGGCTAAAGCCCTGTGATACTCTGAACCCCTTGTGGTCCTCTCGTGGATCTCGTGTGGTCTTTTCGGGGACCACAGGACCTAATGAGGACCACAGGCGTTAATTCAGTAGGATCACAGTGCGGTTTTTGGTGGTAGAAGCGAACGAAGAAGAAGAAGAAGAAGAAAACAAGGAAGACCTAGACTTACTTAGAAAAGAGAAATTAAGACAGTGCTCCGAGACAAGGGATACACATGGAAAGAGGCAGAGAATAATTCCAAGAACAGGGATAACTGGAGAGCATTTATACATGGCCTATGCTCTCAAGGGAGTGAAAGGCGATGATAATTATGATGATGATGATGATATATATATTGAGAGATGAATGGGTTATAGTTCAAAACAAAAAAAAAAAACAAACAAATTGAAACAAACTGTTCAATGGCTTATATAATCTCCCAGACATAATTTTCAAAATAAAAAAAAAATGAGTTAAACATTCATTCTTCCAAAGTATGTGTAACAACATTCTTAAACTCACAACTGGCTTCATATGAAAGAGAACACAATTGCCAACACAGAGAAAAATAAACAGTATAAGCAGGAATGACAATTATATAAAACCATAATACAAAAATAATGAAATATGAGGGGAAAATCAAAAGACAACAGCAATATACTCTTTAAAGCCAGTAACTGTCAGCAAATGAAAATAATGGTTAGAAACGTTATAAAATAACAGTCTCAAAACACACCCTCTACGGGTTGATGCACTTCTTGTTTCACAAGCTTCTTAATTCCTTGGAAGAAAATGCCTGTCGGCTGCTCCTGAATCCAGGTCTGCACTGCTCACTTAGCCTCCTCAACTGAGGCAAATATAACAGGCTACTACAAAACTGCACATCATCATTTGTCATCATGCATTATGGCATGTGCAGATCCACACTGATATTCAAATATACAGCAACAGGGGGTCAGTGTAACCCACTGGTCTTCTCTCTGATCAAGACACATGCCCTACTGATGTGGGCTTGTGTGGGTGTGATGCTGATGGCCGACCAGATTAAGTTTCATCAGTTGCATTTTTCTTACCACTTTAAACCTTTTTACTCATTCATAAACTTTTCACTTCTGCGTTCGAGGTTGATGGACACATCAGATCCTGATCCTCATCGACATGGCAATGCCAGCAGTCCTCTCCAGATCCTGATAGGAGCCCCCAAGCTTGTGTCCTCTGGCCATGTCTCTCATCTCAGGTCTGCATGGTTTGGGCACTCTTGAAGGATATATTCTTTTCAATGATCACAGTGTTTTCACTTCTGCACTGAACATCCTATGGAGAATTTTATCAGGTTTCACTCCCTCTGCCTAAAGAAATTCTCACTACGGCATGTTGTTTAACATTAGAGCAATCACACAGAACTGTGTTCATGTTTATTTAACCTTGGCTTTAACCAGACTAAAGGCAGAGCTATGCGTGTTCAAACTACTCATTATCCATTGTGAACACACACATCAACTTCCATCCAAATTCAAAATTTTCCTTTACTTTTCACTTCTCCCTTGTATTTTGTTTCCAAGCAGTTGAGAAAAATTGCCTTGCATACTTATCATTCATACTGTACATCTATTAGTTGTCTCCCTGGGGGGGGGGGGGGTGAGCCATTCTGATTTGCACTGCAATCAGTTCACCTTCCTTTGCAAAGTAACATTAATGTGTTTTTGTGAATTACAATAATGCATCCACCCATCTTTGCCTCTTTACCACCATCTGGGGCATAGGCCATCAGCAAAGGCTTCAATTTATTTCTGTCCTGTGCTGTTTCTTCTATCCATCTCCAGGCATACTCCATCTTTTTTATCACTTCACCAGGTGTTTCTAGGTCTTATTTCCTCTTTCCCTGGGGATTCCAGGTTAAGTTAGTGGTAGGTATGTCCTATCCATCTCTCAGCATCTTTTCATTATTTCTTTCACTACAATAATAAAAATTTCCATTTTTTTTTTTTTTGTGAATGAACTGTACTGAAACTGGAAATTAATGACTATTTATGTTAAGAAAAATAACTTTTTAAAAGTCCAAATTTTTTAGGATGTAATTTTTTCTTTCCACTTTTTCATTACATACACACACATACATATATTTTCACACAAGCACAAAATAACATGACATAATTTACGGCTATAATGTGTTTTTTTCCCCCTTTTTTTATAACACTGAAAAATGTAACATTATCCCACAGTTAAAAAAAAAAAAGAAAGAATGACAATAAATGAAATTTCACTGTGATTTCATAAAAAAGTGAAGCAGAGTTCATGCCCTTGCTAACACAGCTCAAGGTTTGAATTAGAGTTTAAAATGTACCAAAGGTCACAAATGCTTTATTCAACAAAATTCAATTCTATTTTCTACTTATTAACATATCATAAGTTCTTTTTTTATGACTTTTTTTCTCACACAAATAACTTCCACTAGATCTATGACTTGCGATACTCTATCCTTTCAACTTTGACTTCATCATCGATGAGTTTGTAGATGTAGGAGACAACTGTTGACTGCTGAATATCCAGGATAACAAATGAGGGGATCACATTGCTGTTTTTTTTTAGACAGACAAAAAGATAAATACAAATCAACATCATGATTAAACTTTAAACATGATTAAATTAGATTATATTTACAACATAATCATGTGAAATAGCTGGAAAAGTGACCAATTTTGTTATCACAGCTTTACCGCAGTGACTTCATGTATTTATGCACTTAGTTGTATGGTCAACTTATACCTAAAACTGCTCAAATGGCAATGAAATTGTTAACATTGAACAAAATTATTTATGCACTCATGGTCCTTATTTCTTCTTTCCATTCCTCATAAATCTCACACATGAATGTACACATACATATACATGTTTCCCATGTCTGTGGCCATTATGGCTACAAGACTTTGTGTGGATGCCTGAAACCATGGAGAACACTGCAGAACCCCATATAATATTTATTTCTGACATATATATCATATAAATTATATAAATTAGACTCTTTTGAAAACAAATGCATAAGGAAAATACTCTGCATCAAGTGGAAAGAATTCAAGAACAATGCAGAGATAAGACAGATGACTGAACAACAACCAGTCTCATGGGTGATCATGAAAAGGAGATGGACATATGTTGGTCATTTGATGAGAAGAAATGATCAGAGAATCCCAAAACAAGCTATCAAGTGGAACCCACAACAGGCCAAAGAAAAAGAGGCAGATCACGTGAAACTCTGAAGAGGTCATTGTTAAGAGAGGCTAAATTAACAGGCATAAAATCCTTTGATGAGGTTGAAAGACTTGCTGAAGAAAGGAAAAATTGGCGAACTACTCTGCGAGCCCTATGTGACATTTAACGGCATGGGAAGGATATAATATATAAGATAAGATATATATATATTATATATTATTATATATATATATATATATATATTATATATATATTATATATATATTATATATATATTATATATATATATATATATATATGTGTGTGTGTGTGTGTGTGTTTGTTATACATATTATTATATTAGAATACTTATGATACAATTTAATTTTTAAATGAAATCTAGTTGAGCGTCAGTAACTTTGTGCTTTGGAGCAAATTTATAAATTTCTCATTTTTAAACAAATATTTTATTATTTACATTTTTGTTCAAAATGCAGGTTACTGAAATCATGAATGATAAAGTGTGTGTGTGTGTGTGTGGTGTTGGAGGGTACAGTCAGACAGACAGACAGACATAAGCACGGGCACCAGGCATGCACACAGAGCCTGATACTGGTGTTCTGTATATCCCTGATGGTAGGATGTATTAACAGATCATGCAGTGATGATGCTGAAACACAGGCATCTTATCACATTCAGGAAAAGAGCGTGGGTGCAAAACTATGAGATACACATGAAAAATTCTCTCTGACAATGAGATTAATGAAAGCAGCCTGCCACCATGCCATGATGGCTAAGCATATGAAACTGAACAAAGAATAAAAAGTATTAGACTGGAAATGAGTCATGGTGGCTGGGTGTAAAACCTAGACTGGACCTAGCAAGTAAGTATCCTGGCAGACTCCACCATTGTGGGGCCTTGCACAGTCAGTCAGGCTAAGCCTGTTACCAGGAGGAAAACATGGAGAGGTGAGAGAGGGTCTTGGCCATTCTGGTTCACCAGCCCTGATCTATAACAAAAAGAAAAACAAACACAGAAAGACATTTAATGTATATCTAAGTCTACTGTGAAATGGACCATATTGACTTCCTTGAATTCTTGAAGAGGACAACAAAACAAGCCTCCAGTCAGTCATTTGCATGTCCCTGTGGAACTTTGCCTCCCTAACAGCTCTCTCCTATAGGCCTCTTGGTTGTAAGCAAGATGCCCTGCCGCTAATGCATCCATTCGCAGATCATCAACGATGTCCTGCAGCAATCTTCGCCTTGGTCCTCATCTCTTTCATTTTCAAACAAGATTTCACTACCATGTGAAATCAATTCCTACCCCACTAATTAGATGGACTACAAGTCTTCTTCTGAAGACACAACAATCAGAGCCTTAACTAGCTCTGATACTCCAAGTCTGACAAATACATCATCCTTTATGATGATTATACAGTCATCTTTGCTACCACATCTTATGACGACACACACACACAAGCAAACTCCATACCTGTCTAAAGCATAGTATGACCCAGTAGCAGAGCCTGGATTGAGGAAGAACTTCCCCTCATGCTCAAGGCCTGAAACTTGTGAGTCTGTCCAGAGATGAGGATGTCCACATCCAGCTGCCGCTGCACCATAGCCAGGCTCTCGATGTCTCCCCAGGGCACCACCTGGTGGCCATGACACAGACCAATACGAAACTGACCTACAGTGACCACCTTCTGCTCTGGGTAGTTCATGTTCTTGGGGGTAAGAGAACAGAATATTATTCTAATTTTTAAAAAAAAGACTTTCTAATGATTATGAAACATGAAGCACTACAAACTATATACACTACAAATGTAGATTTTCTGACACACAGTGTCAGACAAGGCACAGCTTCTTACAAGTTACAGCTAAGTGGTCTACTTAATTTTATTTTTTTTAAACACAGCATTCGTGTGGATTTATTTTTTTTATCCCCTCTCTTTATTTCTTCATCCTGTGTGTTTTTGTATGATTAAGGCTCACGCTGAAATGTCACAAACGTGTGCTCGTTAAGTAATAAAGCTGTTCCTACTTTTACTTCTTAGCTTATACAAATGTACAGTAATGTTAGGTCTTCAATAGAGGCACAATCATGCTGATTTAAATGCATGTATTATATCAACAACCTGTCTCATCGGTGATCAGAAAAAGGAGACGGACATGTATCAGTCACATGATGAGAAGAAACAATCAGAGAATCCCAAAACAAGCTATCAAGTGGAACACAACAGGCCGAAGAAAGAGGTCACCCATGCGAAACTCTAAAGAGAACATTGTTAACCACCATGTGAGCCCTATGTGACGTTTAACAGCATGGGAATGATGTAAGATTATATCATTTATCTTGGATTTTTAAAAAGATACTGACAGTGTTTCAGAAAAAAGAAAATTCTCTGGACTTGTCATGAGACAGCTTGATAACAACTGTAAAACTCAAACCAATATAAAAGGGAAGGGGGTTTGAGGGGGGGGGGGGGGGTCAAGATAACATCTTAACTTGCTCACAAAGCATCATAAGACAGGCAACAAAACTGACTGGGAATACCAAGGAGTGTAGAAACACCGAGAAACATGATCAGAAATGCCTGTCTGTTCTCCATATTATCCATGAATGAATAAGTAGAAAAGCCAAGACAAAACAAGTCTGTTGTCAGCTCCACTTTCATATGATGGGGAAAGTCATAAAACACCAAGAACCTATGATCTTGGTGACTTATGACCCATAAAGGCCAGATTCCTCCCTTTTTTTTTGTCCAGTGCCATCTCCAAGAAAAGTGGTAAAGCACAAAAAACCTTTGACCTTAATGACTCATAACCCAAGAAGTAGCAAACATGTCAGAAATTGAAATGATCAAACCATTTCACCACTGGGGTCATACCTCTCTTATGATATCATAAGCCATGCGGCTGTTTCTATTTTTGATGTTTCATGACCTGACATAAAAAAACAAAAAAAAAAAAAACCCCTGACCTACCTCATCAAAATCCCCCCTCACAACATGTACATCACTGGCCAGTGTCTTGAGATAGTCAAATGATTCCTTCGTACAGAGGTTTCCTGTACACAGAATATGTTGTATTTTGCCTGGAACTAACAGTTTCTTGAATCTCGCAGGCAGTGAGTTGCAGCGATGTGGAATGTGTAGATCTCCAAGAACTAAAACAAGCTGCAAATTGAATTATGGATAAAACAACTGAGACCAAACGATAAGTTCAAATATTTTCTTTAAATGATAATTTCTGATATTACAAGGACAAAAAACTTTTTTTTATTCTTTTCTCTCTGTATTAAGTTTTACACAAACAAAAATTCTAACTGAATGATTTAATTTTCTTATACAAAGTCAACATACATAAATTATACTCCAAAACATAAAAGTTAGACATCTACTAAGCTGGGACATAGGCTGATCTGCCTGGGTATGAAACATGAAAGCAAAATTAATGAGAACTGCTGGTTTTGTAAACAGAATTGGGAAATGAATATTTCTGCCTGCAAATGATAATCTTATTTGAAAATCACTTGTCAGAGTGAACAATAAACTTTATAGTCTGTTCAGATAACCACTAACATGACAGAAAATAAATTAGACTGGTTTATGATGTGTGAATGGAAAAGAAGAAAGAAAACAAACAAACAAACAAACAAAACTGCACACAGTTTAGATTATTGCTACTGTTCGTTAAAATAAATACATTCACATTTACAATAAACTTCTGCAGTTGAAATTTACTTGCGTTGATGGTGCTAAAACTAATTTATAAATAAAGGCCTGTCACTTTAATTTTGTGCTCCCATTTAAAAAATAAAATTAAAGTAAAATCTTTTCCATCATTTTTTTTTTTTTTGTTGCTCAAAAATTAAAGCAACGTACAATCCTCATTATAGGTCAAACGCCACAACACATGACTTAAACCTCACTAGCAAAAGTGTCACGACACGCCCACTACATAAAACCACTGCTCTTTACTCTCTGTCAAGAGTAGGCTTTAGCTTTGTACAATGTTTAGTTTAAGAATAATTGCTTCACATTTATTTTACCATTGTGGGCGTTGAATGTCTTTCAGGCAACGATAATATTATGATGAATCTTCGATCAGCTTCGATCCTACTTGTTTATGACTGCCGGAAGTTGAAACCCGGAAGTAATGTGCAGAAATATCGTCTTATTGAACTTCGCATTGTTATTAGAAATGAAATTATTCGTATTAGTCTAAATTTTAGTACTAAAGTATTTATGAGAGCACAGTATAAATGTAAACATTTATATTTTGATAAGGGATTTATAAGTGTAATAAAATATTTGCTATTCAACGTGTTATATGAAAAAGTTAGTTAGTTAATATAATGCGAAACAGTAATGTAGCGTCCCGGTGATAAAATGGCGGCGTCCACAAACTAGAGAGACGAAGATAACGTATAACTACAGTCATGACATCTATGAAGTGTACAATTCCCGGCTTCAATCTAAAAGGTATTGATGGAAATATCTAGTTACTTCATCTTGCACACGTTCTAGCAGAACCTCACAGTGCAGCAAAGTTATGACAGAAATAAGACAGAATGTGATTCAGCATACTTTAAATGATATCTTATCTTATATCTTATATCCTTCCCTTGCCGTTAAACGTCACATAGGGCTCGCAAAGGAGTTCGCCAGTTTTTCCTGTCTTCGGCGAGTCTTTCAACCTCATCAAAGGATTTTATGCCTGTTAATTTGGCCTCTCTGAATAATGTCCTCTTCAGAGTTTCACGCGTTTGCTTCTTTTTCTTTGGCCTGTTGTGTTCCACTTGATAGCTTGTTTTGGGATTCTCTTATCATTTCTTCTCATCAAGTGACCAACATATGTCCATCTCCTTTTCCTGATCACCCATGAGACTGGTTGTTGTTCAGTCATCTGTCTTATCTCTGCATTGTTCTTGAATTCATTCCACTTGATGCAGAGTATTTTCCTTAGGCATTTGTTTTCAAAAGAGTCTAATTTCTTTTCTATTTCTTTAGTTGTTTTCCAGGTTTCGCATGCATAAATGAGGGTGGATATTACATTTGAATTGAATAGTCTTAACTTGGTTTTTGTGCTTATAACTTTTGAATTGCATATGAATTCTTTGAATTCTTTAAATGATATGAAACAAGGATTTCCATATCTCTCTACATGTCTGTTGCCTGGCTTTAATGAGGATTGATAATTATTTTGTCACAGAATATTTAATTTCCATATCTCCTCATTAAGACAGGTTTTGCTCTTCACTGTTCTTACGGACTGACATAATTAGTTTTTTCCATTCCTTTGTGTGTTATGGACACTAATACTGCATCATCAGCATATCTAATCTCTGGTATTTCATAACCTCCAATTGTTATGACATCTTAATATTCTTTGTCTACATCTTCTCTAACATTTCTCATTATATTTTCAGTATACAAGTTAAATAAGTATGCAACAGTATCATAATGTGAAGAAATTGATGACAACTGACAAAACAAATAAGGCAACTGAAATATGTATCAGTGGGGAAAATATGTATCAGTGGGGAAAAATTGTAAAAGGTGGAGAGCTTTGAATCACTAACTAATATTGTAGATACAATGAGAGAAATTAAAAGGAGGACATCTATCGCACCGCAGAAAGTAAAAGAACTAAAGAATCTGTGGAGTGAGGACCAGACAGAACTACAAAAATAAGATTTTTAAGGGCATTCATGTTTCCCATTGCAACATATACCTGTGAGGCCTGGACACTTAACAAAACAGCAGATAAACACATAAATGCCTTTGAATGTAAATGCTTTCTGTACCAATCTTCAAATATCATGGACACAAAAAAAAGAACAAATATATCCATACTACAAGAACTTAATGTTGAAGAAGGTTGGCTGGTAAAGAGGAGAAAAAAACTTAAATATTTTGGACACATTAAACATCATAAGAATTTGGAGAAGACCATCTTCGAAGAGTGCATCATGAGAAAAGGAAAGAGAGGAAGACCAAGGCAAAGATAATTGCAAGACATCATTGATAATCTGCAAATGGATGCATCAGCAGCAGGACATCTTGCTTACAATTGGAAGACCTACAGGAAAGCTGTTAGGGAGGCAAAGTTCCGCAAGGGACATGCAAATGGCTGACTGATCTCCTCATTAAGAAAATGAAACTTAAATGCAATTGACAGGTTATGTCATGGGTAAATGATATAGAACATCATCATCATCGCCTTTCACTCCCTTGAGAGCATAGGCCACGGATAAAGTCTAGCCGTACTGCACCACTATTAGAAGTGCAGTGCATCTGTCTGCTAGTTACAGACACGGCAATAATTAAAGTACTTCGCAGTTGTGTAAAAGCCACCACCAAAATGGTAAACTACTACTTTTCCTTACTCTATCTTCTGATTACATCTGAGGAATTTTAATGTGTAACGAGAATGAACACATCTCAACAATTTGAGAACCACTAACACTCAATTGATAATAACAATTTCACATATTTATTATGGGAAAAATGAGTGGTAAGTAAGTGAGGATGTAGCAATAAATCGAGTAAACAGATGAATAATCAAACTCCTCTCCAGATGAGAACTAGTTCGCCATGTAGGGAGGGAGTGGCAACAGTCACTACTCTCAACTAGGAAAAACAGGCATTCAACATGATGGAATAAGAACCAACTTACTAGCTCACTGAAAATTACATGGATCCTTATACACAACTTCACATCACCAAAAATATTGGACATAAAAGTCCTCAAAAATCTCAATATTTCACATTTCTTCTGTTACAGACTATTTCTAACAACTCGTAGCTGCATCAAAAATTTACACATTGGATCGATGAGGAAGCAAAAAAAAAAAAACTAACAGTTCACATCCTAGCGTCCCATCTGAAACATCCTTCTCATTCAACCTCTACATAATGAATTTACAATCATAATGCCTCTCAAGCTAACAATCAATCTAATCCTAATCCTAAACCTTTTTCTACATAAGAGTTCGGTCCTTAAATATCAACCACAATTCCTATTCCTAAATCTTCCTGAAGTTTCTATCCCAAGAATCATTCAGCCCGTGATTCTACCTGTTTACGACCTTCATCCCGAAAATAACTTTTCTACTACTAACATGTCAAGGCTAAGTTCATAAAAAAATCCCTCAGAATTTAACGTCTCAACCCTGACCTTTTAATTGCACTCTTATAAAACTAAAAATACCAAGGGCTTTAAATCAAATGGTCAAAATATTAAAAATACCCTAGAATATATCTATTTTATGATGGTCCAAGCACCGTAACAGTAAATTTTCCAATATAAAAGGCTCTCCAGTCATCCCTGTTCATGGAATTATTCTCTACTTCTTTCCATGTGTATCCCTTGTCTCTGAGCACTGTCATAATTTCTCTTCTCCAAGTAAGTCTAGGTCTTCCTTGTTTTCTGTTTCCTTGAGGATTCCATGTCAGTGCCTGTCTTCCTATACTGGTGTCAGATTTCCTCAGAGTGTGACTAATCCATCTCCACTTCCTAGACATGATTTGTAGGTTCAGAGTTTCCTGGTTTCCTCTTTGTGTTTATTAATGCTCTAGTTTTTTTTACAGGGAACAGGTCCTTGACATAAAACAGAGACTTATCAGATAAGGTATCTGGCATGTTGGTGGTTTAGATACGGCACAAGATCTAATATATATGCTTTTGAACATACTCTGCCACCATGAGGAGTTTAATGATCATTGTTATGATTTCCAGGTCTGTTTGGATCCACATTTCAGGGAAAACATAATAAATAATGTCAAGGCTCGATCACATTACTATTATTATTATGTGCTATGCAGGATAGTGTTGGCAGTCATACTTCTCTATCCTGTGTGGTCCTTGGTGTTTCCGATTAATTCCGATGCTTCCCTTTTTCCATGACAAATGATCAGTCCACTGAGATACTTTTCTCTTTGCCTTCCTGTCTTCCCTTTTTCCTTGAACTTTCCAGTCATTACTAGGTTCTCTAACTTCTGTCTTCTCATGACATGTCCAAGAAATCTTGACTGTGTTCTTCTCATCATTTTAACTAAATTTTGTTGCTCTGAAACTTTTTTGATGACTTCTGCATTCCTGTCTTGTGAAACATGATTTGGCAAGAGAATGATGGCACAGCACTGGTTTCTCTTTTGCCTTGTGGTCAGTTTGTATAGTTTTCTCTGCCAGCCTTTGTCTAAAGAGACTGACCACAAGGCAATAGGGTACCTGTGTTGGTCTGCTGCTGTTTATTCATAGCTGATTTCTATATCTAGAGCCACTCCACCAGCCTTTGTCTAAAGAGACTGACCCACAAGGCAGTAGGGTACCTGTTTTGGTCTTCTGCTGTTTATTGACAGCTGACCTCCATATCTAGAGGCCATTCCATCATCCTTCACCACATTAGAAGATGAATTAATGTATTTACAGGAATAATGTAATCAGTATTTCTTTTGTCTTTTCCAGTTTTTGGGAGAGCTATACAGTCCTTATCTAAAATAGGGGATGAACTATACCTGGAACCATTGGAAGATGGGGTAGGGATTTTATAGCCTTTGTTAAATATTTCTTTTTGTTTAACCACAAATATATCAAGGTAACCCTTATAACTGGGGACCGGCTAGCTTAGTGGTCAAAGCACTCGTCTAGCAACCAAATGGTTGAGGGTTCAAGTCCCCAACTGAGCGAGATTTTTTTTTTCCAACCAGTATGGCCCAGAGGCTGACCCAGCCTCGTAAAATGGGTACCAGAGAAAATCTGGGAAGGAAAGGCAGCAAGGAAAGGAACTGGCCACCCTATCTCATGCACTGATGGCCCAGCATAATGAGGTCTCTAATGCTTCTTCTCCTGCGGCATTTGCTGTGGGACCATCTTTATCTTTTTTTTTTTTTAACCCTTATAACAACTTATTCATTTCTAAATTAAATCAGTGTTGTTTTTTTGTTTTGTTTCTTTTTAAGGCATGTACTACTGAACAACACACATGGCACAAAAGCATTGTTTAAAATTATTAACACACATCTATGGAGCCAGTTCATATGACTGAGGTTTTTTTTTTTTAAAGCTTTGAACAAAAACCATTTAAATGGCCTGTGGTAGTCTGAGAGCACTGAATTAAGTTCATATCCTACTGAACAGCACTCAAGCTGCATGAACATTCTTTGTAATCAAATAACACAGGTGCCACATTTTACTGGGAAGTAGCATGATACCTATTTTTAGCATTTCAGCATTTTATAATTACAAAGTCCTGACTATGGACAAAAACTATCAGTGGAGCTAATATTTATTTTTAATTTAAAAAAAAAAAACAGCTTTATGTTAAATGTATAAACTTAGTAAAAAAAATGTTTAATGAAGACCTTGTCATGCTGAAT
Source organism: Achatina immaculata (assembly GCA_009760885.1). Classification (NCBI taxonomy): domain Eukaryota; kingdom Metazoa; phylum Mollusca; class Gastropoda; order Stylommatophora; family Achatinidae; genus Lissachatina; species Lissachatina immaculata. The sequence goes on along the minus strand of CM019703.1, from coordinate 1,752,129 downwards.
TTCTTTTTCTTTTAAATGTTTCAAACTTAATTTAATTATGGAGTTCGTTTGTTGTTTATTTTTCTGGAAAGTTGTACCTGAGGTCAGTCAACTCCTGTCGATCAGCCTATGCTTGTTTCCAGTTTTCTCCGAGCTTCTTCCTCCATTATGTAAATGCTGAGGCCAGTAGCGATGATAACGATGACGTACTGAGATGCAAACTTGGAATGAAGGTACACAAGTACTGAGACCCCGTAATGTCATTGTGCAACAGTACTGTGATTTTTTTTTTTATCTATAGCACTTAGAGTACTGTTTAAGGACATTAGCAATAACCTACACTGATGGCCTTACCTCTGGTCAGTGCATTAATATCTCTAATTATTACTTCAGAAATTAGGAACAGAATAGGCCAAGCAAAGACTGCGTTTCAGAGAATGAGAAACATATTAGCTAACACATCATTATCAATGAATGTTAGAAAACGAGTCCTAAAATGCTATATTGAACCTATCTTGTTATGTGGAAGTGAATCATGGACAATAGGCAAGTCTGCACAAAAATCATTGGAAGCAGCAGAAATGTGGTTTATTAGAAGAATGTTGCGAATCCCCTGGACAGCAAAAATAACTAATGAAGAATGTAGGAGAAGAGCTGGAGAGACAAAAAACCTTGTCAGAAAGATAAGAGAGAGACAATGTACTTTCATAGGACATGCAATCAGAAGAGGGGGCATTGAAAATATTATAACAACAGGAAAAATAGAAGGAAGAAGATCAAGAGGAAGACCAAGAGAAATGATACTGGACAGTCTGACGGGATGGTGTGAGAGGAGATCACCAACTGAACTGATGGCCTGCATGAAGGATCGGGTACTCTGGAGAAGCATAATACCCAACGCCAGTCGGCACGGCACCTGATGATGATGATGATGAATTATTACTTACAGTGCATGGCAGTAACATTAATTGCAGTTTTAAAATTACAAAGATATTCTTCATTGTTACCTTCACTTTACAATAATGTATCTTATATAATATTACATGACATGTTATGCAAATATATTATGATAATATGAATGTTATATTAATGTTCTAATAGTTACATACATCATGTTATTTTAATGTTCTAATAGTCACATAATCATATTATATTAACTCTTCCTGCGCCACAGAAAAAAAATATGGATGTTCCCATCCATGCCACACAAAAAGCGCAGGTCTTGATATGTATAGGGGGTATAGTTGTAAAAGTGAATGTACAAAGTATTTCCATTTTAAAAGTATACATATTATGCATGAAAATAGTTGTAAATGTAAGAAGATTTCATAAATGAAGAGATTTTTTTAGGAATAAAGAAGTAATGTGATGATTTTAGCTGATAATTTTGTAGTGCTTACCATCGGCGATGTCTAGATGTACAATGTTTACCATCGGCAATTTCCAGATCTACTTAAATTTTCATCCGATCTCATCGTGTGGTGGCATTCTCACTAAAATAATATCTGAAATAACCTTCTAACTACTTCTCCAGTCAGTTTAATAGGTCTAGATGTACTTGGAGTACATTCAGGAATAGTGGTCAGGTCATAGGACATGTCCTTATGCCTCCGAAATCACAATAAATATGGAAATTTCTCGATTAAAAACATCGATTTCGCTCAGTTGTTTTGCCACGCTTTGGATTGAACTATGAAAGGTCACCAGACATGCGCAGATAAATCGTGTACAATAAAAAGTTACAATAGTTTTACGCTGCAGTGAAACAAAATTGCTATAACGTGCATGGCAGGCACTAGACTAACAGGAAGAATTGTCGATGGCAGGGAAAGAGTTAATGTTCTAATAGTCACATACATCATGTTATATTGATATTCTGAACAGTGTGAGGTAACTGTAAACTTCACCATACAGTAATGTCTGATTATACAGTGTGAGCTGGTTCCAACATTTTTTTCATTCATGAAAATTTTCATGTGTGCCCTGTAGCATGCAAATGCCACAGGGGTGTGAAATGTTTGTAGATCGCCGCAGAATTTTTTTTTTTTTTAAGGCTGGGTCGACTCTGGTGGCAGTCATTCCAAAAAAAATTATGTCCGAGTTCAAAACTGAACCAGGAACCTCTGGATTGGCAGCCCACATTACTCTGACATGATAAAAATAATATAAAAAGGATTGGTGATGACGATGACAAGAATTATACATCTATATGATATGATGGAAAGTAATATCTGCACTGTATTAGTATAATACATAATTTAATGGTTGTTTATCCAGGTTTCACCACTGGCTATAGTCTTTTTCTTTTAGTGGATACTGTTTTAACAATCATTTTGTGATATCTAGAGAAAAAACTTGATGCATTCTGTGAACTTTTTGAAAGGAAATTGTCAGTTTTAAATCTTATTCTTTGTGTATATTTATTGTCTGTATCTCCAGTTTTTCTGTCTCTTGAATAAATGTGACTGTTTTGTTTTTTGTAGTTCCTGTATACAGCTGTAAAGCTTAGCTTCTTGGGTGGTTTCACTAGGCAGTAGGCATGTCTCAGTGATTCATAGTTGTGCAGTTTTTGGAGGATGTGTGTCACAGTTTGAGGTGTCTGGGCACATGTACAGAGAGTTAAATTTCTCGCCTTGAACTCTGCATATAGTCAGTTATATCTACTGGCTTCAGAGTCAGTTATGTCCTATTCTGAGGTGGAAAATGACAACTTGCTCATTTCTGTTTAGCATGCAGAAGTGCTTGTGGTTTTTCCTGTAAGTCTTTATTATGTTTTTTTTTTCTGATGGTTGTAAGTGATCAGTGTGTCTGGTTGCTCCATTTCAGCGCATTCTTTGGCCAGACAGTTGGCTTTCTCATTGCCTGGGATCCCACAATGTAATGGAATCCACTACAGGGTGACTTTTGATGAACTAACTTTTGACAAGGTTTCTTAAGGTTTGGTAGTTTGTCGCACCAAAGAGTTTTTGGTACTGATCCTTCAGCACTGAGTAATACTATAGTGCATGTGTCAGAGTTGGAATGTGATAGTTTTCCAGCGGCGGGAGCAAGAACTGCCTTAACTTTGGCATTGTTGTTGTTGCAGTATTTCCCAGTGGGTGTCTTGTCAGTGGTAATTGTTTGAGCATTGTGCTCTAGCCCCTCTTTTCTTTATGGCATTATGTGCAGATCCATGTCTGTACATGCATATCTGGGTGTCATGTGGATATTTATCATCAGATACATTAAGTATGTAAAACCACAGAAAACCAAACCAAAACCAAATCGATCACATACTAATAAACAACAAGTGGAAACGGTCACTACAAGATGTGCGAGCAAGGAAAGGAGCAGATATAGGAAGTGATCACAACCTTCTGGTAGCAAAAATAAAACTAAAATTAAGGAAAGCCAGAATCGGAGAACACAGAAAGATACATTTTGTACAATAAAAAGTTACACTAGTTTTACGCTGCAGTGAAACAAAACTGCTATAATGTGCATGGCAGGCACTAGACTAACAGGAAGAATTGTCGATGGCAGGGAAAGAGTTAATGTTCTAATAGTCACATACATCATGTTATATTGATATTCTGAACAGTGTGAGGTAACTGTAAACTTCACCATACAGTAATGTCTGATTATACAGTGTGAGCTGGTTCCAACATTTTTTCATTCATGAAAATTTTCATGTGTGCCCTGTAGCATGCAAATGCCACAGGGGTGTGAAATGTTTGTAGATCGCCGCAGAATTTTTTTTTTTTTTAAGGCTGGGTCGACTCTGGTGGCAGTCATTCCAAAAAAAATTATGTCCGAGTTCAAAACTGAACCAGGAACCTCTGGATTGGCAGCCCACATTACTCTGACATGATAAAAATAATATAAAAAGGATTGGTGATGACGATGACAAGAATTATACATCTATATGATATGATGGAAAGTAATATCTGCACTGTATTAGTATAATACATAATTTAATGGTTGTTTATCCAGGTTTCACCACTGGCTATAGTCTTTTTCTTTTAGTGGATACTGTTTTAACAATCATTTTGTGATATCTAGAGAAAAAACTTGATGCATTCTGTGAACTTTTTGAAAGGAAATTGTCAGTTTTAAATCTTATTCTTTGTGTATATTTATTGTCTGTATCTCCAGTTTTTCTGTCTCTTGAATAAATGTGACTGTTTTGTTTTTTGTAGTTCCTGTATACAGCTGTAAAGCTTAGCTTCTTGGGTGGTTTCACTAGGCAGTAGGCATGTCTCAGTGATTCATAGTTGTGCAGTTTTTGGAGGATGTGTGTCACAGTTTGAGGTGTCTGGGCACATGTACAGAGAGTTAAATTTCTCGCCTTGAACTCTGCATATAGTCAGTTATATCTACTGGCTTCAGAGTCAGTTATGTCCTATTCTGAGGTGGAAAATGACAACTTGCTCATTTCTGTTTAGCATGCAGAAGTGCTTGTGGTTTTTCCTGTAAGTCTTTATTATGTTTTTTTTTTCTGATGGTTGTAAGTGATCAGTGTGTCTGGTTGCTCCATTTCAGCGCATTCTTTGGCCAGACAGTTGGCTTTCTCATTGCCTGGGATCCCACAATGTAATGGAATCCACTACAGGGTGACTTTTGATGAACTAACTTTTGACAAGGTTTCTTAAGGTTTGGTAGTTTGTCGCACCAAAGAGTTTTTGGTACTGATCCTTCAGCACTGAGTAATACTATAGTGCATGTGTCAGAGTTGGAATGTGATAGTTTTCCAGCGGCGGGAGCAAGAACTGCCTTAACTTTGGCATTGTTGTTGTTGCAGTATTTCCCAGTGGGTGTCTTGTCAGTGGTAATTGTTTGAGCATTGTGCTCTAGCCCCTCTTTTCTTTATGGCATTATGTGCAGATCCATGTCTGTACATGCATATCTGGGTGTCATGTGGATATTTATCATCAGATACATTAAGTATGTAAAACCACAGAAAACCAAACCAAAACCAAATCGATCACATACTAATAAACAACAAGTGGAAACGGTCACTACAAGATGTGCGAGCAAGGAAAGGAGCAGATATAGGAAGTGATCACAACCTTCTGGTAGCAAAAATAAAACTAAAATTAAGGAAAGCCAGAATCGGAGAACACAGAAAGATACATTTTGATACAAGAAAACTGATAGACCAGCAAACAAGAAATGAATTCTCAATAATACTTAAGAACCGCTTCAGTGTCCTACAAGACGAAGCAGAAATGTCCATATTAGAGTTCAATAAAACACTACAGGAAACAGCAAAAGAGGTGCTGGGATATCGGAAAAGGAGAAAAGAGGAATGGATAAGTGAGACCACATGGGAAAAGATAGAGCAAAGAAAAGAAATCAAGAAAAAATTACTGAACACCAAATCACAACGGCTTAAAAACGAGTTTTAAGTAATTATGCACAAAAAGACAAAGAAGTGAAGGAATCATGCCGTCAAGATAAACGTCAGTATTATGACAACTTAGCAGAGACAGCAGAGAAAGCAGCATATACAAATGACATGAAAACCATATATAAAATCACAAAGCAGATGACAGGTAACTTCAATACAAGATGTGAAAGTGCAGTAAGAACACAAAATGGACAACTGGTCAGTGGAGAAAGAGAAAAAATTAAAAGATGGAGGGAACACTTTAACACCCTACTAAACAGAACACAAGCAGCACAAGCAATAGATATACCTGAAGCAAAAGCGGAACTAAACATCAATACAGGACCAATAACAATAAATGAAGTAAAAGAGGCGATAAAGATGCTAAAATCAGACAGGGCACCAGGTGAAGATGAAGTGACTGCTGAGATGTTGAAAGCAGAAGAAACAGAAACACCAAAACAACTTTGCCGGATATTACAACAAATCTGGGATTTAGAAAAAGCCCCAGAGGAGTGGAAAACTGGTCTTATAGTAAAACTACCAAAGAAGGGTGACCTCAGAGATTGCGGGAACTGGAGAGGCATTACCCTACTGCCACTCACTAGTAAAGTATTTTGCAGAATAATCATCAACAGAATTGTACCAACACTTGAGGAAAAACTTCGGAAAGAGCAGGCAGGATTTAGGAAAGGAAGATCATGCATAGACCATATATTTGTACTTAGATAAATATTAGAACAGGCAAATGAATGGCATAGCACAACATATGCATTATTCATAGATTTTGAGAAAGCCTTTGACAGTGTCAACAGAGATGCACTGTGGAAAATCCTAAGATGGCATGGCCTCCCCCATAAAATAGTTAATGTAATCAAAGCCCTATACGAGGGTTTTCAGTGCAAAGTTATCTGTGGAGAACATACCTCCAGCAGCTTTAGGGTACAAACAGGAGTGAAACAGGGATGTGTACTATCACCAACATTATTTATCTTGGCAGTAGACTGGTTAATGAAGGAGGCAACATCAGACAAACGCAGAGGATTACAATGGAGCCTTAACACAGTGCTGGAGGACCTTGACTTTGCGGACGACATTTGTCTATTATCAAGCAGTCACAAAGATATGCAAGATAAAATAAACAAGTTAACCCAGAATGCAAACAACATAGGACTAAAGATCAACGTAGGAAAGACAAAGTTAATGAAGCAAAATGTGAACAACAGAAATGTACTCAGAGTAGATAACAAGTTAGTGGAGGAGGTCAACGAATTTGTATACCTTGGCAGCAGAGTAGTAGAAAATGGAGACAGCACAGAGGACATCAACAGCAGACTTACTAGAGCAAAACAGGCTTTTGCAATGCTACAGAATATATGGAAATCAAATAAACTAAGCATAAATATGAAAATCAGGATATTTAAGAGTAATGTTCTAAGTGTACTACTCTATGGAAGTGAATGCTGGAAAATCACCAAAACCATAGAAAACAAGTTGAATTCTTTCCAGACTAAATGTTTACGTAGAATTAAAAAATATTTTGGCCAAACACCATAAGAAATAACATCTTATTGGCAGAAATGCAGATGAAACCACTGACAACAATTATTGAGGAAAGACGCTGGCGATGGTTGGGACATGTGCTCCGAATGACTGACAACTCACTACCAAAAAATAGCACTAAGATGGACACCACAGGGGAGCAGAAGTAAGGGTAGACCAAAAGAGACATGGAGAAGAACAACAGAAAGGATGTTGAGCAATAGAGGGCTCACCTGGGCAAGAGCAGAAAAAAAGGCGAAAGACAGGCATTTGTGGAAAACCCTTGCGGAAGCCCCATGTGCCCTGGGCACTTAAGGTTCAGAGAGAGAGACATTAAGTATGGCAAAAGATCTTACAGGACTGCTTTTTGCCTCACCATTTTATACACTTGTAATATCAATTTGAATGGTTGTTTGTTGTTTTAAATGATTTTTCACATTACTTTTTTCATGATTTGGCTTCTGATTATCTTTTTTTTTTTTTTCTTTCAGTCCATAATGGCTATGTTTAAGTCTCTCCCTACTATTGACAAGACAGTGGAAAAGTGCAGAATATCCCTAGATTCAGGGGAGGCAAGGCTTGTGTTTCAGATGTATTGCCGACATGGTGAGTTGTGGGGAATTTTCTGAGCATTGTCCCACCCTGGACCTGCTTTCTTTTAATCATGTTTTAGAATGAATGAGTGCATTTTATTTTCAGAGGAGAGAGTGCTTCTGTGGGATGGCTCAGACTGAGGCTTGCTGTTGCATTCATATCTAACAGGAGACTAGAAGGGCTGTCTTATGTAGGACAGTCATCGTGACCTAGCTTCTCACTAGGATGGGTGTGGCACTACAGGCTTCTTCTCTGGAACTATGAGAAGAATGTTCTTTTGCAGCTGATGTGGTGAAGGTTTTGAAGCACAAGGATCGTGCTGGAGGGAGGAAAGGGTTGTGGTGGCCATTTCTGCAGACCCAGGTGAAGCCAGAAAGTATGTTGCTTCTTTAGCACACTCCACTAACATGGGGACTATAGTGCTCCCTGCCATGCTGAGCCTGCTAGTGGAGGTACTGACGAAGAGATGAGAACAGAGTCTTGGTCAGCTATGGTTCACCCATCACTGACACCAGCAATCAGCTATAGGTCACTGGCTGCTATTTCATGCTGTCTTACCCAGCACCTACCTTTGCTGTAGAAATGGGCACCTGAGTCATAAGCACTGAGGAAAGCAGCCATGAAAGATACACTGGACTACTTTTCTGTTCCTACTCTCTGTATGATTCTTGGTGAAAGAAGGGGAAATAGAAGACCGCATTAGCTTCAGTCTTACAACAACAAAAAAAAGGAACTTCGCCTGAGATTTTCCGACTCTCATTCAGCTACCATACTGTAATGTGCTATGCTTTTCAAGTAATTATTCTCAGGCTTCCAACTTCACTACGTGGCAGGTCAAAGGAAGGCATTTATACCACATGTGGAATCATGACCTTGTGAAAAAAAAAATCTTAAGCACTTTGTGGAATTTGAACTATAAATTGTTTACTTTACAGGTGAATGTTTTAACTGCTGAACCACAAAAATTTGTTTTAAAGTATTGTGTCCTTTTTTTTTTTTTAGTATGTAAATGGTGCGGTTTTTGTAATACTCATTTATGTAGATGTATGGATTGTAGCACATCTTATGTATTTTTCAGGTATATTTCTTACTGAAGTCTTGCTGTGATTCTTGTCCCCGCAGGCATCATCAAGACTCACAAACTGGCTTTCACTGAGTGTGAAACTCTGCAGGCAGTTTTCTCAAAGGGCATGTGCCCAAACAAGCTGACAGCAGCTCCCAAGTCAGTAGAACTTCTGTATATGTGTGCCCTTAAATTTAGTTTACTTTCACCTTTAAGGAGATATTTTTGGCACTTTTCACTTAAGAAGAGATTTTTTAAGCAGGCAGGTTTCAGCTTTTGTAGGCTTTTGCCAAGTATTGTCTTGCCGAATGCATCCTCTCATGCAGAAGGGGGTATGACTTTGGAGAAAGATGCAGTTTATATCTCAAACTGGGCGAATCGAAGTTATAAATATCTCACAAAGCGTTATCAGTTTCACGATTCATAAAAAAAGGGGCTGGCCATTTGATCACCGAGTACATGCAGCATCAAACTTTTGAACATGCGGGCATCAAAACTCAGGTGGTGTGAATGAAACGGCTTACTAAGGCCACCCTTTCAAAAGAGCGTGATTTAAAAACTGGCTTCTTTCGGTCATTGGTTTTCTTCTTTATCAAGATGTGGGTGATGTTAAGTTGGCAACACAAGTTGATAGTCAGTCATTCACGAGTTGCGTACTGTGAATCATATAGCCAGGAACTTCTCTCTGGTTCTTGTTATAATAGATAATGCCTATTAAATGCAAACATGTTAATCTGGATTTAAGCGCTAAAAAGAATATTCTGAAGCAAGTTGAAAAAGTTATGAGAAAGAACATAGCGGATAACTTTAGAATTGCCATTTCAGCTGTATCGAAACTTGTTAAAAACCGAGACAAAATTGGATGAGACTTTCACTTGTCTTTAGTTAAGTCAAACTGTAAGTGAAGGCGTGTGAGTTCTTACATGGATATTGAGTGTGAATACCATCGCTAGTTGCAGTAAAAGTAAGGTATATGGAGATGCTGAGGATAGTGCTGATGACATCAGTGAATCCTTTATGGACCCAACGCTCACCAAAACTGTTCTTTACCCTCAGTCTGTAAGCCTGTTCGAGACTGTGCACTCATTCATTTACAGTATGCCTAACGTGACGCAGGACATTTTTAGTGCTGTATCGTGCTTAAATGACCTTTTTTATTAATAGACCAGTTATCACTACACAACGCAGAATCACACATTGTTTTACTACTAGTGCTAACAAATCAGATGCTGCTTGATTTCAGTGTTATCTATACTGTAAGACTAAGACATACTGTATTTTGTGATTAGTACATTTTGTGTCCAATGACGATAGCTTTGGGTGTTTGTTATGTGTTTAATGTACAAATGTGGGCCGGATGCGCACACACACACACTGGCACACTTAAAGTCCTTGTAATGGACCCAGTTAATGTCAACTCTGCTTAATGTCACCTTATTTTGACGGTCCCACTGATGTGATATTAAGTGGGTTCAATAGTTGATATTTTTTGGCACAAATAATGATGCACACAAGTATGCTTAATATTTTATGGACACTGGTACTTTGTTTCCTCAACAGGCTATTGTGTGATGCTGTGTTGAACTTCCAGAACAATCAAGAGGAGATAACACTGATTGTCAGACCTAATTTTGTGGCTTTAAAGAACTATGTAGATGATGAACTGGGTAATTTTTTGACAGTCATTTCAGATCTGAGTCTATGTTTCTTTCTTTTGACAGTCATTTCAGATCTGAGAGTTTCTGTTTCTTTCTTTGTGTATCATATTATTCAGAATATTTCATGATGCACATCTGTGCTATTCCCTGCTGCAGACCACTTGTCTGCACAGTTCTGATCAGCTTAGAAATATGTGCTTGCTTTGTTCAGTTGCTGTAAACACGATTTAATTCTTAACCTACCAAACAAAACCCATGACACAGAACATTTCTTTTGTAATTAAAAAAAAAAAATCACAACTACCATGACGTGATGCCTTTTTTCTTTTTCAAAATATTTACAGCATTTTAAAATGATGAATTCCTGACTACACAGCAGAACTGTTCATTCATTCATTTGCATGTCCTTTGCGGAACTTTGCCTCCCTAACAGCACTCCTGTAGGGCTCTCGGTTGTGAGCAAGATGGCCTGCTGCTGATGCATCCATGTTACTGTAGTTATTTTATTTTTTTAATTTTTAAAAAAAACTTTTCAACAGCTTCTGGCTGATTAAGAGTTGATTTCAGGTATTTGTGTTGTGTCATTATTCTTTATTTGTTTACCTTATAAATTATTAAAATTCATCTTTATTATTTTCTGACAAAAGTTTTAGTCAGGTAAATAGTGTTGACTTGTTACCTGATAGAGATTGTTATGTAAATGACATACAAAGTCCAAAAATTAAGTAATGAGACTGATTTTATAATGGCCAAGACAAAAAAATGCCATCAGTGAAGCAAAGAATGGAATCCAAAGAGGCAACCTTCATCTATGATCTGGCAACTTTTCATCACCGCCCAATAAGCAGACAAACAAGCCGCCCTTTTGTTGACCTAGTCAGAGGTGCATTGTCACGTAATCAGCATGGAGCAAAAAGCTAACATTAAATTCTGTTTAAAACTTGGAAAAAGTGCCATTGAGACAGTTGAATTGGTGCGACAAGTTTATGGGGATAATTGTTTATCTTGTGCACAGATATTCAGGTGGTATTCACGATTCAAAATTGATGTGAAAACGACTACAAATGCAACTAGACATGGATGCCCAATTTCTGTTCATAATGAGGAACTCATTGCAAAAGTCAGAGAATGGATACAAAAAGATCATTGTTTGACTGGGAGGATGATGGCAGATGAATTTGGTGTTAACCGAGAAACCATTCATAAAATTTTAGTGGAAGATTTGGGCAAGAAAAAAAGTTGCTTGCCAGTTTCTACCACATGCGTTGTCTGATCACCAAAAACATCAGTGTGTTGAGTACACAAAAGACATCATCAAAACGTGTCGCAGAAATAAACATTTCTTAAATTGATTGTTGTAGAGGATGAAACATGGATTTTCCGCTAATATCCCACAACTAAACACCAAAGTGCTTAGTGGAAGTCATCGTCATCATTACCAAAAGGCAAAAAAATTTCATCTTCAAAAATCGAAAGTGAAGACAATGTTTATTTAAGTATTTTGAAATGTCTGTTGAAAAGGATTTTTTTTTTGGCCCAAAAACAAGTGTGTGTTCTCAACCATCCATCCTGTTCCCCAGATTTGTCTCCCTGCGATTATTTTCTATTCCTAAAATTAAAGTTACCATTGAAAAGACACTTCTTTGACGATACTAATGATATCCAAAAGGTCGTAACATCGAGTTTAAGGGCCATACTAACAGAAGAGCTGCAGAGGTCGTTCCAGTGTTTGTTAGATCGTACCACTCGCTGTATCAATGCACAAGGGGCTTACTTTGAATAAAATACAGATTATATCTTCAGCTGTTTATTTTAATGTAATTAGTCTCATTACTTAATTGTCAGACCTTGTATTAGTAATAACATTTCCTGAAATTGATTTTCCATGGACGATCTCCACTTTGGGAGGTGCTGTGCTCCAGTGATAACTTGTCTTCATCTTCTTCTTCAGTCTGCCTGGAACTGTGAGCTAGTGTTCTTTGCAGCTGATGTGGTGAAGATGTTGAGACGCAGGATTAAGAACTGGTTACCGCGACTGTTTGTTTCAGTCCCTGAGTATAGCTAAAACTGCATTGAGTGTGTGCAGTACTTCTTTAACACTCCACCACAATGGGGGACTGGTGATCCCTGTCCTGTTATCCAGGGTAGGCCTGTTACTGGTTGCATCGACAGAGAGATAGGACAGGGTCCTGGTTGGCTGTGGTTCACCAACCCTGATATATCAGTTATGAGTTGCTGGCTGGTAAATTGGGCAGTGACTCCCCCCCCACTTATTGTCTTCATCTGTCTTCATGTTGACCTGTGTTCCATCTATTCTCTTCTTTTTGTGTATGCTTATCACTCTGCTTGAAGTGCTTGTTTTACAAACTGTGTAGCAGGATTCTGGGAGACGAAGACTTACTGTATTTTGCGATTAGTACATTTTGTGTCCAATGATGATAGCTTTGGGTGTTTGTTATGTGTTTAATGTACAAATGTGGGCCGGATACACACACATGCACACACACACACACACACTGGCACACTTAAAGTCCTTGTAATGGACCCAGTTAATGTCAACTCTGCTTAATGTCACCTTATTTTGACGGTCCCACTGATGTGATATTAAGTGGGTTCAACTATAGTTGGTATTTTTTGGCACAAATAGTGATGCACACGAGTATGCTTAATATTTTATTGACACTGGTACTTTGTTTCCTCAACAGGCTATTGTGTGATGCTGTGTTGAACTTCCAGAACAATCAAGAGGAGATAACACTGATTGTCAGACCTAATTTTGTGGCTTTAAAGAATTATGTAGATGATGAACTGGGTAATTTTTTGACAGTCATTTCAGATCTGAGTCTGTGTTTCTTTCTTTTGACAGTCATTTCAGACCTGAGTCTATGTTTCTTTCTTTTGACAGTCATTTCAGATCTGAGTCTATGTTTCTTTCTTTTGACAGTCATTTTAGATCTGAGTCGATGTTTCTTTCTTTTGACAGTCATTTCAGATCTGAGTCGATGTTTCTTTCTTTTGACAGTCATTTCAGATCTGAGTCTATGTTTCTTTCTTTTGACAGTCATTTCAGATCTGAGTCTATGTTTCTTTCTTTTGACAGTCATTTCAGATCTGAGAGTTTCTGTTTCTTTCTTTGTGTATCATATTATTCAGAATATTTCATGATGCACATCTGTGCTATTCCCTGCTGCAGACCACTTGTCTGCACAGTTCCAATCAGCTTAGAAATATGTGCTTGATTTGTTCAGTTGATGTAAACATGATTTAATTCTTAACCTACCAAACAAAATCCATGACACAGAACATTTCTTTTGTAATTAAAAAATAAAATCACAACTACCATGATGTGATGCCTTTTTTTTTTTTTTTTCAAAATATTTACAGCATTTCAAAATGATGAATTCCTGACTACACAACAAAACTGTTCATTCATTCATTTGCATGTCCTTTTGCGGAACTTTGCCTCCCTAACAGCACTCCTGTAGGGCTCTCGGTTGTGAGCAAGGTGGCCTGCTGCTGATGCATCCATGTTACTGTAGTTATTTTATTTTTTAAAATTTTTTTTAAAAACTTTTAAACAGCTTCTGGCTGGTTAAGAGTTGATTTCAGGTATTTGTGTCGTGTCATTATTCTTTATTTGTTTACATTATAAATTATTAAAATTCATCTTTATTATTTTCTGACAAAAGTTTTAGTCAAGTAAATAGTGTTGACTTGTTACCTGATAGAGATTGTTATGTAAATGACATACAAGGTCCAACAATTAAGTAATGAGACTGATTTTATAATGGCCAAGACAAAAATGCCATCAATGAAGCAAAGAATGGGATCCAAAGAGGCAGCCTTCATCTATGATCTGGCAACTTTTCATTGCTGCCCGATAAGCAGACAACAAACAAGCTGCCATTTTGTTGACCTAGATGTATGAGGTGGCTGGTGTTGAAATAGATGTGTGAGGTGGCTGGTGTTGAAATAGATGTATGAGGTGGCTGGTGTTGAAATAGATGTGTGAGGTGGCTGGTGTTGAAATAGATGTATGAGGTGGCTGATGTTGAAATAGATGTATGAGGTGGCTGGTGTTGAAATATACTACTGGACAAAAGAAGTTAAGGACAGGTCATTAATTTCAAGCATGTTTATTTTGATTGCCGTACTACAACTGTAAATAAATTTAGTGTAGAATCTTGATTAAATTGCATTCTCAGGCAGTCCTCTATGCAGCCGGGGCATACACAACACCAGCTGTTCATCACAACAAGTGTAAAATTCACATGCTGTAGCATTGTCCTAGACAAAATGTTAGGGCATTTTTAAAAGTGTCAGCATGACCCAACAGGTAATTAAATCGTGCTGATTTGTGCTGCACGTGCAAGAGCCATCCTTAGTGAACACTTCTCACCTTCCAATCATTTTTATTAAAGTGGTTTAGGGGTATTTTTGTCATTTGAAAAACACCATGCCACCGCTGAGGCATTTTAGCACCTTTGAGCGTTATTGGATCATAGACTTGGCTGAAACTGGTTTATATGGCCATGAAGTTGCACGCCATTCAGGAATGTCCCATTCTACCATCCAAAGGCATTTGGAGAGATTTCGTGCAACCGGAGAAAAGACGGGCATCGTTCAGGCCGACCTCGTTGCACGAGTAGACAAGATGACAGGTACCTGCAGCTGTCAACATTTCGCAACCTGACAGTAACGTCTTCCATTCTCAGAAACCAGCTAATGAATATGACAGACATCAATGTTAGTGGCAGAACAATTCGCAGATGTTTAAGAGAATCTGGGCTGGCTTCATGATGACCAGCAGTAAGAATACCTCTTACTCCAGCTCACTGCAGAGCTAGAGTTGCCTGGTGCCTGCAGCACATCCATTGGACAAGGAGATGCCAGTGGGGTGAAATTCTTTTCACGGACGAATCCCGCTTCAGTATGTCCTTCCTTCGATGATGGCAGAATCCATGTTTGGAGAAGGCCATGGGAACAGTTCCATGATGCCACTATCCAAGAGGTGGATCATTAGGAGGGGGATCAATCATGGTCTGGGGTGGCATCAGCAGGCACAGCAGGACTCCCCTCCATGTCATTCATGGCACCCTGATCGCCCAGTGATACCTGAATGAAATTCTGCAACCCATTGTCCAGCCTACCTTGCAAGCCATAGGTGCAGGGGCAGTCCTACAAGACGATAACACAAGGCCACATCGGAGTCGTGTCATAGATTTTCTTCAACAACAAAGGATCATTAGAATCAATTGGCCAGCTCGGTCGCCCTATCTTTCGCCCATTGAGCACATTTGGGATGTCCTAGGCAGACAGGTTTCAATAAATCATCTTCCACCTGTTGATGTCACCCAGCTGACCCTTTTCCTTCAACAAGAGTGACAGGCCATTCTGCAGAATGTCCTAACAACCCTGGTTAACTTGATGAGGCAGCGGTGCGTCGAATGTCTGGCAGTGAATGGTGGCCACATGCGATACTGACATGTTTGTTGTTTGAAGACCACTCTTGTGAATTTTTGGATGAGGGGTGAGTGATTTCACCAGCTGTATGTGTATTCCTATTCCAATTTGCAAATGAAACGATCAAATTTGTTCAGTTTTAAATGCTGTTTTCTTTGGTACTAATGGCTTGTTTGTTAGTCATTTGATTGTGTTTTTGTAAGAATTGAAAAAATTGGCCCATAACTTTTGTCCAGTAGTATTGATGTGTGAAGTGATTGGTGTTGAAGTAGATGCATGAGGTGGTTGGTGATGAAGTAGATGCGTGAGGTGGCTAGTGTTGAAGTAGATGCATGAGGTGGCTGGTGTTGAAGTAGATGTGTGAGGTGGCTGGTGGTGAAGTAGATGTGTGAGGCGGCTGGTGTTGAAGTAGATGTGTGAGGTGACTGGTGTTGACTTAGATGTGTGATCTGGAATTTAAGGATGGGGAGCATGAGGTGGCTGGTGTTGAAGTAGATGTGTGAGGTGGCTGGTGGTGAAGTAGATGTGTGAGGCGGCTGGTGTTGAAGTAGATGTGTGAGGTGACTGGTGTTGACTTAGATGTGTGATCTGGAATTTAAGGATGGGGAGTTGCAGTGAATAAATGTGTGTGGGTGGGTTTTTTAATTGAGATCAAGTTTAAGGAGAAGTATAAATGTATCTTACATCCTTCCCATACCATTAAATTTAACATAGTTAAACATCACATTGTAGTTTGCCAAGTTTTCCTGTTTTTGGCGAGCTTTTCAACCTCATCAAGGGATTTTATGGCTACTAAATTGGCTTCTTATAACAATGTCCACTTTAGAATTTCATGAGGTCGACCTCTCTTTGCCCTGTTGTGTTCCACTTGACAGCTTATTTTTGGATTCTCTGACTGTTTCTACTCATCACGTGACCGATATGTTGTTATGAAGGCAGTCTCTAGTTATAAACAATAAATAGAACCTGTCTTTGGGCTTAAATGGTGAATGGAAACTTAGTTGGTGGTCTTTAGCTTGCAAGGTGTGTTGATCAGTCATTATGTGTTTGGCATGAAGCATGCAAAATAAGCAATGAAAAGTTTAAATGGCTCAGTTTGTTACTAGTCCTGCGTGGTAGAATAGCTAAGTATCACACAGGAGATGGTACTTCAAATCCAGGAAGGGAAAGGAGAAAAAAAATTGTCAGTAACTTACAGACCTCTAAGAGTCATGCCCCAGAGAAGCCCACCCCATTTGCAGTATCAGGGGTTTAAAGGGCCAGAACACTTATTTAATGGATGTATTTATTCATTCATTTGCATGTCCCTTGTGGAACTTTGCCTCCCTAACTGCACTCCTGTAGGCCTCTTGGTTGTGAGCAAGATGGCCTGCTGCTGATGCATCCATTTGCAGATCATCAACAATGTCTTGCAGCCATCCTCACCTTAGTCTTCTTCTCTTCCTTTTTCCCATTATGTACCCTTCCAAGACATAGAACCTTCTAGACTTCTCTAGATTATCATGACGTTTAATGTGTCCAAAATATTTTAGTTTTCTCTGTTTAATAGTCTTTACTAGCCAGCCTTCTTCAATATTAAGTTCTTGTAGTATGGATATATTTGTTCTTTTTTGTGTCCATGATATTTGAAGAACTCTTCTGTAGCATTTACGTGCAAAGGCATTTATGTATTTGTCAGCTGTTTTGTTAAGTGTCCAGGTCTAACAGGCATATGTTGCGATGGGAAAGATGCATGCCCTTAAAAATCTTATTTTTGTAGTTCTGTCTATTCCTCTCCACAGATCCTTTAGTTGTTTTACTTTCTGAAGAGCGATAGATGTCCTATATTTATTAGAATTTGTATTTCTAATCAGACTCTGGGTTTCCTGTTATGTGATCTGCTTGTTGAGATATTTGTCTTTTTACCTCCCTTTCGTGTTTTTTTTCCAGTGATTTAGGTCAGGTTCTCTACCTTTTATCTCTCATGACTTGTCACAAGAGTAAGCTCTTCATACATCAGTTTGCTTATATGTAAGTCTAAAAGAGCAGAAGGGTGCAAGTTAGAATCCCATAAGGAAAAAAAAAAAAGCATTTTTCCATGTGTTTTCCAGTAACTGTCAGATTCTCTGTCTCCTGATGATTTGTCATAAGATAGAGGTCTTTTTTTACATCAGTGCTTAAGAGTCTGCCTGTAGAGGGCTGCAAGTGTGAATCCAGTTAGGTACAAACATTATTTCCTGAGGCTATTGCGCTCTGCCTTTCCCCCAACCTGCTGTTAAATAATATTAGACATCAGATTCAGAAAACAAAAACAAAAAACTGCCTGCAAGATGAGATGTACCCGAATACACTATACACAACTGTCAGTGTGTCAAGATATTCATATTAAAGCTAGTCCCATGTACGGTGAACCAGACCCACATTAATAGAGGGCAGATGTGCAAAAGAATAAGCAGGCATAATCTTAAACTGGTGACAGGCATAGACCTTGTTGCCAATGAGACCAGTGACAGGCCTAGACTTTGTTTCCAATGATACTAGTGACAGGCTTAGACCTTGTTGCCAATGATACTAGTGACAGGCTTAGACCCTGTTGCCAATGACACCAGTGACAGGCTTAGAGCTTATTTCCAATGATACCAGTGACAGACCTAGAACTTATTGCCAATGATACCAGTTACAGGCTCAAACCTTGTTGCCAATGAGACCGGTGGAAGGCCTAGAACTTGTTGCCAATGAGACCGGTGGAAGGCTTACGTATTTCCAATGATACCAGTGACAAGCCTAGACCTTGTTACCAACAAGACAAGTGGCAGGCTTAGAGCTTATTTCCAGTGATACCAGTGACAGGCCTAGACCTTGTTGCCAATGAGACCAATGACAGGCCTAGACCTTGTTGCCAATGATGCCAGTGACAGGCCTAGACTTTGTTGCCAATGAGACCAGTGACAGGCTTAGACCTTGTTGCCAATGATACCAGTGACAAGCTTAGAGTTGTTGCCAATGATACCAGTGACAGGCTTAGAGCTTGTTGCCAATGATACCAGTTACAGGCTTAGAGCTTGTTGCCAATGATACCAGTTACAGGCTTAGAGCTTGTTGCCAATGATACCAGTTACAGGCTTAGAGCTTGTTGCCAATGAGACCAGTGACAGGCTTAGAGTTGTTGCCAAAGAGACCAGTGACAGGCTTAGAGCTTGTTGCCAATGAGACTAGTGACAGGCCTAGACCTTGTTGCGAATGATACCAGTGACAGGCCTAGACCTTGTTGCGAATGAGACCAGTGACAGGCTTAGACCTTGTTGCGAATGAGACCAGTGACAGGCTTAGACCTTGTTGCGAATGAGACCAGTGACAGGCTTAGACCTTGTTGCCAATGATACCAGTGACAGGCTTAGAGCTTATTTCCAATGAGACCAGTGACAGGCCTAGAATTTAAGGATGGAGAGTTGCAGTGAATAAATGTGTGTAGGTGGGTGTTTTAACTGAGATCAAGTTTAAGAAGAAGTACAAATGTATCTTACATCCTTCCTGTACCATTAAATGTCACATAGTTAAACATCACATGGTAGTTTGCCAAGTTTTCATGTTTTTGGCAAGCTTTTCAACCTCATCAAGGGATTTTATGCCTACTAAATTGGCTTCTTATAACAATGTCCTCTTTAGAATTTCACGAGGTCAACCTCTCTTCGGCCTGTTGTGCTCCACTTGACAGCTTATTTTGGGATTCTCTGACTGTTTCTTCTGATCACGTGACCGACATATGTCCATCTCCTTTTTCTGATCACTCATGAGACAGATGTATAGTTTTCAACAAAGAAAATAAGACAGATTCTGATGATGCTCGGATATGTTGTTATGAAGGCAATCTCTAGTTATAGACAATAAATAGAACCTGTCTTTGGGCTTAAATGGTGAATGGAAACTTAGTTGGTGGTCTTTAGCTTGCAAGGTGTGTTGATCAGTCATTATGTGTTTGGCATGAAGCATGCAAAATAAGCAATGAAAAGTTTAAATAGCTCAGTTTGTTACTGGTCCTGCATGGTAGAATAGCTAAGTATCACACAGGAGATGGTACTTCAAATCTGGGAAGGGAAAGGAAGAGCAAGAGAGAAAAAAAAATTGTCAGTAACTTACAGACCTCCAAGAGTCATACCCCAGAGAAGCTCACCCCATTTGCAGTATCAGGGGTTTAAAGGGCCAGAACACTTATTTAATGGATATATTTATTAGAATTTGTATTTCTAATCAGACTCTGATTTTCCTGTTATGTGATCCGCTTGTTGAGATATTTGTCTTTCTACCTCCCTTTCATGTTTTTTTTCAGTGATTTAGAGTTTTCCAGTGATTTAGGTCAGGTTCTCTACCTTTTATCTCTCATGACTTGTCACAAGAGTAAGCTCTTCATACAACAATTTGCTTATATGTAAGTCTAAAAGAGCAAAAGGGTGCAAGTTAGAATTCTATGAGGAAAAAAAAAGAAAAGCATTTTTCCATGTGTTTTCCAGTAATTGTCAGATTCTCTGTTTCCTGATGATTTGTCATAAGATAGAGGTCTTTTTTATATTGGTGCTTAAGTGTCTGTCTGCAGAGGGCTGCAAGTGTGAATCCAGTTAGGTACAAACATTGTTTCCTGAGGCTGTTGCGCTCTGCCCTTCCCCCACCTGCTGTTAAATAATATTAGACATCAGATTCAGAAAACAAAAACAAAAACAAAAAACTGCCTGCAAGATGAGATGTACCCAAATACACTATACACAACTGTCAGTGTGTCAAGATATTCATATCAAAGCTAGTCCCATGTACGGTGAACCAGACCCACATTAATAGAGGGCAGATGTGCAAAAGAATAAGCAGGCATAATCTTAGACTGGTGACAGGCCTAGACCTTGTTGCCAGTGATACCAGTGACAGGCTTAGAGCTTGTTGCCAGTGATACCAGTGACAGGCTTAGAGCTTATTTCCAATGAGACCAGTGACAGGCCTAGACCTTGTTGCCAATTAGACCAGTGACAGGCTTAGACCTTGTTGCCAATTAGACCAGTGACAGGCTTAGACGTTGTTGCCAATGAGACCAGTGACAGGCTTAGAGCTTGTTGCCAATGATACCAGTGACAGGCTTAGACCTTGTTGCCAATGATACAAGTGACAGGCTTAGGCCTTGTTGCCAATGATACCAGTGACAGGCTTAGAGCTTGTTGCCATTGAGACCGGTGACAGGCCAAGACCTTGTTGCCAATGACACCAGTGACAGGGTTAGAGCTTGTTGCCAATGAGACCAGTGACAGGCTTTGAGTTTTTGCCAAAGAGACCAGTTATAGGCCTAGACTTTGTTGCCAATGATACCAGTGACAGGCTTAGAGCTTGTTGCCAATGAGACCAGTGACAGGCTTAGAGTTGTTGCCAATGATACCAGTGACAGGCTTAGAGCTTGTTGCCATTGAGACCGGTGACAGGCCTAGACCTTGTTGCCAATGACACCAGTGACAGGGTTAGAGCTTGTTGCCAATGAGACCAGTGACAGGCTTTGAGTTTTTGCCAAAGAGACCAGTTATAGGCCTAGACTTTGTTGCCAATGATACCAGTGACAGGCTTAGAGCTTGTTGCCAATGAGACCAGTGACAGGCTTAGAGTTGTTGCCAATGATACCAGTGACAGGCTTAGAGCTTGTTGTCAGTGATACCAGTGACAGGCTTAGAGCTTGTTGCCAATGATACCAGTTACATGCTTAGAGCTTGTTGCCAATGATACCAGTGACAGGCTTAAAGCTTATTGCCAATGAGACCAGTGACAGGCTTAGACCATGTTGCCAATGATACCAGTGACAGGCTTAAAGCTTATTGCCAATGAGACCAGTGACAGGCTTAGAGTTGTTGCAAATGATACCAGTGACAGGCCTAGACCTTGTTGCGGAACGAGACCAGTGACAGGCTTAGACCATGTTGCCAATGAGACCAGTGACAGGCTTAGACCTTGTTGCCAATGAGACCAGTGACAGGCCTAGACCTTGTTGCCAATGATACCAGTGACAGGCCTAGACCATGTTGCCAATGATACCAGTGAGAGGCTTAGAGTTGTTGCCAATGATACCAGTGACAGGCCTAGAGCTTGTTGCCAATGATACCAGTGACAGGCTTAGACCTTGTTGCCAATGATACCAGTGACAGGCTTAGGCCTTGTTGCCAATGATACCAGTGACAGGCTTAGAGCTTGTTGCCAATGAGACCGGTGACAGGCCAAGACCTTGTTGCCAATGACACCAGTGACAGGGTTAGAGCTTGTTGCCAATGAGACCAGTGACAGGCTTTGAGTTTTTGCCAAAGAGACCAGTTATAGGCCTAGACTTTGTTGCCAATGATACCAGTGACAGGCTTAGAGCTTGTTGCCAATGAGACCAGTGACAGGCTTAGAGTTGTTGCCAATGATACCAGTGACAGGCTTAGAGCTTGTTGCCATTGAGACCGGTGACAGGCCTAGACCTTGTTGCCAATGACACCAGTGACAGGCTTAGAGCTTGTTGCCAATGATACCAGTGACAGGCTTAGAGCTTGTTGCCAATGAGACCAGTGACAGGCCTAGACCTTGTTGCCAATGATACCAGTGACAGGCTTAGAGCTTGTTGCCAATGAGACCAGTGACAGGCTTAGACGTTGTTGCCAATGATACCAGTGACAGGCTTAGAGCTTGTTGTCAGTGATACCAGTGACAGGCTTAGAGCTTGTTGCCAATGATACCAGTTACATGCTTAGAGCTTGTTGCCAATGATACCAGTGACAGGCTTAAAGCTTATTGCCAATGAGACCAGTGACAGGCTTAGACCATGTTGCCAATGATACCAGTGACAGGCTTAAAGCTTATTGCCAATGAGACCAGTGACAGGCTTAGAGTTGTTGCAAATGATACCAGTGACAGGCCTAGACCTTGTTGCGGAACGAGACCAGTGACAGGCTTAGACCATGTTGCCAATGAGACCAGTGACAGGCTTAGACCATGTTGCCAATGAGACCAGTGACAGGCCTAGACCATGTTGCCAATGAGACCAGTGACAGACCTAGACCATGTTGCCAATGAGACCAGTGACAGGCTTGTTGTCAATGATATCTAAGATGCTGTAGATATAACATGTGAATTTGCTTATCAGAAAATATTCTTTTCTTTTTCAATTTCCTAGGCCATTCTTGCATTTGCAGACATTACTAACCTACCTGTCACATTACATTTTGAATCAGCAGGAAGGTAAATATAATTAGTAAATACAGTTTTTTTTGTTTAAAGTTGAGTCCACAGCAGATGAATGTAGAAGAAAAATAAATGATATTATGAAAGATGGAGAAAATTATGCTTCTTATTCTATTGTGTTAAATTTACTTGCATTAATATTTATAACTCCATGTTTAAACTCTTAAATCTGCCAGACAACATCCATGATACATGAACATTTTTTGCAGTTTAAAAAAAAATCCCTCCCATGATATTTTACCAGGAAAGGACAAGACCCGTATTTTTATACGTGGCAATTTAAAATTAAGAACTCCCAGCTAAAACAGAACCAAATGACTAATTATGTTTTCTGGTTAATGAAGGAGGCAACATCAGACAAACGCAGAGGACTACAATGGACCCTTGACTTTGTGGACGACATTTGTCTACTATCAAGCAGCCACAAAGAAATGCAGGATAAAATAAACAAGCTAACTCAGAATGCAAACAACATAGGACTAAAGATCAACGTAGGAAAGACAAAGTTAATGAAGCAAAATGTGAACAACAGAAATGTACTCAGAGTAGATAGCAAGTTAGTGGAGGAGGTCAATGAATTTGTATATCTTGGCAGTAGAGTAGTAGAAAATGGAGACAGCACAGAGGACATCAACAGCAGACTTACTAGAGCAAACCAGGCTTTTGCAATGCTGCAGACTATATGGAAATCTAAAAAACTAAGCATGAGTATGAAAATCAGGATATTTAAAGGTAATGTTCTAGGCGTGCTACTCTATGGAAGTGAATGCTGGAAAATCACCAAAACCATAGAAAACAAGTTGAATTCTTTCCAGACTAAATGTTTAAGAAAAATTAGAAAAATGTTTTGACCAAACACCATAAGAAATAACATCATGTTGGCAGAAATGCAGATGAAGCCACTGACAGCAGTTATTGAGGAAAGACGCTGGCGATGGTTGGGACATGTGCTCCAAATGACTAACAACTCACTACCAAAAGTAGCACTAAGATGGACACCACAGGGGAACAGAAGTAAGGGTAGACCAAAAGAGACATGGAGAAGAACAACAGAGAGGATGTTGAGCAATAGAGGGTTCATCTAGGCAAGAGCAGAAAAAAAGGCAAAGGACAGCCATTTGTGGAAAACCCTTGCAGAAGCCCCATGTGCCCTGGGCATTTAATGTTCAGAGGGAGAGAGTTTTTTTTTTTTAAAGCTATTTAAACTGTTCATAGCAGACTAACATTTTTACAGATCTTTCCTCTTGTACCGTGAAGTGTCGAGGGGAGATGCAGTTGGTGTTTTTGGGCCAAGTGGGTGGCCTCAATGATGGTCATGTCATAATTACTGATGATCAAGTTTATGATGATACTATCTATCTATTTCTTTCTGGGTCTTCCTCTTGATCTGTGTCCTGTAGTTGCTGTATGGTTACACCTAAAAAGAAATCATAAACAGTACACTTTTAGTGCACTTTCATTCATTCCTTTGCTTGTCCCTTGCGGAACTTTGCCTCCCAAACAGCACTCCTGTAGGCCTCTCGGTTGTAAGCAAGATGGCCTGCTGCTGCTGCATCCATTTCCAGATCATCAACGATGTCTTGCAGCCATCTTCGTTTCGGTCTTCCTCTTTTTCTTTTTCCCATTATGTATCCTTCCAATACGGTCTTCTCTAAAGTATCATGACGTTTAATGTGGCCAAAATATTTAAGTTTTCTCTCTTTAATCCTCTTTACTAGCCAGCCTTCTTCAATATTAAGCTCTTGTAGTATAGATATATTTGTTCTTTTTTGTGTCCACGATATTTGGAGAACTCTTCTATAGCATTTACATTCAAAGGCATTTATGTGCTTCTCAGCTGTTTTGTTAAGTGTCCAGGTCTCACAGGCATATGTTGCGATGGGAAAGATGCATGCCCTTAAAAATCTTATTTTTGTGGTTCTGTCTGCTCCTCTCCACAGATTCTTTATTTGTTTTACTTTCTGAAGAGCAATAGATGTCCTCCTTTTAATTTCCCGCATTGTATCTCCATTATTAGTTAGTAGTGATCCAAGATATTCAAAACTCTCCACTTCTTCCAGTTTTTCCTCACTGATACATATTTCAGTTGCCTTGTCTGTTTTGTCAGTTGTCATCACTTTAGTTTTCTTTGCATTAAGATAGAGGTTCTGCTCTTCGCTGTTCTTGCGGACTGACATAATTAGTTTTTCCATTCCTTCTTGTGTTGTGGACAGCAATACTGTGTCATCAGCATATCTAATCTCTGGTATTTCATAACCTCCAACTGTTATGGCATCGTAATATTCTTTGTCTACATCTTCTCTAACATTCCTCATTATATTTTCAGTATACAAGTTAAATAAGTAGGGTGACAATATGCACCCCTGACGGACCCCTTGTTTTATGTCAAACCAAGTTGTTGTTTCACCATTTATTCTTACTGCTGCTTGTTGGTCTAAATACAGCAGTGATGTTAATTGTATCAAATGTGTTGGAAATCCCATTTTTTCCATTATTTCCCAAAGTTTCTGGTGTTGTACACAATCAAATGCCTTTGAGTAGTCTATAAAGGATAAATATAGATTCACATTAAACTCCCTGCATTTCTCTATTATTAATCTTAGATTGAATATATGATCTCTTGATCCTCTTCCTTGCCTGAAGCCAGCTTGGACCATATTGACTTCTTCTTCTATTTTCTTTCGAAGTCTACCCATTATGATTTTTAACAGAATTTTACTGGCATGACTAATCAGGGCAACAGTTCTGTAGTTGGTGCATAATTTCAGGTTACCCTTTTTTGGCAGTGGTATGAATACAGTGCACTACTTGTTTTTTTATATGTATATTTTTTTAGGTCTAACCATACAATGATGTGATCAATGAATGTTAGAAAATGAGTCCTAAAATGCTTTACTGAGCCCATCTTATTATATGGAAGTGAATCATGGGCAATAGGCAGATCCGCACAAAGATCATTGAAATGATCAAAGATCAGTAGAAATGTGGTTTATCAGAAGAATGTTGTGCATTCCATGGACAGCAAAGATTACTGATGAAGATTGTATGAGAAGAGCTAGAGACAAAAAATATTATTAAAAAAATACAATAGACAATATATTTCCATAGGACATATAGTAAGCAGAAGGAGCATTGAAAATATTGTAATAACAGGAAAAATATAGAGGAAAGAGCCAGGGGAATGCCAAGATAAATGGTGCTGGATAGTCTGACAAGATGGTGTGAGAGAAGATCACCAACTGAACTGATGGCCTGCATGAAGGATCAGGTACTATGGAGAAACATAAAAGTCAATGCCAGTAGGCACAGCACCTGATGATGATGATGATGATGATGATTATGATGATGATAAACCATACAACAGTTGGTTCTGTGACAGATTAAGAGTTAATTAGCTTTAAAAAAAAAAACTAAGAACTATGAGAAGTCATTGCTTTCAGTCAGTATTTTGTGTATAAGTAGTTGCACAGATTTAACAAGGAAGAATAATATACTTCTTTAACATGCTATTTTTCTAATCTAAGATATTGTTTAGGAGGTTCAGGTCCATTCAGAATACTGTAACATAAATGGGATCCATCATATGTGAACAAACTGTTCAGAGTGGGACATGAGGTGCCTGCTTTCAAGGGCAGTGATCCAGGATTGGTCAAGACCCTGTTGTGTTCCTGATGACAGGCTGCTGTGATAATGTAGCATGATCAGCAGAACGGGGGGGGGGGGGGGGGGGGGGGTCAGTGTGTTCACAAAGCTCACTGCAATTCCTGCTTTGTAGTTCCTGTTCAGAAAGTAAAGAAAATTTCTTTCACCAGCATCAGATTCACACTAACATCATTCATGCCCTTCCTATTTATAACCTTGGCCAAAAAAAAAATATGGTGGGAGGAAAAAAAAATAACAAGAATTTGGTGTGCCTTTATTCACTGAACAGAGCACAACAAACCAGTTTCCAGACTTTGAGCAGGAACTGCAGACACTACAAGCCCATCTACACAAGACTGAAGCCCACCCAAGCTCCATTCTGCATATGCCAAAACAGTCCCAAGACCTCAGAACACATCCAGCAAACCTGCACTCTGTAGAGATTTAAGAACCCAAACTTGGCCGTAGGAAAAGAATGTAGATGGAAAACTGTGAGGCACAAATGAAGAATTCTGACTGATGGTGGGATTCACATTGAACAACCCAACTTCTTCTTTTAGACAGCTGAGCATATGAAACTGAACACAGAAGAAGAAGTATACCTTTTTTTTTTCCCGAAATCTTCACTGCATGAACTATGTATGTACAGTTTTAAATCAGTCCCTCAACAACAAATTCTGAAATAATAGGCTGTATTACTCGAAAAGTACGGTTTCAGTCATTAATTGTAAATTTTACAGAGTATCTGTTGCCCAGAAATGTGTTAATGAAAGGTTTCAGATTGTGCAATTTAACTTTTCTAGGCCGGTAACTTTGTCCATAACAAGTGATCTTTCATTTGAAGCCAACTTTGTGCTGGCAACATTAACAGAAGTAGAACCAGTGGAAGATGATATCATGACAGACAAGGGACAGGCATCAACGAAAATGGGATCCCATAAAATGTACGCCTTGTTTTTTTTCTTTTCTTGAAACTAGAGTAAATTAAGTATACATATATTTATTATTCATACTGCACGGCATGATATTAATTTCTACAGTATCCTGTAAAATGTTTTCATATTTTTCATGAAATGTTACTATCTTTATTTTGTTCATATGTGGTAACATTTGGAGTGGGGATAATTGTGGCAGTTGTCAGAACAATCAGCCAAAGCTGATCATGGCGGTATTGTGCCCCCAGCATAGTGCTCCTGTGAGTTACAGCATGATCAACAGAGCACGGACCAGTATGTTTTTACATGGTGCTAGAATCAGGTGATAACAGGAACGCTTGTGCACAGGAAAAGTTGGTTGGATTAGACTTGAAATATTAGAGCACTTTAGATGTGAGAGAAAGAAGAATAGAATAGATTAGGGCAACATATAATCACATGACCGTGAAGAACTGTCTTCTCATGACTGAACGGTTGCTCGTTCTACTGGAGTCAGCGGTTCTGTTCCATCATTCTCTTACTATCCTCTCTGGCATTTTAAGGCCAGTTGCTGGACTTTGTTGCTGACAATATTTACAAGCCAGTCTTACCAAATTTGCTGTTCACAAGTTTATAGAGGCCAGATCTATCAGCTTTATTGGGTACAATTTTTAGAGGCCAGTCATATCAACTTTATTGGGTACAATTTTTAGAGGCCAGTCCTATCAGCTTTATTGGGTACAATTTTTGGAGGCCAGTCCTATCAGCTTTTTTGGGTACAATTTTTAGAGGCAAGTCCTATCAGGTTTATTGGGTACAGTTTTTGGAGGCCAGTTCTGCTTTTCTGTAACACTTCTGAAGATCCATTAAAACAGTAAAGGAAAACTAACATATATAATGAAGATCTTTACCTCAGCATCAGCAGCCTGTTAAAGTTTATGGTGTCTAGAAGGTGGAATAACAACATAATATCAGAAATAATTCGTATTCTTTATACCACAGGCTGAGACTTTTATACCTTTGGAAGTTCTCATTACCAAGTTTGGTCAGTTTTACCTGCCTCATGATGTCCTCAGCAGTGTTTAACCTGCCCGTTAATTCAGGATATTTTGCGAATGTATGTCCCAGCACAGTACATAACTCTGCAGTTGCAGTTTTGATGGTTTTGTCTATGGTTTATGGTTTGGGTCATCATAGCTGCACACTGGACAATGTCCATAGGTCTCAGACTCCCGCCCTCAACATATCCATCAACGATCTGCAGCTGATGGTGCATGTCCTGTGCTGGCTGACAAGTTGTCTCGCATGTCCAGTATGCCTCTCATTTCTAGCTATGCCAATCTGTATTCCCAGCTCTTTCAGTCTATGCAGCAATGTAGATTCACTCCCCTTGAATTCCTCCACTCTGCCTATCTCCCTGAGCACATTAACAATATCTGCTTGATCCAGTGGTTGTCCATCTGTGATGATGGCAGAGCCAGCCTATCATCTCTCTCATTTCCCTGGTGCCCATGTGGCCAGGGAAATAGATGAAGATGACTTTGCGAATTATTAATTTCTGCAGTGACTCAAGCCACTGCCTGCGTAAAGAACCTGCCTTGACCTTCTGGATCATGCTCATTGACTCATTTAGTATGGAGACACGGGTGTGATCTTGTAACTCCAGCCAGACGAATGCTTTTGTTACCACCATCACCTCCATAGTAATACTGCTTGTGGTCATAGTGAAGACACCGCTGGCCGCTGAAAGTGCTGTGAATGCCCATGCACTCCTTTGATGTTGTACAATGTGTAAATCACAACATTTGCTCATCTGCAGTTTTGAGTTCTTTGAAACTGATGGCAAAACAGTCTTGAAGCAAGGTAGAGGAGAGGATCATCCAGACAGAATCAGCTGTATTGGGCTACCTTGGCTTGGCCAGAATCAGCTGTAGTGGACTAACTTGGCTTGACTTGAGTTCTCAGAATCATCTGTAATGGACTAACTTGGCTTTCTTGAGTTCCTAGAATCAGGTTTCACAGCATACTCCAAGTTCCTAGAATCAGGTTTCTCAGCAGACTCCACTACTGTAGGAAACAAAGTTTTGATCTAGTTTCCTAGGCTGAAAAAGCGCAATAGCTGGTTTACATAAGTCCAATGTAGAGCTATGCTTTTATGGCCCCAGTAATTGTATTATGAATCCACAGCAAGCATCTTTACTCTCAATGCAAGAGATGTATGTGCATGTAGTCACTGAAAGTATGGTTTAGATTAGGGGTTTTTAACTGGGGTTGTTAACATGGTTAGCACGCCTTGTTGGGGGGGGGGGGGGGGTGTTATGGGAGACAAATGATGGAGATATGGGACACAGTCTCAGAATAATTTCTGTTAGAATTTTTTTTTCAGCTTTTATGTTCAAAGCTAACCACATGTAAAGTAAAATCATGCTAGTGCCTAATAGTATTGGTAATGATGATTTTGAGTCTGTTGAAGTGGGTATGAGGGATATTGGGCAGTCTGTTGGAAAATCTGTAATCATAAAATGGTAATGAACCCTAGGTTTAGAAGAACATTTTTCATAAATTGTGAGTAGTTTTTTGCCAATGTCATTCTTCCTGCAGGTTCTACAAAAAATAATCATAGCACATTTTGTCTCATTTTTTTCTCCTGTTACAGAAACTCGTCACATCATTCTAATAACAGGCATGTAGAGAAGCACAAGAACTCCACCAGAACCACTTCACAGACTCAGAATCCATCTCAGTGCCCTGCCTCAGTAATAAATAAAGTGGAGCCATCTGCTGCAGTGGATGGGATGACAGGTGACACAAATGAGATGACATTAATGATGGATGTCACAGCTCCAGAAGAATCATATATGTCACAGCTACCTACAACCACATCTGACAGTGATGTTGCAGAGACATGTAGAAGGAAAAATAATGTGCACAATGACAGCAGTTCTGAAAATAATGATGACAGTTGGGATGGGCAGTTAAAAACTTCTAAGAACAGTTTTAATCCTCTGCCTTCTTTAGCGTTTGGCAGTGCAGCTGCAGACAATCAAGGTGGCAGAGGAAGTGGTGATCCAGAGGAAGTAGGACAGAGCAGTAAAAGAAAGTTGCCCCAGAGCACTCATACAGTGCCATTGCGGCAGAATTCAGAAGGTTCAAATGATGGTCAGCCCCCAGCTCGAAAATTTCTGTCCTTGAAATCTGTAGAGTGCAGCAGTCCCATAATTCCCTTACAGGATACAAACCAGGTCAGTGTGTCAGAAACTTATCTTCCCTTTGATATTGTGTATGAATTGGGTGATTAAAATTTCATAAACTACAAATTAAGTCAAGACACAACATGCATATAGAGATATATATGTTTTGTTAACCTGAAAGTGCTTTATTTGATACCTGGAAGTAAATGTAATACCATGTCACCATAGTTAGCAGATCATAACTGGTTAAGACTGTGCCTAGAATCCTTGCAGTGATTCCAGCATCCATGCTATGCTCCCAGAAAAAAAAAAGCACGGGCCCAGAAATTTTTGCTTGTACTTGTGCAAACTCCCTGTAACTGCGAGCTGGTGTTCTTTGCAGCCGATGCTGTAGAGGTGTTGAGGAACAGCATTGTATTGGCATGGGAGTAGGCTATGGCAGCTACTTTTTCAGTCCTGGAGTACAGCTAAAAATTAGGGGGAGGGGGGTTGAAATGCTTCTGTAGCAGACTCCACCACCATGGGGACTATAACAATCCCTGCCCCGTTTGCCAGGCTAGGCCTGTTCCTAGGGGTACCAATGGAAGGTGAGACAGGGTCTTGATAAGCTATGGTTTGCTAACCCTGACGCTAGCAATCAGCTATGAGTCACTGATTGCCCCATTGGACAGGTGTCTTCACCCCCTCCCCCCAGAAATTTTTAAAAAATACACATCTCATACTCTTTTCCCAGCCCAGAACTGCCTTCCTAAGTCCATTCCAAAGATTTCAGTGAAGACCTCTTAATTCTGATAGAATGTGTTTCAAGATCATCTAGATAGAGTCTGTGTTTCTACATCAGGTCATCAGCTGCAGAGAATGCAAGTCCACAGTTTTAGGAAGATCATAGTCATAGTTTAGATTTGGACATCTACAACAATGGTCTCTCATCTCATTTTTAATACTTCTTAATTTTTTTTTTCTCATCATCTTAACTTGAGCTTCTCTGTCAACAGCTGGTATCAGATGAGGAAGAAAATGATAATGATGAAGTCCCTGCCACACCACCAAGTAAAAAAGTAAGTTTCTGAATATTTTTATTTTTGTCAAGTCACTTTGAACTTGTACTTCAGTGTACTTCATCTTACAGGCAGAAATTATCTATTTTCAGGCAGATTGTTCCCTGCTTAGTTGTGTGACCCATGTTTAAAGTCTGAAGTTTGACACAGCTAGGTAATTAAATCTGGCATTGATTTCCTTTCTCAGTGTTAGCAGATGGTTCCAGAACAAATTTTGATAAATTCCATGAAGCAGAAATGCATTCAAGTCCTTTATGACAAGTCTCATGTCCTTGCAAACAGCTTCAAGTCAAGTCTCAAGTCCTTGCAAGCAGCATCAAGTCAACTCTCAAGTCATTTCAAGTCTATGAAGTAAAATATAAAAAATATTAATATTAATGACATAACTACATGCTATGAAATACCAGAGATTAGATATGCTGATGACACAGTGTTACTATCTACAACACAAAAAAGAATGGAAAACCTAATTATGTCAGTCCGTAAGAACAGCGAAGAGCAGAACCTCTATCTTAATGCGAAGAAAACTAAATTGATGACAACTGACAAAACAAACAAGGCAGCTAAAATATATATCAATGAAGAAAAATTGGAAGAAGTGGAGAGTTTTGAATATCTTGGATCACTGCTAACTAATAATGGAGATACAATGAGGGAAATTAAAAGGAGGACATCTATCGCTCTTCAGAAAGTAAAACAGATAAAGAATCTGTGGAGAGGAGCAGACAGAACTACAAAAATAAGATTTTTAAGGTCATGCATCTTTCCCATCACAACATAAGCCTGTGAGACCTGGACACTTAACAAAACAGCTGAGAAACACATAAATGCCTTTAAATGTAAATGCTACAGAAGAGTTCTCCAAATATCATGGACACAAAAAAAACAAATATATCTATACTACAAGAGCTTAATATTGAAGAAGACTGGCTAGTAAAGAGGATTAAAGAGAGAAAACTGAAATATTTTGGACACATTAAACGTCATGATAATTTAGAGAAGACCATATTGGAAGGATACATAATGGGAAAAAGAAAAAGAGGAAGACCAAAACGAAGATGGCTGCAAGAAATCGTTGACGATCTACAAATGGACGCAGCAGCAGCAGGCCATCTTGCTCACAACTGAGAGGCCTAAAGGAGTGCTGTTTGGGAGGCAAAGTTCCGCAAGGGACATGCAAATGAATGAATGAACTACATGCTTGATGGTGAGCTACCCAGTGAGGATGCCATTTTAGGAACTGTTAAGTCCAAATGCAAAACTAGTCAGCATCGCTCTTGGTGCAAACTCTGTAGCTAAGGCGCCAAGCTGAACCAGAACACACAAAGACTATCATAGTTCACCATTAGCCAGATAGACATAACTAAGAACCATCAGTGCTGTCTATACAAAGTTCACAGTGCTGCCTAGCACTAAGCTCAGTAGCTTGGCGCACAGAACCAATCTCCATATTGACAGCACTGTTGCTCATTTGACACATTTGTGGCTCATACCACACTTAGTTAAACAGCAAAGAGCCACAACAGGACGCAAACACTTTCAACCTGCAGTGAAGAAATACAGCTTCATATGAAATATCCTAACAATCACTGTGTCATTTGTGAGTGCATGAAATGGTCACATGCCACCTACCACCATTGCTGAACCAGAAATCTATCTAGTCAGTGCATTTTTATAAGTCCTGTTTTTTCAGCAGACTGATCAGGTAGCATGGTGATTCACATCTGAGGAGGTGGTGGGGCTTCCCAGAGAGGAGTTTAAAGTCCACATTTCAGTAAATACCAGCATAAAAGAATGTATAATGGTGAAAATTCTTTCTGGATGATGATATGATAGGGGAGGATTTGGGGGCAGCCCAAGATGAAAATGGAGGATCAGGACTAGGATGTTGAGAACCACTGCTGTAATACTTGGCTGGAATTAATATTTGGGTAAGCTGTTCATTCTTAGCACCGGTCTATTTTTTAGCACATACATTTTCTTCTCCAGTTCAGGTCCCTGTTTTTTGGTACCCAGTCAAGCACACAGTCAACCCAGTCACAGAAGAAATCGGTTGTTCTGGCCCCAGACTCGAGGAAGATGACTGACATGAAGAGACAGACTTTGCATGTTATGTAGGAAGAGTGACAGGTTTAGTGGAAGATGAATTTGATGTGTAATAGCACCACCTGACTTTTTTTTTTGTCAAGAAAATGTGTGTACATAATCTTGACTTTCTGTTAGATGAAAATGATTTATCTGTGTGATACAAAAATACTAGGCCTAGACTGCAAGAGGGTGTGGGGAAACAGATTGAATATAAAAACATTCAAAGAAAGATTTACATTTGTTTAAGCAAATACATTTATAAAAAAATGATAGGAAGGGGTTTGCTGTGTCAAGAATGGGGTCCAGCTCTTGGGGATATCAAGTGTCACCAGACTGACGTGGATATATTGTCCAGGACATGCAGGAGTGTGAAGCAGTGAGGCAGTTGATATGTTGCTCATAATGCTACTGCAAAAGATGCGATTCCAATGGACAGGATAGATAAGCTGAAGTCGGCGACCAGGAAACTGGGCTCAGAAGAGGAAAATGTATGTGTTGATAATACATACCTAGAGAGGGGGAAGGATAGAGGTGGCTGGCTGGTGGAATTCACAGTTGACAGAACCAGCAGTTGACTGCTATAATTAGTGTGTGTACTCTTTTGGTGGTTACTGAAACATGCGAAGCATGTATGACTGCATCCCAGATGCACTGATGCCAATTCCTAGATTCAGGATTCATAAGAATGTCATTATATGTGCATGTCAGAAGCTTGATATTTCAAGTTAATACATATGGCTTGAGTTTTTCATCATAAAGAAAGAAGCACAACTTCTGATAACATATGAGGCTATTTTATTTTGATACCAAAAATGAACAAGAGCATTCACTTAATTTCATATACGGCATCTAAAACATACATTAAAGTGAATGAGCAAGAAAATAATTGTAGTCTGTCAGACATTAATATTAATGTGCCATATTTTTCTTAAGAAGGTATTTTTTTAATGTGTTTTTTAATACAAGTGTGTGGTCATAGTCCAATTTGGCAAATAGACTTGCACAAAGACAACTCGTCAGTTACAATTTACAAAGCAGAATATCAGAAGAAATATATAGACTTTCTTAAGTTGTGATTGATTGATTGTAAGTGGTTACTGGCAGTCCATATATAACTGCAGTAATGTAAATGTTGAATGTTGTTTTTAATTGACCAATCTCCAAATGTTCTAATAAATGTTACTAAAGTACTGCAGTATGTACAGAACGAACAGTTCATAGATTTTTTTTTCTGGTGGATTATTTGCCAGATCTTCATAGCTACTCTCTGCTGATTTGTTCTTCTTCACTATTCTGAACTAGAAATTGATGGTACAGGGCTGCCCTGAAGTTCTGTTTACTTTGAAGGACAAATTATACGACTACCACAATACCTGTAGGAAAAAGAGCAGTTTAAGTGTGCTGTAGTGGTGGTCTGGGTCTGCACTGACAAAACTAGTTCACTATAGGTCTCCCAGAATGGTCATCCCCAGATGAAAAAAATAGTCCAGACATTGCTGATGCATCCTTATAATCCAGCTGGTGCAAAGCCCCTTCATGAAGGTATTATGTGCATGATGTGATGTAGCTATCTTGAACTTTCATTGGGCTCATCTGTTCTGACCCACAGAACTAGGTTGTGCATGTTATCCTGTTTTCCCTTTCATTAGGTGACATCTGTGTATGCACTGTAAATCATAGTGAATCACCATTCAGGGAGATAATCACTTTTTGGAGCAATTTTCCTCAGCATAGTGTGTGGAGTAGTGAAGAGCAAAACCTCTATCTTAATGCAAAGAAAACTAAATTGATGACAACTGACAAAACAAACAAGGCAGCTGAAATATGTATCAATGAGAAAAAACTGGAAGAAGTGGAGTTTTGTTTATCTTGGATCACTACTAACTAATAATGGAGATACAATGAGGGAAATTAAAAGGAGGACATCTATTGCTCTTCAGAAAGTAAAACAAATAAAGAATCTGTGGAGAGGAGCAGACAGAACCACAAAAATAAGATTTTTAAGGTCATGCATCTTTCCCATCGCAACATATGCCTGTGAGACCTGGACACTTAACAAAACAGCTGAGAAACACATAAATGCCTTTGAATGTAAATGCTACAGAAGAGTTCAAATATGGACACAAAAAAAGAACAAATATATCCATACTACAGGAACTTAATACTAGTAAAGAGGATTAAACAGAGAAAATGTAAATATTTTGGACATATTAAATGTCATGATAATCTAGAGAAGACCTCTTGGAAGGGTATATAATGGGAAAAAGAAAGAGAGGAAGACCAAGGCGAAGATGGCTGCAAGACATTGTTGATGATCTGCAAATGTATGCATCAGCAGCAGGCCATCTTGCTCACATCTGAGAGGCCCACAGGAGAGCTGTTAGGGAGGCAAAGTTCCACAAGGACATGTAAATGAATGAATGAATGTGTGTGTGGAGTACTCATTTCTTCAACTGAATTGACTGGAAGTGAAGCACTGCGCATGGTCCAAGAAACCATGTCACTATCATTTTGGTCATCCCACTCGTCATGTACATCACAAAATATATCAGTTAGTGGGAGATTAATTTTTTTTAATAATAATAATAATGTGTCTTTAATAATAATGGCAACAAAAACAACAACTCCACTAATAATATTTTCTATTATTTCATGGAATATTCAATAACACAAGTGCTAAGGTTCAAAATTCAGACTCTGGCTTCACTGCATTCGGGACAATACCATATATGCTCTGCCACATCCATCCAATGCAAAAGAACTGATAATCCTACATATGTACAGTTCTAAATTACTGGATAAGCATTACACTTTTATTATCCCAAAATATTTCATCTCCCTTGTTAGCAATTGCATCACAAAGGTCAGCGACTGTATCTTTTTCTGATTAATTGGAAAGGGACCATCATATCTAGTCAAACTAGTCAAAATCCTATCATACCTCCACATGAAGCTCCTGATAACTGGCTACTGTGATAATTGGTTCTTAGGTTCTATTTGGGAAACACCCATTTACCCGAACATCTTCATTGTTGCATCATCTCTGTTGAAAACTAACTCTTTGTGTCCTTTTCTACATGCCTTGCATGGATGGGTCATTTCTTTCCTCTCCCCCCCCCCCCCCCCCCCCCCAATGATTTCACTACCCTATTCTTTGTGCATTGGGATATGTTGGTCTCTAATTTTGAATTTAACCAAACTATACTAAAAAAATCTGGCAAAGCCGGTAGTATAACTTCCGGTATCAAAAAACATAGAGATGAGATTGATTTCTGAGCTAATTTGTGTTAAGATTTAACTGCTTTTAAGTTGTTTTTTTTTTCCTAAGCTTATGGGCCACCACCCATTTGTGTTCTCATGTTTTCAGTTATTGTAGATTGTAATTTAATTGTAAATAAATAATTAGTGTATATTTTCTGTGAGGAAATGGTGTTTATGTAAAATTTTATTCATTTTGGATATACTGGACTCATTTTGGATATACTGGACCCAGTACGGTGAGAAATTATTTCATCATAATTTTCCATTTTTTCTTCTCAATTCTTAGCTCTCTTTTTTTTCTGTTCTATACTAACAACATACTACAAAACAATATACAACTTTTCCTGTTTAAACTAATGTATAATATGTCATACTGCAAATCAGACTATGCCTTTGTGATCCCTTTAAATGTGACAACCATCCCATTCCACATTATGAAATTTACGCCCTTGGTCATTTGATGTAACCCCCACACATACACATATATAAGTGAATGCTGGAAAATCACCAAAACCATAGAAAACAAGCTGAATTCTTTCCAGACTAAATGTTGACGAAGAATTAGAAAAATATTTTGGCCAAACACCAATTATTGAGGAAAGATGCTGGCGATGGTTCGGACATGTGCTCCGAATGACTGACAACTCACTACCAAAAATAGCACTAAGATGGACACCACAGGGGAACAGAAGTAAGGGTAGACCAAAAGAGACATGGAGAAGAACAACATAAAGGATGTTGAGCAATAGAGGCCTCACCTGGGCAAGAGCAGAAAAAAAGGCAAAGGACAGGCATTTGTGGAAAACCCTTGCAGAAGCCCCATGTGCCCTGGGCGCTTAAGGCTCAGGGAGAGAGAGAGAGGACATATATGCGATTTTTTTTCTTTACTGAATTTATAGGGTTTTTTTTTTAATTAAATTCACACTATCTCCTAATATTGGGTCAAATCTAATGCACATGCTCTTGTATTCCTATCTTATCTTATTCACATGCTTTTGTAATCTGGCTTAAATCTACTTCACAAGCTCCCATGCTCTTGTGATTATCTATTTCACATGCCCCTGTATCAGTTGCAATAAACCAAATCACACACACTCCTGCTTAAAACTAATTCACATGCTCCCACATCTTTGGTCATGTATGTATTCAGTCAAAGTTTGTATTTCTCCTGCACAAGTTGAGCAAACAATCGGATTGCTGGTATAATTTCAAAAATGCTCCAAGAGGTCTGCTACTGGCTCTGCTACTGTGTCACAATGTGCCAGGTAATTTGTTTGTCACAGGAACACATCTGACTGGTGTGTGATTCTGGCCAGTATGCATGTGATATCATCAGGTTTTCCCCCTGGAGGAAATACAAAAACCACATAATTAAAAATCAAATGATCACTGGGCAACACTTAACAAAACAACAGAATCTGCAGTAACACAACATAGGATACTTACACCAAACATGTTTAAAAAAAAAAAAAAAACAGCCTAAAGTGTGAACATCAAGATAAGCAGATGAACTAGAAGAAAATGGATTAAGAGAAAAACAAGTAGCAAGAGTCCTAAAGAGAAGGAATCATATACTGTTTTTCCTTTAATAGTTAATTCAGATATTTCACTATTAACTCCAAAGATCTTTTCTATTGGTTTAACACACATGCAAGCTATACTTTCTTGTCAGACTCTCCTCTTACCAAAATAGGTGATTAATCATTCATGTCATGGCTACTCATGATATTGATCACTAATCTGATGTCTTCACTATCTAAATCAGTGGTTCTTAACTTTTTTTTACAATGGACCCCCCACCTTTTCCAATCTCAGAACAACTCTGGACCCCTCATTACAAATAGTCATAAACAGAACCCTGATGATGCTAAACTTTTTCTTTCAATCAAGCCAATCCATATGCTAACCTATCATATCATCTGTCCTCTGTAGTCCCAATGCAGCATAAGGCATCAACAAAGGTTCTCCAGCAAATCTTGTCGAGCAAGTTAGGATACCTCAAACCAAATCTTTCTTGCTTCTTTTTCTGTACTGTGCCTCTCCATGTCCCCAATGGCTTGGCCCTCTTTCTTTTCCCTTGAGGTGTCCAAGTCAAAGTGATATATGGGTGTGTTGCTTTTTTTTTTTTTTTGCATCCATAGTAATCATGGACCCCCAAAAAACCTTCTGTGGACCCAAGATTAAGAATCGCTGATCTAAATCAATCTCTCTGTTCATTTTAATGTTCAGCCATCAAGACAAAGAAACAGGCTGGCTCCATGGACCCCACCGTCAACGGAGGATTTTCAAGCACACCTCAGTTTTCCATCCTTGCCCTTTTCTTGGTTTATGCTGTCTCTGCTGATAATGCAGGTTTAAAGGATGTGCTCTGTAGTCTTGACACTGTTCCTGGCACATGCTTAGTGCCGTTTCAGCAACCTTCAGTTTATACGCATTTCAAGTATTCAGTCAGTTCTTCACTGAACACCCTGCCAAAAGTGTTGATGTAGTCTATAAAGCTACATATACACACTTTTACTTCTGCTTTTCAGTTGTCATTTTCATACAGAATATGGTTTCTATCATTCCATTATTTTGCAAAAATCCAAACTGCTGATCACTGATTTTTTAATGATCTTGAGTAATTTCTTTATCAAATGGTTCATCAAATTTACAGTTCAGAAATCCAAACATTCAGATTTCTCAACCCGAGTTCCGCGATAGGTCCGCAGGGTAGGATATCCACCAGATATCATGTCCGAAAAATCCATCCCGGGCACTTCTTGCAGAACCTTAGGGCTTAGCTACATGATTATTGTTTTTGTCCAAGACAGACTGGTTAAAAAGCCATTTTTAGTTATATACAATGGGGGGAAAAAAACGGCATAAATGCAAACCATACCAGATTAGCATTATGTATACAAAACATTTATCATTCTTGTTTTCAGCAATGGCCTACTTGATAAATTAAAAGGAAAAACTGCCTACACTAGTCACTTTGTTAAGACTGATATATTTTATGGTTTGGTGGTGGTGGTGGGGGGGAGAAGAAGGCTTAATCCAAAAATAAGCATTGTTGAATATTTTAATGCAGGTTCCATGGGGAAGGGATAAAAAAAAAATATATTCCAAGGGTTCTATGGGGGCAAAAAAGATTCAGAAAGACTTACTAATGCTTTTACCATCTTTACAAAGTAATTTTTCATCTTAAAACATGATTTTTGGAGCAAGACAGATGGTTGTGTACATGTCCTGCTTCACCTGGGCACCCGGTATGAAAAATGCCCATGTTGTATAACTCCCTCTTGAACCAGTGATCACATTAACCATTTACTGGTAAATTACTGATTAAAAACAACAAAAAAAATGAAAATTTTGGAGGTTACCAGTTACCATTACCGATCTATATTAACAAAAACCTAGTACAAAGCAACCAGTGAAATCAGCTGAATGATGATCGAGTCAGTAGACTGATGATGCTCAGTTTGCATGGAGGAGGAATGGCCAGTTTTGACTCAGCTTCAGCATGTGAACATTTTCTAAAGATTAAACCTCACTGCTAATAAGATAAAAAGCTTCACATGAAAATTTACTCACTGCTGATGTTTGTAAGGTGTGTTTAATTTTACATTTTAAAAAAGTATAAAATACCGAATGCTGTATTGAGAAAACTGGTCTTTCAGAAAGTGCTTCATGTAAAGTGAAAGACAGGCATAACTGTACTGGTTTTAAAAAAATGCTAGTGTGATCACTGCTAGTGACTGCTAATCATCTGCTGGGGAATGTCAAGGTCCTTACATCTGCAAATATCAGAGGAATAACAGGAGATACCAGAAGCTGGGTATGCTAAAGAACCTTGCCACCAAAATCTTCAGGATATTTTTCTTCTAGATCATCTTTCACATTCATTCATTCCAGCAGCCCAGAACTCTTCCAAGCCATTCAGAAAGCAAACCTTTCTTTGGGAGCTTTGCAAAACACGTAAAAAAAAAAGCACATGCCTACCTCTCAAATTCATGCCCAAACTGCATGCTGATATAGCAAATGGAGACATATAATGTGGATCTAGTGAAAGCTGGTAGGCAAACTGTGCAACATTATGGGCAGCATGATGTACCCTCTCCTCTTCTTTGTGTAACTGTTAAAATGTCAAATGAAAAACAATTCTCTGCATCAGTGTAATGTAATATATGAACCCTCTTCATCCTTTTAAAGTAAAGATTAATCCTTTTCATCCCTTGGTGTTTTTTTTTAAGCATAGACCTTTTGCTGAAGAATCTAATTAAGAGTAGAATTTGTCAATTACATCCTTTAAAGTAATATTTGCCAATTATGTTTCGGCTGAGTCTATCCACGCTCCAGTGTCTGACCTATATTGAAACTGCGCATGTCCCGCAGCCCTTGACCCCATGCCAATGTCTTGTGACTCTCGACTCACATGGAAAAACATTGTGACTGATTATGTTAATAAAAACTGATTATTTTTCTTAATTCTGTTTTTTTTTCATTCCCCTCTATATATGTAAGACAAGCCTTCTTTCTTTCCTCTTAATGAATCGCCATTTATGTTACTGTTCGAGCAAGAGATGAATCCTTAGACATGCATTGTAGCTTATGGTATAGAATAAGACTGAAAAAAAAAAAAAAGAATCAAAATGTTTAGGACGCTATCAGCAGATGTGAAGGTCTCGAAAATTTGGAAAGATAAATGGCAAAAGACAGAGAGGGCGGGAAAGATATACCTAAATGGCCTGACTGTATGGTTTGGCACAAACGACAACCAATTTGATTAATGACACGGAAGACTGAACAAGATGGAAAGAGAAAAGCCTACGCCTGTGTAAGCTTATGATATGGGGATCTTGTCATTTACACAACGACGAGTTGTGTGTGATACAACCAAAGTTGATAAAAATGATGCAACAGAGAACGCCTACATTCCACCTTGCATATCTGCAAGTCAGACAGACATACTTTTCATGGCATGAAATGCAAGTATTATCGCTAGTAAGCGATAACAGAATTGTTGAAAATTTCTAGTTTTTCTAAAAGTTAAAAGTATAATTTGTATTAATAAAGAGTGAAATAAATATTATCATAATCTAAAATATAACTTTAAAAAGTAAAAAAAAAAAACAAGATTCGCCAAACAGGGGGCTTGAACCCATGACCCCGATATTAAAAGAATGATTGCTCTACCAACTGAGCTAGTTGGACGGTTGGAAACATTATCATTTTGTAGTATTTAATCCTAGTCTGTTATTTGTCTGGTCAGTGTAGTGGTCAGTGTTCATGCGCAGTGGCTCAAGTGTGAAGTGCAGATGAACATTCCCTTATGTTTCATTTTGATGGTATTTTTTTCCACCTATTTTATATGTTATGTTATGGTTGATTTATGACATCTGTAAAAAAAAAACAATGCATGAATTGATAACACACATGAATGAATATTTGTTTCTTGTACATAATTAATAATAAAATTTATTTTATTCTTAAAGTAATTTATGTAAGAAAACATGCAAAAAATGGAATACCAAAACTAATTTGTACAGGAAATCTTCATGTGATTTTAAAGTTGAAGAACATTACTTCAACATAACAAAAGGGAAATCTCAGTATGAATGTAAAATATGAGATGTGTCACTGCAGTCTATCAAGTCTCTGGTGACAATTCAAAATAAATCATATATCAAATGTCCCTACAATGGTGGGGTACAGAATCCACAATAGGGGTATCCAACATATGAAACCAGACAGTCTGAATCTGAGGCTGAAATTACGCAGCTATGACCAGAGCATTGAGAAAACTGGACTTTTATCTTTGTGACAGGCCTCTCTGGCATGGAGAAAACTGGACTTTTATCTTGGTGACAGGGCTCTCTGGCATGGAGAAAACTGGACTTCTGTCTTACTGACCATGCTCTCTGGCATGGAGAAAACTAGATTTTTATCTTGGTGACTGGGCTCTCTGGCATGGAGAAAACTGGACTTTTATCTTGGTGACTGGGCTCTCTGGCATGGAGAAAACTGGACTTTTATCTTGGTGACTGGGCTCTCTGGCATGGGAAAAACTGGGCTTTTATCCTGGTGACAGGGCTCTCTGATATGGAGAAAACTGGACTTTTATCTTGATGACAGGGCTCTCAGGCATGGAGAAAACTGGACTTTTATTTTGATGGCAGGGCTCTCTGGCATGGAGAAAACTGGACTTTTATCTTGGTGACAGTCTCCCTGGCATGGAGAAAACTGACCTTTTATCTTGGTGACAGTGCTCTCTGGCATGGGTAAAACTGGACTTTTATCCTGGTGACAGAGCTCCCTGGCATGAATAAAACTGGACTTTTATTATGGTGACAGGGCTCCCCGGCATGGAGAAAACTGGACTATTATCTTGATGACAGGGCTCTGGCATGGAGAAAACTGGACTTTTATTTTGATGGCAGGGCTCTCTGGCATGGAGAAAACTGGACTTTTATCTTGGTGACAGAGCTCTCTGGCATGGAGAAAACTGGACTTTTATCTTGATGACAGTGCTCCAGATTTTCACAGGACCTAACATTTGAATTCAGAAGATGTAACATGCAAAAGAAAAGTTTATTTTCCGTACCGCATGGTTTGAAAAATAACACTATTAGAGGAAATAAAATATACAAAAAGAAATATCCTCACACCTTGGATATGTCCACATGTTTCCAATCTTCACAATATATATTTCAGGTGTCTAAGTGGCAAAGTGGTTAGTGCAGTAGTCTCATGGTGAAGGTCAGGAGTTTGAAGGTCAGAGGTGCCCCAGTCACCTAGCTACCTAGCTGTAGAAATGGGTACCCAACTTCTGAATCTTGGGAAGAAAAGGTGGCCAGGCATGATGCTGATGACATCATCTTCTAGTATGCAGACAGGTCAAGGAAAATAGGGGCACTAACACTATATCCTTATGTGTCTCTAAGGCATGATTGGGTTACCTTTACCTACAATATATTTTT
The DNA here is from genome assembly GCA_009760885.1 of Achatina immaculata. NCBI lineage: Eukaryota > Metazoa > Mollusca > Gastropoda > Stylommatophora > Achatinidae > Lissachatina > Lissachatina immaculata. The sequence continues at coordinate 1,708,128 of CM019703.1, read as the reverse complement.
CAGCGTCTTGCAACCGATAACACCATTTTATATTGGCTTATACTTATTATCCTCTATAAGATATCAGCATCTGGTATCGCCACATTTAATAGCCAGCCTTCATCCTACGCAGAAATTTTATTATCACATTATGTATCAAAATGTTCTGCTCTCCATAAGCATGTTAATTATGTATATACAATCCATTATCTGTCCAACTGGACATAATCCTCCATTAGAGAGAATAAAAAAGTGAAGGCAATTCTGAAAATCACTTGGTAACTGCAATGGACAGAAGCGAATGCAATACAAGATGTCTGCAACGATAGTTCAAACACATACATCATGATGCTCTGCCTTAGCTGATGCCAAGGTCAAATAAACAGACATCCCCATTCAACCCCATTATAGGGTTGTAACATTGTTGAACAATGTGCTGCAGGAAGATTTCTTTGGGCAGAAATCCTGCTGGAATTCACTGAAGGATTTGGCTCAGTATGTATGTGAAAATAGCCTTACTCAATGAAAGGCTTCAAGCAGGAAGAAAATGTGTGAATGACGAAGCTCAACGTGGTCAGCCATCAACACCATGCACACAAGCTGCAGTATGAATGTCTTCTTCATTCCCTTTACAGCCCTGATCTAGCACCATGTGATTATCATGTCTTCAGTTCACTTAAGAGGCTCTACACAGTCACAGGTTCGCCTCTGATGTTAAGGTCAAGTAAGCAGTACAGACCTGGACTCAGGAGTAGCCAAAAAAACTTTTTCTACCAAGAAACGAAGAAGTTAGTGGGATGATACAGAAAGCTCGCTGACCTGCATTGAGACTATGTGGAGAAGTCACATAACCATTATTACCTGCTCACAATTACAGGTATAAAAGAATACCTTGCCTTACTTTTTTTTTCATTCTCCCTTGTAATTATAATTTTACTTTGTACGCCTTGGGAAAAACATGAAAGTGGTTTAACAAATAGCTGGATATCATAACAATGTAAATCATTCCATCTGTATTGAATCATCTTGAATTCTTTCGATTATGCTCACTGAGCCAATCAAAACATAAGCATCAGCGTATTTAGAGTCATCAACCAATCCAATGCCTGAGTAACAGCCTTTATTTCCATTGTAAGGCTGCTTGTGGCACAGGCACTGTTGACCTTATTTTACAATCCTTCCAAGTAAGCATGCCATTAACACCCAGCATATTGTAATAAACTGATGGTGGCTCCTTGTAGATCACATCATCCCCACAAGACACACTTTTTCTTACATGTTAACATTCTGATGTATTGACTGGCAACTTACATGGAAAATCTTGAACACAAAGATATTTCTTTTAAAAAAAAGGATCATTTTTATCCATAAAATTACTGGATATAAAAAAGATTCTTACATGCAGAGATCCTATTTTCTGTACAATCATGTCTTCACTCAAATTGTCAAACAGTCCATCTGTTGCAAGCATCAAAATGTCTCCGTCTTCCACTTTAAACGATGAGCTTTCAGCCATCTCTGGGCTGCAGAAACATTGATCATTTCATGAAAATTCTAACATATTTGGTAACTACTGTCCAAAAAAAATGCTATAGCAATCCACCACTTTGCCAGTTTTGCTGGCATTTTCTTTAAAAGTCTGGGTTTAAGGCAGCTGAGAGGAACAAACCTTGTCCCTACCATGACACAAACCTGGTTTTTTTTCAGAAAGGAGAAATGAGATTCCAAATCTATGGAGCCAATGTGATATATATAATGACCTCATATTATCAAAAAAATTACCACAGCCCTGAGAGTTTAAGAGTACAGCATGACATAACAAATATTAACTCTGTTGTCACATACTGTAAAATTCCTGTTCATCAGCCGAGGTGTTATACGTTTTTTTATGGGGTTTTTTTTCCTGCCTGCTGTCAGCTGTGTACATATGATGAGGATTTCTTTAATACAAAGAGACTCTACATGGTGCAGTTTTACAATAAAAATAGAAAGAAATAAGGATGCAAAGAAATGGCAAAAGGCAATAAGATCAGAATGTAGAAGTGTAACACAGTAACAAACCAATATTTCGGCAATGTGCCTCTATCAAGGACAACAAAATTAACCAAACAAATAAATATAAAAATAGCACTTCTCCATCTATGCCATGCAGAGAATGAGGTATTACATAACTGGCCAATATGGTCTGCCAGCTTGGTCCTTTAGCTATTATTTCTGTTCTATTCTCTCATTTTTCAACCAAAAGCTTTTTTCCCTGTTTGTTTCATCCTTACCTACCTCTATCTAACCACACTATGTGCCTGATGCCCTAAACTCTGCCAGCTAAGTGCCATTTTTGTGTTTATTTGTTATTTCATTTATTTTATGTTTGTCATCCTCAACAAAGGCATATCACCGAAATACTGATTTGTTACCATTTGGTTCACAGTTATATGCACTCACTTCATTGCCTCTTTTGCCATTCCTTCTCACCAGTAAAACTGCACCATGCTCCTCTGACTATCTCTACTTTACTTAAGCCAGTTTTTCCACAGTCCTCAACTCATCTTGACACATGGAGCAACATGTGTATTATGCACTGCTGTGCTCCTCAACTTGGAAGCAGATGTTCTGAGGCAGTTCCTTAACGCACAAGTTGTACACTCATTCTGGTAGTTGAGTTTTTATACAAGTACACCAAATCCCAGAACAAACTCCCTGCTTCTAGGCAAGCAAATTCAGCAAACTAATCCTGGGAATATTTATCTTCTCTTGGGTGGCTGTTGCATGTAAGCAGAACCGCTTAATATAGAATCAGTATCTCTAAACTTGCCAAGCTTTCTTTTTTTTAGCAAGTGATGTACGCTGTTTGATATAAATAAATGATTTTAACCATAAGGCCCAAAATTTTGGCAAAAATCATTATTGAAAACAAAAAAAAATGATGAAAGCTGAAAGCAAATAAACTCACAATCAAGGTGAGCAACAGATTAACCATCACACCCTCTGACACATACCATCAATCTCCTGATATATGGCTTGATTCCTCCCTAGTGATCGCTACTAGTACTACTACTACTATTACTACCACCACCACCACCACTACTATATGACTCTGTATAACACAGATCAAACATCACTGATATGTCACCATCAAGCTTTTACTCTGCAGCAAATCTGTTACTTCTTTCATTATTTTCATTTTTAAAAATGTACTTTGTATCCGCAGGGTTTTTTTTTTTCTTAACACCACATCCTTATCCTTCCAGGTCCATAGGCTTAAAGTGGCCTAACAGGCATTTTTCACTGACCACAGTTGAAAATCAAACACAGATCAAAGCATACAAAAAATGCAACAACTGAAGCAGAAAGCATAAATGAAACAATTATCACAGCAGAAAACATAAACAAAACAACTGTCACAGCAGAAAATATAAACAATTATCACAGCAGAAAACATAAATGAAACAATTATCACAGCAGAAAACATAAACAAAACAACTGTCACAGCAGAAAATATAAACAAAACAATTATCACAGCAGAAAACATAAATGAAACAATCACCACAGCAGAAAACATAAATGAAACAATTATCACAGCAGAAACCATAAACAAAACAATTATCACAGCAGAAAACATAAACAAAACAATCACCACAGCAGAAAACATAAATGAAACAATTATCACAACAGAAAACATAAACAAAACAATCACCACAGCAGAAAACAAGGATCAGATATTAAAGAAAAGAGAATAATGAAAGAAAAAAAAAAAATTGATCTACTCACCTATCACTCAACCACTGTGCATCTAATGAGGGTGGGGCCACCATCAACTGATAAGGTGTGTTGAAATAGTGCTGCTGTTCTGTGGAACGATGCACCACCTCTCCATTTCGTATAACTAAAAATCCACTATCACCCAAGTTGGCAGAATAGATTGTTCGTTCCTCTCGATGCAGAGACACAATGCATGCTGTGCTGCTGCCTAAGAGATGAAAAATATTCTTTGCAATGTCTTCTATGAGGTTAAGGACTGATACAATGGGCATGACCGACTAGCTCTTTTGCCCAGCCTCAATGATGGAAGCTAGGGTCTGAAAACCATTTTGTCCAGTGTTCAATGAGACTCATGAGGCAGTGGTATAGTGATTATTCTTGGGGCTTTTTTTTTTAAATCTGGGGCCTGTTACACGCTAAGGGGCCTACATCAGCCACACTTTCCTACTACAGGTGCTGGGATCCTCAGCAATCTCTACCTCAACTGGGGAATGTCTGCTATACTATGTGAAATTCTGAGTTTCTCCAGTTCAAACTTCACCTCTTGTATCAGTTTTTTTTAAAAGAGAAAGTTATGCTGCAGAATCCAATTTATATGCATAATATATATATATATATATATATATATATTATAGCAATTAACATTCATTTTAATTTTCACATTTAGCTTTTATTTATTTTGCCTTCTATGTATTAAAAAAAAAAAAATTATGGACAAGTCTACAGGCACTACAATCTGGATAATTAAAAAGGCCCTTCTTCTTCTTCTTCTTCTGCTTTTGAGGTTGTTGGTCACTTCAGATCCTGATCCCTGTCGACATGACAAAGCCCGCAGTCCTCCCCAGATCATGACAGGAGCCCCAAAGCTTTTGCCTCAAGCTTGTGTCCTCTGGCCATGTCTAACACCTCAGGTCTGCATGGTTTAGGCACTCTTGTAGGAAAAAAAAAGGCTCTCAGTGTGGGGCATGTAGTCCACAACACTAATGAGAACCAAGACAAAATCATGGAGCCTATTAGATATTAGTTTGGCTACTCCTGTAACCTGCTAGCTATGTGAAATCTATAAAAGAGATACTGTATAAGCCAATCCATAAAACACACAGATATATAATGTGCACCCCACTAACTATGAATGTTTCTGGGAAAAAATTTAGTGTATCTTATCACATATTTACTGAAAATAAAACTGAATACATAACTTTTATAATGATATACTCTTTGGCATTACTGTCCCATTCATATTTTCCTCGCTAATGTTGTCTCCATTGTTTTCTTCACTAGTCTTACCTCTACAAAATACCTTAACATTTCATCTGTGATTTTTTTTTTTCATGTGATTTTTTTTTTCATAATTTACCTATTCAGAGAACTGATATGTAAAGAAAAATATCTATGCATGAACAAAATGGTTACCATAGTTGCATTGAAGGGTTTATTCATCATACTCAAAGCCTAGAAAGCAATCATCTTCAGGCCTAGACAAATAATCTCTTGCAATCTCTTCTGTGTTCAGCTGCTGTTTTTATTTTTTATAGGCTTCTGTCATACTGATTTTTGGTTGGTGGTGACCCATTTACTGCTCTGCCACCCTAACCCATGTGCTGCTCTGCCACCCTAACCCATGTGCTGCTCTGCCACCCTAACCCATGTGCTGCTCTGCCACCCTGACCCATGTGCTGCTCTGCCACCCTAACCCATGTGCTGCTCTGCCACCCTAACCCATGTGCTGCTCTGCCACCCTACCCATCTGCTTAAGTTGCTTGACCAGATCATTGTACTTCTCACTCTTGAATATAGGTTGTTCCTCTATTCTCGTTTCATAGGGATCCGTAAGCTCAATCATTATAAATTCCTGTTTTTCTGTGGAGTGCTACAGTGTCTGGTCGCATTCCTGTGTTCTTGTGACAGCTGGATATTCTCTTCTTCCTGGTGGGTCCGCTATTATTAATATTTATAACTCTATATCAGACTGTTAAATGAAATTTTCATGCCACTGCATCCACTGAAATAAATATATCTGGGACAGTCTCCACCAGAAATAATAACGAAAGCTTGTGGAAATGAGTTTTTCACTAACAACTGCCATAAGACAAATGGGTGAAAAGTGAATATTACTTATAGAAACACTCAAAAGCTTTGGGGGAGGGGGGGGAGGTTGGTTGTGTGTGTGTGCATGCTAGAGAAATGAGGGTACCTATTACATCAGAAGAAGGGGGGTGGGGTCATCTGTATTACAGACCAACAAATATGGTAATTTTTAAATGCAAGAGTAATTATCCTGTGAAAGCTAAAATATGGGACGTTTACTACAGTTTGCTGTGGTGATGTGGTTAGTGGACTCATCTGTAGTCCAGAACGCCCTGGGTTCAATTCCCAACTGGAGCAGAATCCTTTCTTGGACCAACCATCACTGCTATCAACCCAGCTTCAAGAAGTGAGTCTGTAAGTTTGAAGGGGAAAGTTAAAATAAAAAAGATGTATCCATATCTTTCCAGACTGTATCCACACCTTTCCAGGTATATCCACACCTTTCAATCACTTTCACCATCCCTTCCTGTGTTTAATATTTCTGTATTCACCTTCAAATAGGTATTGATTGTGTTGTCCCACAGTCTGCAAGTAGACTGTGATATCTGCACCTTTCAGTTCCACACATCCAACTTCAGTATATTTTACATAATTTTATGACAGAGTTTGCCTCATTCAGTCCTTATTCACTTGCCCAGACTGTGGTCTTTTTACAGGAGGCATCATGTTAAAGAAGAATAGGTTAGTTCTGGTTCACTAAACATGATGGAGTCAGTCATAGGCCACTGACAACTGTATCATTCAGTCTGAGTACTGTGTTTTCATGCACTGTGCCTCCCAACTGAATACACAACAACAGTAGCAGTAAATCTTACCTAACAGCTCTACCTTCTGTTCCAGCATCTCATTGTAGCTGTCAATGATGAGGCTGGCGGGAGACTGTGGCACAAAGCGTCCTTCTCTAACAATTCGTTTACACACACACATCAAAGTCTGAGGAAATGCAGATGGGTCAATCCCATAGTTCCTCCATCCTCCTACACCATCTGCCACTCCTAATTTTAAGAAAAAAAGAAAATTATATTTAGCTTAAATGATGCTCCAGTATCATTACAGTAATAATGTACTTAGAAGAGAAAATACTTTGAGACTGAATGAAAGTATGAAGACTATAGTCATACAATCTTGTATATTAGCAATTCCTCCAGATGATGTGAAACAGGAATGATAATGTGTGATAATTTCCGTACTTTTGAGTGTTTCAACAGAAAAATTACATGGCCTTGTCTTGTCTTATCTCCCTGTAAGTGCAAGCTGGTGTTCTTTGCAGCCAATGCTGTAGAGGTGTTGAGATACAGCTTCGTATGGGCATGAGAACGGGTTATGGCTACTTTTTCAGTCCTGAAGTACAGCTAAAAAAGCAGGGGGTGTGCAATGCTTCTTTAGCAGACTCCACAACCATAGGGATTATGGTGATCCCTGCCCCATTAGCCAGGCTATGCCTGTTACTGGAGGTACCAATGGAGAGGTGGGACAGGGTCTTGGTCAGCTATGGTTCGCTAACCCCAGCTATGGGTTGCTAACTGCTTAGTTGGACACCATTTTCACCCCCCAAAAATTACATGGAAAGCGGGCTAAACATATCACAAGTGAGAAACATAGACAGTATGATGCAACAGTATGGTAGAAAGTCACTAGAAAAAGTCATCAAGTCATTATCTATGGAGAAGCATAACCACTAACGCTAAATGGCATAGCACTTGATGATGATACTATGGACATGTGCTTTGGTGACTTCCTGGAGCGAACTTAAGATGCAAACCTCCTACAATGATCCACTGCCTTGGAGTGGGGAGTGGGTGGGTACACAACAATCATCACCCCTGTGGTCTGACTGTAGTGACACAAGAGCCTATTAACACAAGTATCTGGCTTCTTTCATCTTCACAACCTGCACCATCTATGACAGAGTCTCCAAACTTTTCTGTATGAGGACCACATCATATATTTTAAACTTTGTTGTGGAACAAAGCAAAAAAGAAAAAAAATCAGTTTTTAATAAAAGAGTGAATAAAAGTGTTTTTTTTATTTTTTGGAGAAATGAGCATTATATAATTCAGAACAAAAGAGAAAAATGTGATAATTACTTATAAAAGAATAATGTATTTGCACTAGAAGATCATAGATAATGAGTACAAATTTTAAACCGCAGTAAATGCTTGGGCAAAAGTATTAATCTGATCCTTTCAACCCAAGTCAATAATAAACATCATAGAGAATTCAAAAACAAAAACTTACTCATTCTTGTTGCTGTTTGACAAACAACTGATTTGGTCACACAATTAAAAACACAAATATTCAGGAGATTATTAAAGTTATATTTCCTCTAGACTAACAGTTAGAAATTTCAAACATTAACCAACAAATTTTGAGGTTTTGCATAAAAAAAAAAAAATTAATGGGAATGATAGAAGTAATTGTTTTTTTCTTTCAAAATATCACTGAATTAAGGTTTCAAACTTGACGAGCCAGCCATTAGGATGAGTTTCACATTGTCATTCGATAAACTTGCTGGATAGCTGGACCTGACATAATTCAATCTCAAAAATGTCTTTTCATACTGGTACAATGTACCAAAAACTTAAACAAATCCACAAGAAAATCACTTCAAATCTGGAAACCGCTCAGGTGACAAAAAATGTTATAAAACTGAATCAGATTTACCTCATTATGCTGCTCTTTCAATGTGTCATTTGACTGGAGACCAACAATTTCCACCTGAAAATGAACTGGGAATTTTTCCACATTCTTCTTCTTCTTCAACATTCACTCCAACATAGACATCAATTTCTCTCACAAATGCAACAGTTCGACTCTGGTTTTCAGCACAGAGCTTCTTTTGTTGGGTGCTGAGGTCTTGCCAGGTCCTTTGCTTGAGTGGGTTGTTTAACTGGCAACTCTGTAGGATGTGATGTGGTATCTGCTGCTCTTTTGGTGCAGCCACATATGTCTGCTGGGCCCATTTTCAACTTCTAGTATAAATGTTGTTTGTGTCTGCAATGTTCTATTTTCAGCTGGAAGATTATAAACATGGTCTTTTTTTTCTGAGAGTTTAATTATGTTCGAGTATGGGTATTTTGATATGAATGCTGGTTTAATGTACTGTAAGTGGTTTCTTAAGAGATTCAACATTGTTTAAATAAATGGCTACATAAAATCCCTTGAGAACCAAGATGTGGCCATCTCCCTGTTCTATCTTATATCTTATATCCTTCCCATGCCGTTAAATGTCACATAGGTCTCGCAAGGTAGTTTGCCAATTTTTCCTGTCTTCAGCGAGGCTTTCAACCTCATCAAGGGATTTTATGCCTATTAATTTGGCCTCTCTTAACAATATCCTCTTCAGAGTTTCACATGGTCTACCTCTTTTTTCTTTGGCCTGTTCCACTTGATAACTTGTTTTGGGATTCTCTGATAGTTTTTCTCATCATGTGACAGACGTATGTCCATCTTTTCCTGATCACCCATGAGATTGGTTGTTGTTCAGTCATCTGTCTTATTCGTTCCACTTGATGCCGAGTATTTTCCTTAGGCATGTGTTTTCAAAAGAGTCTAATTTCTTGTCTATTTCTTTAGGTGTTTTCCAGCTTTCACATGTTCTATGACAGCTATATAATTCCTTCATACAATAAGTTTTTCTTTCCTCAGCTTTCCTAGCCATTAAGGCTCATTGCTGCACATAAAATTCGCTTCCATTCCTCTTTATGTCTAATCTTCTCTCTTTCCAGTTGGTGACACAAATTTCCTGTATGTTCTCTTTTATGTTGTCTTGGTTTACCTCTCTGTATTGTTTCCTTCATCTCTTGTACATACACCACAATTACTTCATGAAAATTCAAGATAAACCGTTAATAAAAACCTACCTTTAATATCTATAACTTTATTCCTACTGATCAGAACCATTAATAAAAACCTACCTATAATGCCTGCAACTTTATTCCTACTGATCAGAACCATTAATAAAAACCTACCTATAACGTCTGCAACTTTATTCCTACTGATCAGAACCATTAATAAAAACCTACCTATAACGCCTGCCAACTTTATTCCTACTGATCAGAACCATTAATAAAAACCTACCTATAACGCCTGCAACTTTATTCCTACTGATCAGAACCATTAATAAAAACCTACCTATAACGCCTGCAACTTTATTCCTACTGATCAGAACCATTAATAAAAACCTACCTATAACGCCTGCAACTTTATTCCTACTGATCAGAACCATTAATAAAAACCTACCTATAACGCCTGCAACTTTATTCCTACTGATCAGAACCATTAATAAAAACCTACCTTTAATATCTATAACTTTATTCCTACTGATCAGAACCATTAATAAAAACCTACCTATAACGCCTGCAACTTTATTCCTGATTAAAACCGTTAATTAAAAACGTAGCATAACGTCTGCAAATTGTATTCCTACTGATTAAAACCGTTGATAAAAACCTACCTAAAACATCTGCAACTTTATTCCTACTGATGAAGTAAGCGTCGTCACCAAATGTCCATTTATTCAGGTTGTTTGTCAGAGACTTAGAGAAACCTGAAGCTCCTGTGACAAAATGGAGGGGTTCTTTCGGTTTGTCGAAAGGACTCTTCAACTGAAATTCGCTGTGGAATCCTGCGGCAATGGCACGAGCAACGATTCTTCCGTATTGGGTCACTGAGTGCATGTCAAGTATTACTAAAACAAACTCTAAATGTTACTAAAACTGAAGAAAGTACGCACACGGTGCATTTTTTGCTTCTTTCAAACAACGCATGTTTTTATCTTCGTCGCCATATTTAAATAGTTGCTGCGGGGACGTAATGAACGACCTTTGACCCGCCTGAACTCCAGACGGAAAAAGCAGATCTGCTCACACAAATTTTCTGCATTTATAAACGCCAGTTCCAAATCTAAGATCCTAAACGATAACACGAGTGTAAAATTGTATATATCCTTACTTCTCTAACCAATAGCACCGATATCTTTTAATACATAAACAATTTTACTTTATATAATACATGAAATAACCGACATAATAATTGGAGGTTATGAAATACCAGAGATTAGGTATGCTGATGACACAGTATTACTGTCCACAACACAAAAAAGGAATGGAAAAACTAATTATGTCAGTCCGTAAGAACAGTGAAAAGCAGAACCTATATCTTAATGCAAAGAAAACTAAATTGATGACAACTGACAAAACAAACAAGGCAGCTGAAATATGTATCAAGGAGGAAAAAAACTGGAAGAAGTGGAGAGTTTTTAATATCTTGGATCACCACTAACTAATAATGGAGATACAATGAGGGAAATTAAAAGGAGGACATCTATCGCTCTTCAAAAAGTAAAACAACTAAAGAATCTATGGAGAGGAACAGACAAAACCACAAAAATAAGATTTTTAAGGGCATGCATCTTTCCCATTATGCCTGTGAGACGTGGACACTTAACAAAACAGCTGAGAAACACATAAATGCCTTTGAATGTAAATGCTTCAGAAGAGTTCTCCAAATATCGTGGACACAAAAAAGAACAAATATATCTATACTACAAGAGCTTAATATTGAAGAAGGCTGTCTAGTAAAGAGGATTAAAGAGAGAAAACTTAAATATTTTGGACACATTAAATGTCATGATAATTTAGAGAAGACCGTAATGGAAGGATACATAATGGGAGAAGAAAGAGAGGAAGACCAAAACGAAGATGGCTGCAAGACATCATTGACGATCTGCAAAATGGATGCAGCAGCGGCAGGCCATCTTGCTCACAACCGAGAGGCCTACATGAGTGCTGTTTGGGAGGCAAACCGACAATAGAAGAAATTTTATGGGCAATAAAGAATCTGAAAATGTGTAAATCACCAGGATGTGATGAGATAACAGCTGAACTTATTAACTCAAGGTAATGATCTGCTGTTGATTTTTGTTTTTGTAGTAGTAAGTAATCCTGTCATGCCTTAAAGGCACATAGGGATATGGTGTTAGTGCCCATATTTTCCTTGACCTGTCAGCACACTAAGAGGGTCAGTATCACGCCTGGCCCTGTTGGCTTTGACCTGATGCTAAACAGTGCCGTTTGAAATACTGTCTTCGTCAGATTAGCATATTTAAATAGCATGAATTTTTTTTAAGTATAGGAAAATGTACACAAATATTAATTTGTAAAGTTTACGCAAAGTGTAAGTGGGTACCGATTAAATGGTAATGTGACACCACTTTTCATTGTCCTTCCAAACTACATTAGTATAATTAAATTGTTGATATCCTTTTTCTAAGCTTTCTTTAGAGTAGCGCTAGACGAAGATTTGAGACTGAGTGAAAAGAGGAAGGAAAGGCGAGAAATAAACAATGTGAGATAAGAACAGTAAAAAAGGTTATGAAAAACATCAAACCCAATATTTCGGCAAAAATGCTTTTATCGAGGACAATAGATAAAAAGTAAAACACGAAGCCACAAAGGTTGTCTCAGTTCACTTCTGAGTGAAGAGTGGGCACAGATCACAGCTGCGACAGATAAGCTTTGTATGTGTGTTTGTTTTTCCTTCTCTGGTGTCTCTTATAAAGGCATTTTTCCGAAATATTGGGTTTTTTGCTCTTTTTTTTTCCTACATGAACCATTTTTACTGCAGCCACCATATATATATATATATATATATATATATATATAGTGCCCATATATATATACAGTATATATAAAACTTTGCGAGCCCTATGTGACGTTTAACGGCACGGGAAGGATATAAAATATAAGATAAGATATACAGTATATACATCTTACATGAAATTCGTGCCGCTAAACGTCAGATAGGGCTCGCATAGCTAGGTTCATAGAAATAGTTCGTCAATTTCATGAGGGGATGAGGGTTTGTGTTCTCGATGATGGTGAGGTTTCCGAATCTTTTCCTGTTACCTGTAGGGGTAAAGCAGTGATGTGTCCTTGCACCCACACTCTTCAGCACGGTGTTCACGGCCGTGCTCATGGACGCATCCAGAAGCTCAAACGAAAACTTTATTCCGTTAATCTATAGAACAGACGAAATCTTTTCAATCTAAGGCGATTAAAAGCTGCCTCAAAAGTTAGGAATGCGAAAATCAAAGACTTTCTTTTCGCCGAGTAGTGTGCACTAAATGCTAATTCAATATCTAATATGCAAACCATCACTGATAACTTCTCGGAGACATGTGACAACTTTGGCCTTACGATCAACATCGGAAATACAGAAGTTGTATATCAACCCGCCCCCCAACAAAGAATATCTCTCTCTCTCTCTCTCTCTGAACCTTAAGTGCCCAGGGCACATGGGGCTTCCGCAAGGGTTTTCCACAAATGCCTGTCCTTCGCCTTTTTTTCTGCTCTTGCCCAGGTGCAGAAAAAAAGGCGAAGGACAGGCATTTGTGGAAAACCCTTTATAGACATTTTAATTTATAATAATAATTTATAATAATAATTTCAGGGTAATAGAAAAACAAAGAATATACTGACCTGGAAATCGTGATAAAGGGGCAAAAAGCTCAAATCTGTAGAAAATTTCACTTATCTTGGCAGTACTTTTTCCAGGGTAGTCAGTCTTGATGCTGAAATCAACAACAGAATAGCTAATGCCAGCGCAGCATTTGGGAGGCTAGGAAAAAATGTATGGAAAAGTAGAGGACTCAGTGTTACCAGCAAGTTAAAGGTCTATAAAGCTGTCGTTCTGTCCACACTAATGTATGCAGCCACCAAGTTAAAGGTCTATAAAGCTGTCGTTCTGTCCACACTAATGTATGCAGCCACCAAGTTAAAGGTCTATAAAGCTGTCGTTCTGTCCACACTAATGTGTGCAGCCACCAAGTTAAAGGTCTATAAAGCTGTCGTTCTGACCACACTAATGTATGCAGCCGAAACATGGACAGTCTACAGTAGACATGCAAGACAACTAAATCATTTCCATCTAGGCTGTCTCAGAAAAATATTGAACATCAAATGGCATCAAATGATACCTGATACTAAAGTCCTCACAAGAGCTAATATTCCAAGCATCTACACAATACTTCAAAGGGCGCAAATTCGATGGACAGGGCACATAGTCAGAATGAGTAACACTCGACTGCCCAAACAACTCCTTTATGGGGAACTACTGAACAGAAAACGGAAAGCTGAAGAGCAAAAAAAAAAAAAAAAAGCGTTACAACGATGTGCTCAGAATCTCACTCAAAGCCTTCGGGATAGACATAAACTCTTGGAAGGCCATAGCACACAAGTCCGCCCATCATGAGGGGCTTTAACCACCCTGGGTGCTCAGAGAGCATAGCGCTCAAGAACTGAAAGTGCCCAGCACAAACGCGCAATGCAAAATGCCGAGGCAGCACAAACACCCACAACTGAATCTGGATATATATGTTTCGTGTGTGGCAAAACTTTTAGAGCTCGTATAGGGCTAGTTGGTCACGCACGGACACACCTCTTTTTACTTTGACTAAGATGAGTCTGTGGTCATCATTGAAGACGATGGACGAACAACAACAACAACAACAACAAAGGCTCGCAGTTTTCCTGTTTCGGCTAGATTTTCAACCTAATCAAGAGATTTTATGTTCACCAAACTGTCTTCTTTAGAGTTTCACGTGGCTGACCTATTTTTCTTCGGCCTGTTGTGTTCCACTTGATAGCTTGTTTTGGGATTCTCTGACTGTTTCATCTCATCACATGACCGGACCGACATATGTTTTTTACCGACGTATTCTTTTTCCATTTTGCATTGACCCATAAATTTTCACCGAGTCCTGAGCTTAGTCTCCATGTTAATCCCGTTAACAAAAAAAAAAAAAAACAACCTAAAAGTGACACACCGTATCACAGTACCTTCTTTAAAAACGGTCAAATCAATCCAAAAGTGTACTTTCAGGGTTTTACGCATTTCTCCTGTCTTCTCAGCGGGACACTAATTACAGTCAAGCTGGAATTAAGTTATCAGCCACCTATGTATGCTAACTAGGACATGTCAAGGCCAAGTTTTTAAATTATGTCGGTCGCGGCTGGTAAGTATGTTGTAAATAATCGCTCTGTGAATGAGTCCTACTTCATGATTCATGATCGCATTATTAGGGAAAAGAACTCCCTGAATTTCATGAAGAGCTACGGGTCAAAGTTTCTTGATCATTTCAAACAGTAAGAGATTATGGCAAAAAGTTACCAGGCAAACATCTCGGAGCGTAATGGTGGAGAAAAGAAGAAGCAGTACTAAAAGGGACAACGTATTCTTTGATATCAAACGCGCCGCCAAACGATGAATGAAGGGCCATCGTTGTTATAAATTAGCTCGAAACACTCGATATCGGTTTCCTGTTTTATGTGCAGAAGATGAGTTTTCTGTCAAAATAATGGAAGCCCTTTATACATCGATACGCGTATATTTCTACATATTTAGCTCTGTAATACAGAAATTCCTCTTCTTGCGTCCCCCTTTTTTTTCCACACACACACACGCACACAGACACCCACGCTCACACGTACATACACGCACACACACACATATACACATTCCCCCTTCCAAACTGCAGATTACTATATTTCTTATGCAACTGGAAATAATGGAGATTCGGTCATTAGCCAGCGTTTCTAACCCCCCTCCCACGGTACCCTTGGAATATTTTCCTTTTAATCCAGGTGGAAACTGCAATAAAATATATGAAAGAGCGGAAGTAAAGTAATATGGTATCTTCGACTATCAACATCAATGTCGTCGTCATCATTATCACCATGATAAAGATGTGTAAAAATTGCTGGATGTTGCAAACACTGGTGGAAAAATATTTGAAAGATCACCGCGACTCTTTGAAGTGAATTTGATTAGCAGTTTTCATAATTTTTCTCCAGAAATTCCGACTTTAAAATGTGCATTAAAAAAAATAATCCAACTGTCTTATATTGGTAGGGGTAAGAGAGTACACAAGAAAGACGCACACAATGAGAGACATTTCACGTTAACATAAGCCCCATGAGGAATAAAATTCACAGAATTATAAATGCATTGACCATTGCATTTACTTGTTTCTTCTGTAACTACTTAAAAAAAAAAATTCTTCACGTTTTCATTTATCATGACATGTCCAAAGATTCTTCATTGTTGTTGTTTTATGGATTTAAATCAGGGTTCGATATTTAGGAATTTTTCTGAAAAAATGTGTCAAGTTCAACCCCACCCACCCCACCCCAGTGTCTTCGTGTCATTAAAAAGGTTCCTTTGCGCTTTTTATTTTCTTGATTTGGTTTCATCTTATTTATACGGACGATGCAGAAAAATCTGGGGGAAAAGGCATGTTGGAAGGGCAGATAACTCGTCACGTCTGTCAGGCGTAATCCTGTGTCGAATCGTGTGGTCTCTTACACCGAAATAAAACCTGAAATTTTGCAGGTAGTAATTTATGTATAGTTAGCAAGCTTGAACGTTATAAGATCTCATTTAAAATAGATTTTGGTGATGGTCAAAGAAAGATGGCATCACAATAAATTATCTCTCCCATGTTGTGATGGACTGCTTGTACCGAAGACGTTGCTGAAAGGGACGATGGCACCTTCATGCTGAAGTGTGAAATTGCATAGAGCTGCTTATTCTGCTAAATTTGAAACTGATTTTTGAAAAAAAAAGACGTACCAGGTGGGATAGGATTGAACATGGTGGTTATAGAATATGCAGTTTTTCATATGAGAATGGGCAGGATGCACCATCAAGGCGAGGGAGTGAGGAAACTGGAGATTCATTACCGCTAGCCTTTGTCTGAAGAAGACACATGATGATGATGATGCATTTTTCCATGAATAATTCTTCATGTACAACCATAAGACACAGTTCAGAAATATGGCGATTGGGAAATAATTTATTATTAATATTGTTATTATTATTATTATTCAAGCATTCACAAATCATAAAGAAATATTCTTTTGGAAGTACATGCTGTTTCAGCATTTCATATCTTCTCAGTATTGGTATATTCTTCATGGGCACAACATTGAACTAGATCATTTCATTTTTCTTGGGAGTGAGGGAAGGGAATAAATTACATGGGAAAAAAAATTAATAGAAATTAGATGACAGCCAATTCTTTTAATTATTGTTTGAAAATAAATTTCACCTAACAAAAAGGTAAGCATTGAAGGTGAACATTTCTCAGATCCATGTGTCTGCAAGTTTTTATGCTTTTTACTGCCAGATAATTAAATGTACAGGCTTTCTCTCTCCCCCCTCCCAAGTGTGTTCTTAATCTCTGCACAGTCAGTGATCAAGGAGCTTATTAGTAGGTGTTTCTAAAGGTATCCAGTGCAGGACATTCTAGTAAATTCTTGCTTGGTTTCTTCTTCTCATGGCATTCTGTGTAACACTAATCCTGTATAACCAGGATGATTTAACATAATCAAGTATTATGTTAAATGATTATGAAAAATGATGTGCCATTTTCACATCCTGAAGGACAAAATAATACCCCCCCCCCTCCAAAGAAAAAGCTAAAAAAATTCACCCCCCCCTCCAAAGAAAAAGCTAAAAAAATTCATTCATGTGGCATGCCCTTTTGTTTCTATAGCCAGCTAACTTGATGGGTCACCTGTTTCTATAGCCAACTAACTTGATGGCTGCATCACAACAAAGAAAGAAAAGCAGCAAGATATCTAAAACAAAGCATATCTCAGTTGTGTAATTTCACATGCGAAATATATATTGATGGCCTATCATTGTCACATTGTCGAGTCAGTATGCGTGCATCAGTGAGGGTGGTATTTAGAACATCAGCGGTATCCTTTGCCCATTTCTTTATTTCCCAGGATCACCACTCTCCATTATTGTTCTCTGAAAAACCATTGTGCTATTTAATCAGAATAAGGAAGAACAACTTTCTTTTCTTGATGCAGCTGAGGAGGTGATTTTAATCCATGTTGAGTTCTTCACAGATGAATGATTAAATGATTAAAAATAAATTTAATCGTAAGATTTAAACTTACATCAGTTTTTTTTTATTTTGCATTGCAGAAGAAAGTAATAAAAAAAATGCTAAGTTTGATAAAGAATATGATGTTCTAATAATTGTTCTTATTGTAGATGTTTCTCCAATGTTGATATTTTGCAGGAATATTGTTGATCTTCTGCTTATTGAAGAGACATAACAGGAGGTATTAAATAACAATGGCTGAGGTAACAACTTTGTTACTGCTGTGTCAGTGTCTGTCAGCATCTGTGTCTGTGTCTGTGTCAGTGCAGATTTGAAAAAAAAATATTAGAAATTGTTTCTTATTTTGCTCTGTTCATATGCATGCATATGGTGTGTCTGGTTGTTTTGTAGCTCATATGTGCATCCATTGTGAATATTTTAGTTGTTTTATTTCTCATATTTGTAAATGTTGTATCTTCTGACTTTTAGTTTTTTTTAAATCTTTTTTTTTTTGTCTGCTTTTGGCAAACTAGAAAGGTGTTACCTTTATGATTTTGAAATAAATAGGCATCAGATAGGATTGTTAAGAGAGGCCAAATTAACAGGCATAAAATCCCTTGATGAGGTTGAAAAGCTGACTGAAAACAGGAAAAATTGGTGAACTACCTTGCGAGCACTATGTGACGTTTAACGGCACGGGAAGGATATAGGATATAAGATAAGAAGATAGGATAATTGTTCTTAACATTTTTTTTTTTGGCTGTAGACCTTCTTTACTATTTTTTGTTTTCCCCTTTAATAGTCAATCCAGATATTTCACTGTTAAATTTGAAGACATTTTCTATTGATTCTAGCACAACATGAAGACAATACATATTTTTGTCTGTCTGTTACAAAAATGGGTGATGAACTGCTCATGTCAGACTTTACAAATGCTGTGTAGATTGCTTATTAATCTAATGTCATTGCTATCTACATCAGTGGTTCTTAATTTGTTTTAGCTGTGGACACCCCTTACCACCCTGAGAACACCTGTGGACAACTCATTAAAAATAATGCAGCAAATAGAACTCAGAAGATGCTAAGATTTTTTAAAACCAAACCAATCCATTTAGTAGTCTGTGGACTCCCAAAAATTCTTCTGTGGACCCCAGAGGGACCCATGAACCCCAGGTTAAGAACCAGTGGTATAAGATAAGGCATGTACTAAATTGATTTTCCAATTTTTCAGGTGGAGAAGACATACGAAGCAAACTTCTCATGAGACTTCACTACCATAGCAATAAGTCAGTTCTTAATAACTTGTCAGCTGTAGAATTTCCAGTAGCCTTTAGAAAGGGTGTTACATGGAGGCGGATTAGTGTCATGACCAGCTTTTGAATACTAATCACGTTCATTGCTGTATCATTTTTGCTCCCAGTGTTATTTAAGAGTTACTAGGAATAGAGGTAACAGTAAAATTCCCATTTCCATGCCATTAAGGCACACTGGGGAATATGGTGTTAGGCCTGTATTTTCCATGACCTTCGGCACATGAAAGTGTGATGTGGTCAGTATCAAGCCTGGCCGCTTTACCTTCCCAGATTTCTCTGGTACCTGTTTTTAGAGTCTGGGACTAGGAATAGAGAGAACTATCAATAATGTATTGGTCACATCTGAAGATCAGAGACGTGATGATGATGGTGATGATGAAGGAATGAAGTCTGCAGTTAGATAAATATTTGTCATAACTTTTGTTTTTCAGGGCAACAAGCTGTGGGGTGGCCGGTTTACTGGAGCAGTTGACCCGATAATGGAAAAATTTAATGCCTCTATCCATTATGATAAGCGGATGTGGAAGGCAGACATAGAGGTCAGATCATGTATATGTATATACATGTGGGTGAATTAAATGAAAGTTTAAAAAAAAAGCTAATACAGTTTCAGAAAAAGCAAATGGAAATCCCTTTTTTTTAATCTGTTAGCATCAAAGTCAATGACAGTAAGCAGATAGTGCCGTTGTCATTAGAAAGCAAGTCAAGGATGGTGACTGCGTTGCAGAAGGGTCTCAGATGTCAACAACACTTTTTAAAGTAACTGGTGGTCAGCTGGAGTTGGTGTACATCCCCACAAAGCTTCTCTTAAACTTATATCGGTGTTGGCCATATCTGTTTTCTCTATACCACTTCAGCTGGGTGCCACATGTGTTGTATATGTTGGTTGGCCAGTCTTGAGCCCATTGAAAAGCTGGTACCCCTCAGTCTCTTGTGACTGGTGCAGAGCCAAAAAAATGATCACTGATTGCTGTATACAGTGAAATTTCTAGAGCAGGTATTACATAACTGAATATGATGGATATGGAGGCCAAATTTAGATGTTATAGTTGTCAATAAAATAGTTGTGGAAATAAAAATAAATCAAATTAGGTAATCTTGTCTTAAGTGATTTTGAAGCTTCTTCAGGTTTTAGTTCTCATGTGAGATACAAGAAGGAAATTATCAGTGAACAATTTAAAAAACTTAATAATAATCATGTCCCCAGATTACGTATGTCTTGTTAAGTCTGTCTGTCCAGTGCTGTGCCAATAGGTGTTTGCGATCATGCTTTTGTGGGTGTTAGTTATTAATTGGACTGGCGTTCTTTCTCATCAGTCTATCTGTCATCTTTTTTCTTTGTCTGCCTTGATCTCTTTTGCCCTGTCATCCCTGTTGTTATCAAATATTCTACTGCTTTCATGAC
This sequence comes from Achatina immaculata, assembly GCA_009760885.1. Lineage (NCBI taxonomy): Eukaryota > Metazoa > Mollusca > Gastropoda > Stylommatophora > Achatinidae > Lissachatina > Lissachatina immaculata. Next base: position 1,687,685 of record CM019703.1, on the reverse strand, counting down.
CTGTCTATGAATTTGGATGGTCTCTTCCTGAATTTTGTTATTGCTTGTCTCTCTTATTCTGCCTCTGTCATGACCTTTTTGTTTGATCTCTTCACTGTCCTATTAAGTAGCTTCAGAATGGCATGGCAGTTTTACTTGATCAGATTATTATTCCACTTTTCTCTCCTTCATAAGCTTACACTTCTCCACTCCAAAGGAAGCAAACATGTAATATCTAACATCTTGCTGCCCTGAGAGTCCAGGGTGGAAGAGAACATTCTAGTGGTTTAGAGTGTACATTCCTTGTGTGTAATACTTGCTTTCACCCTGTTGATTAGATTTCAAACACTGCTCCATCTCCATACTGTTACACAAGCATACGTGGCATGATTAACATCAAAGAAATAAAAGATGTCCCAGAATCTGTGTTTCTGTAATGCTATGTTGTTTTTTTTTACAGAGAACAGGTCATTGGCCTATCCCCCAACCTCCTTAGTCGCCTCTTACGACATGCGTCGTTGATGGCAGAACAAGATCAGGAATGAGGAGGTATGGGAAAGGGCAGGACAAGAACCTATGAACCTAGAAATCATGTCTAGGAAGTGGAGGTGGATTGGCCACACTCTGAGGAAACCCAACACCAACATAGCAAAACAGGCACTGACATGGAATCCTCAAGGAAATAGAAAACGAGAAAGACCTAGACTTACTTGGAGAAGAGAAATTATGACAGTGCTCAGAGACAATGGGTGCACATGAAAGGAAGCAGAGAATAATTCCAAGAACAGGGATGACTGGAGACCCTTTATCCATGGCCTATACTCTCAAGGGAGTGAAAGGCGATGATGATGATGATGAGGATCTTTAGAAAAGAAAGTTCACAAAAAAGAGAATATCACCTCATCATGAATACATTCTGGCAGTGAATAAAAATTCTGGCATCAAATAAATCCATAAGATAAATCAGATTGCTACAGAAACAGAAACAAGGGGACAGCAATTATTGAGAAAAGATGCTGGCGATTGTTGGGACATGTGCTCCAGATGACTGATGACTCACTACCAAAAATAGCACTAAGATGGACACCACAGGGGAACAGAAGTAAAGGTAGACCAAAGGAGACATGGAGAAGAACAACAGAGAGGATGTTGAGCAACAGAGTGCTCACTTGGGCAAGAGCAGAAAATAAAGGCAAAGGACAGGCATTTGTGAAAGTCCCATATGCCTTGGAGACATAAGGTTCAGAGAGAGAGAGAGAGGGAGAGAGAGTTAAATGAGTAATTCTGGAAATGACCAACATTGAAGGAACCATAGAGGGAGGTAAACATCAGTGGAAGAAATGTAATATACATCATTTTATGTCAACAGGGCAGCAAAGCTTACATCTTAGCTTTGGAAAAAGCCAAACTGGTCACTTCTGATGAAAGGCAGGACATCTATGAAGGGCTTGAGAAGGTATGTTTCATATCTTGGATAGCATTTCTTTGGTTTTAGGATGGAAGGAGTACTTTTAAAAACTTGATATTTATCTGATAAGGTCTTTGTGTCCCATGACATTTGCGACCTATAGGGGTGTGAAGTGTTAGTGCCTTTACATGTTTAGCCATTACAGTATTTTAGGTAGGGATGCTAGCACCTGTCCTTGTTGCCTTGGTTTTTTTTTTTTCTAGGGAAAACACCAGGTACCTATTTTGTTTTTTAGACTGGGTTCACCCAGTGCTGGTCAGTCTGAAAAAAATTCGCCTCAAGTGTGAAATTGAACTATGGACTTTCTGATTGGCAGGCAAGTGCACTAACCAGTAGACTATCACTGCACCATTGATAAGATATATAAAGATTAAAAAAGATCAGAAATAAGCAACTTTGGCTATATCAGGAAGCATAAAACAGGGTGCTCCAAAAGTCTCCATAAATACTTATTAATCCTTCTTTTCTGGTGTTTTTTTTTCTTTTTAGAATGCATTTATTGAAAGGATATCACATTCATGTTTTAAATGTAATGGCAACTATATAGAGCATACTTTGTGAATAAACTGTCAGTTTGTTTAAAAAAAAAAAAAAAAGTAAGTGATCAGTTTCCCTGTTCTGAGACTTTTGAATCATTCAGTATTATATTGAAAAACAGTTCTGATGGATAAAGATGACAGGAAGTGTGTACAGATAGCATTGATATTGACAGATTGACAGCATCAAAAGTGGACAGGGTGCAACAAATAGATAAAGAGTTTTTTGGTTTTTTTAAAAAATGTGATAGAGCATAATGGTTAGAGATCCTTTGTACCATACCTTCCTTGTGGGAGGTACCACTGGAAGGTGATGATAAAGTGTCTGATTAAAAAAAAATGAACAAAGTGTTGAAAAAAGTAGATATGATTATTAGTCTTCAAAGATTTATATTTGAAGCTGTCTATGTTTGAAGTAAAGAAGAATAGAATAGTAAGAGAATGACTGACTCTGTTTGAAATAAAGAAGAATAGTAAGAGAGTGACTGACTCTGTTTGAAATAAAGAAGAATAGTAAGAGAATGACTGTGACTGTGTTTTACGACAGGTGAGACATGAATGGGAGGCTGGGACTTTTGAGATCAGACCTGGAGATGAGGATGTGCACACAGCCAACGAGAGGCGTCTCAAGGTATGTTATTATTTATGTTGAAAAATGAGTAATTTCTTGCACATTTATAATTATTTGCAATTTAGCTTTCCATAAATCACTCATCTTAAGTCACCCCGGTGATACACGGGTATCTCAAAACACGTCAAGGTTTTCCGGTGAGAAGGTCCAACTCTGGCCTGGTTGGGCTACCGCCTCTCACCTAGCGGGGATGCACTGATATCCTAAACACGTCAAGGTCTTCTGGTGAGAAAGTCCAACCCTAGACTAAACTGGTGCAATGAAAACCACGGTATCACGCAATCCGCTTCAGAGACCCACCAAGAATACAGGCTAAAGCCCTGCGATACTCTGAACCCCTTGTGGTCCTCTCGTGGATCTCGTGTGGTCCTTTCGGGGGCCACACAGGAGACCACGGGACCTAACGAGGACCACAGGCGTAAGTTCAGTAGGATCACAGTGCAGTTTTGGTGGTAGAAGCAAATGAAGAAGAAGAAGACTCATCTTAAGATGAAAAGATTTTGTGTGTGTGTGTTTGTGGTCTATCTTTGTCATATTTGCTCCAGAGTAAGTCCACTGCTTGTTTGTCTACTTATTTTTTTGTTTAAATTTCCCAGGAACTGATTGGACCTGTTGGAGGCAAGCTTCACACAGGACGAAGTCGAAATGACCAGGTGGCCACAGACATGAGACTTTGGTTTAGGGACAAGACTAAAGTGTTGATCAAGCACATTTCAGACTTGGTGAATGTTATGACGCAGAGGGCAGAAGTGTATGTTCTGAGTCTGTTTATTTGTTTTTTGTCTCTCTGCCCATTAAAGCATTACACTCCCTGTGTGCACAGAACCACCAAAACCTGACCCTATGGACATCATTAGTAACATTGCAGAATTTAATGCTTAACCTTCAGCTTGCAGAGAAGGCACCAGATCTTCTGATGCACAACCTTCAAGCTGCAGTGAATAGACCCGGTACTCAACACAGTGACTGTGATCACACTGTAAACATTGCAACCACCAAGAGATGACTGAACAACCCTTTATGGTGGAAGGTCCTCAGACTGAGATCTCCAGAAAAACCCTCCATGACCACATTTTTTCTTATCACCAAAAAACTTCACAGAAATCCAAAAGAATTAAAAAAAGGACCTGCATATTTTGCTACCTGGCATGAAGGATAAATCATTTAAATTCTTAAACCCAGACACAGAAAATGAAGGTATGAAGTCTTCTGTCTTTGGAACTTTGTCTGCATAGGGCAGAAATGTTAGCTTTGGCTTGTATAGAAATTCTGTAAGAAGGAAAATATAGAACAATTAAGAGAGACAATTTGATTTGTAGAAGGATCTCGACAAATGTGGACTCTGTGCTATAGCATTAGTGAAAGTATCCACTGATTAGAGAGGACATGGAACTAGAACATACTACTCTAACTCTGAAAAACAATGTTGCTGTCAGGTTAACTCCTTCAGATAGACTAAATGTCAGAAAAGAAAGAAATGGTATATAGAGAATGTAAATAAAATTTGACCATATTTATTTGATGTAATGGAGAGTGTAAAATCTTGTAGTTTTGAAGGTTAAATCTCAAGTTGACGGTTCTGTATCTTACTGTACACATAGATGACCTTGAGGAATATCCCTTACTGTCATCTTTTGCGCTGATTGTGTTCTTACATGTCTGGTGAAGTTGTTGTCCTTGTGTGGAAGGGGGTTATGATGAGGAGGCTTTCTCTTGTTCACAGAGAAATTGATGTTCTTATGCCTGGTTACACTCATTTACAGAGAGCACAGCCAATAAGATGGAGCCACTGGATCTTAAGGTAAGGTTTTTTTGTTTGTTTTTTTTGAAAAACTCATTTTGATATATTATTTCTTTTTTTTTTTTTTAACTTTTGTTTCAGGGCACATTTGTTTTGATTGGTCAGAGTGTGTTTTGGTTTTTTTTTGTTGTTGAAAATTTTAAAATAATTTGAGTTTGTTTCATCATCATTGTGGTATTTTTTAATTGAAGGTTTGTTGCAATGGACACCCAGTTTGTTTGGTCTCTTATCATCATAGTGTTCCTGTTTAAGTTGCTTCCTGTACATTTTTTTATGTCTGCTCTTTTGTAATGTTGCCATCTTTTTGCTGTTTTCATTGAGTATTGTAATTTTTTTTTTTTTTTTTTCATGTTTCCATTTTTTTTTTCAGAGTCAGTTTCAATATTTCATCATTTGTCTTACTTCCTGTTCACAAATTGTTTTAGTCAGCCAGTTTTTTCTCATGCTTCATTGTTGAGATTTGCTTCTTTCATTTGTGTAAGCTCAGTTTTAGTGAGTCTTCTTCCTTGGTGCGTTGGTTTATGGTGGGTCCCTTATATGTTTAGAGCACTCAAACCAATTATCCCAGCTAAAAAAGATGGGTACCTAAAAGATTATAGGGAATATTGACAGCATGGCTGAGAGCACACATCTTTACTTGAAGAAGCTCTGGTCCAGGAATGATGAAACCTCCAACATGTCAGTCTAGCAGTATACTTTAGTGGAAATTAAAATATATTAATCTTCATTCTCATGGTGTTATGAAGCCTCTAACATGTCAGTCTAGCAGTATACTTTAGTGGAAGTTAAAATATATTAATCTTCATTCTCATGGTGTTATGAAGCCTCTAACATGTCAGTCTAGCAGTATACTTTAGTGGAAGTTAAAATATATTAATCTTCATTCTCATGGTGTTATGAAGCCATTTCTACAACCCTTGAGCTCCGGGATTTAAAGAGCTGCTTAAACTGTGCCATCGTAGTGTAGTGGTTGGTGCACTTGCATGCCAGTCAGACGGCCCATGGTTTGATTTTGGCACTCTGGCAGAACTTTTTTCAATCCGGCCTCAAAAAAGGAGATCTGGGGTTTCTATAGGGGGAAAAAAAAGACAGCAAGGACAGTTACTGGCATCCCTGCCTCAAATGGCATAAGAATATGAAGGCACAAATACTTAACTCTTCCCATGCCATTGGTCTCTGTATCGACCCTTCCAGTTTCCCCGATGTGTGCCAATGGTCGATATAGCAACTCTTGGCTTCTTTCAATAAAACAACCAGTGTAACATTTAGATTGTACATATTTTGTCTGCGTTTCCAGTGACACTTTTCAAAATGGTGAAAGAGTCCTTAGTTACGAGTGATGCAGAGCGAGAAAAAGGAAGAGAAACATCGAAAATTTTCAATTTTTGATGATGTAGATAAGGGTATGGACATGGCCTGTGACCACCCCACTGCTCTTGAATGTATCCCAAGTAGATCTAGACATATTAGACGACTGGAGAAGTAGTTAGGAGGTTATTTCAGACATTAATTTAGCGAGAGTGCAACATAGAATCACACAATACAAGATCGACAAGTAGATCTAGACATCTCAGATGGTAAGTAGTGTAGATCTGGACCTAGCTGATGGTGAGCTGGGCACAATCGTTGTCTAAGAACATCACATTACTTCTTTTTTCCTAAAAAAACTCTGCATTTATGAAATCTTCATACATTTAGTTATATTTTGAAACGTAGTAAGTACACAGAAGTACATGGAAATACTGTTTTCCATTCCATTTTACAACTATACCCCCCTATACAGATCAAAACCCGCGCTTTTATTCTGGCACCCAACTGAACGTCCGAGTTTCTTCCTGTGGCACTGGAAGAGCTAACACTGCTGTGGCATGCAGGTGTCATGGGACATAGATCTTTACCATTCCAAAAAATTCTGTAAAATTGTTGAAAGTATCAGTTGTTATGTTATGTATTTGTTTTAACATGAACCATAGCGTCTGACTGGATGAGAGATTTCATATTTTAAATTTTCTTTTTTTTTTCTAAACTTAGCTACGCTGTCATGCTGCAGAGGGATGTGGAACGACTCTTGCAGATCAGAGATAGAGCATCAACTTTAGTGCTTGGCAGGTTTGGCATTTTATTTTTTTTATGATAATTTTAAATATGGTAATAATAACAGATGCAGTTATTAAAGCACTAAATATATCTGAAAGGGTGCCATCCCAGAGAACTGCTTGGTACTGCTGCCAAAACCTGGAAAGGATACATCATATATAAATGGGTACAGAGTGATTGCCATGCAATACACCATTGGCAAACAACTGGAAAAGATAGTCGTTAGGAAAGTAGCATATGAACTTGAGAGGTAGCATTGTTTTTCTTGTCGTCCTTGGAGGGTACAGATGGAATACAGAACTGGTGCAATGCTGCAGTCTTTGTCTGTGTATGAAGGATTCCATGCAGGTGCTGAAACTTGCACAACTACTATAGATCTGAAAGATGTATGCTGTTCTACTTTCTACTGTATCAGCTACTGGAACTCAACATCCACCCAGTCCTCATTAACTGGAAAACAGCAGCTCTCCACCAGAGAGTAGTAATACTTAGATGTGGTAGCTGGGCATCAGAACAGACAATAGGCAATCCTGGTCTATCACACGGCTCATTATAGCTAATCCTCTTTCGGTGTGTTCACAGTTCGGGTAACAGGAGAGCAGCTTGATGGGAGGAGGTGAAGGTTGTCTTATGTGGGCAACATTCTGGCATACATACATGGCAGATACAGAATCAGAATTCTTCAGGAGCTGTAGGAAGAGTTAGGTTGCATATTTACCTGGTTTTCTGTTGCCATGCCAAAGTTTTCTTTACCAGATGGTTATGCCAAAAAAGAAAATTATTTTTAGTTATATATTGGAACAAAGTTGAGTTCAGGTATTAAATTATCTTTTATAACTTTGTCATGGCAATCATAGAGCACAAGAAGTGAGCAAAATTCACAAGGTCATTATAGATGAAGGAATTTTAAATTCACATGACAATCATCATAGAGCACAAGAAGTGAACAAAATTCACAAGGTAATTATAAATGAAGGAATTTTAAATTCACATGACAATCGTAGATGAAGGAAGTGATTAACAATTCAAGTGGCAATCATAGATCAAGAAAGTGATTAAAAATTCACATGGCAATCATAGATCAAGGGAAGTGAAAAAAAAATAGTCAGATGAGTGACAATAAATTAGCATTCTATTTTAGATGTTCTCTTTATGAAATGAGTAGAAAAGTTTGATATTTAGAATGAGGAGATAGCTGTTATTGACTTATTTTTTTTCTACTGATACTTTTGTGTGTAGTTGTTCTTGGCTTGCTTTTCTAATGATACTTTTGTGTATGCTTCTCATGAATCCAGTGGTGCTCTTGCAGGGAATCCATTTGATATTGACAGAGAGTTTCTCAGGCAAGGTACTCATTTTAACATACAAAAATGTAAAAGTTTTAAACTTTGATTTAAGAAAAGTATTTAGCATTATCTTAAACATCATATATGGCCCTTGATAAAGCTTTATACTGGATTCTCTTTCGAGCAAATAATAACAGGACTGAAGATTGCCTAGTGTTTTATAGTCCATTTTCATGCCAATTAAGCATACAAAAGATGTGAGATTTGTGCCCATATCTTCCTTGACCATTCAACACACCAGTATCAGTAGGTATTTGTCCATATTTCAATACCTAGCCCCAGGATGTGCCAGGTGCCAGTTTTTCCAGTTGGTTTGATTGAACCACCTCCAGCTGGAAAGATTCACTGACCATCATTATCAGAGACACGTGCATTAACCACTTTACTGTGCAGGCATCCTGGTTTATATAATAATGTGTGGAACAACACTTCAGAACTGAGCCTGTGTAAGGCACACCAAAGCGTGTAGAAAAAAATCATTCACTTTCAAGAATGCTTGTTCAAAGACTAGTAACATCATAAATGGAACGGATCCTTCCATCCTGTTAAATAGCACAACAGTAAAAGTTGAGAATTCTCCATCCTTATGTACACCCAGAAAAAAAATAACTGATACTGAAGAGTAAAGGAAAAACATATTCTTGTGGCTGTAATAATGTGGACATTTTAGAAAGCATGAAAATACATTAAAAACTATATATATTAGAGGGAAAAGTGTATAGCAAAAGAGGAAGACAATAACAATGGAACAGATAGATAGATAACATTCAATGGAGGGAACAGGAGATGTTTTTGTTGCTGCACCTTCATAGTAGGAACAAGCAGCCTTCCTTCACAGTACAGGTAGAATACGATGATGAGTGACATAGTTTTCGCTTTAATAAGTCTCAAGGAAGAGACATAAAGGGAAAGATTTTATCACTTGTAAAGTAATAGACTTACAATTTTTCAGCTAACATTTTTTTCCAGCCACTGAAGTCATGAGATATTGTAGAATTGCACTTCCCTTCTTTTCTCAGAGTTGAATCTGGAAAGAATTTCACTAAACAGCCTTGATGCAGTCAGTGACAGAGATTTTGTGGGTGAGTGTTTTGTGTGTAAATATGAATTAGATAATACCACAGTGTATTTTCTCTGAGTTTCCTTGGTATACTACAGCTTTTGGCTTTCTATTTTCCTCTTTTGTCAGAGAGAATTCAGTGAACAACATCTGTAGATGAAGTATATTAATTCTTATTGCTAGACTAGATACTTGCTGATGACATATTTTCTGGAGTTCTTTTTATATTGACTGTTGTATTACGATTTAACCAGCAACTAATTTCCCCACAGAATTTGCCTTTGAAGCAGTATTTGATGTTTTTAATTTTCTCAGCACCTTTTTATTTTATTTTGGCAGCCGAGTTCCTTTTCTGGGCATCGCTGCTTGGAGTTCACTTAAGTCGCTGGGCAGAAGATCTCATCTTGTACACAACCAAAGAGTTTGGATTTGTCACATTGTCGGATGCTTACAGGTAAGATCTATGCAGAATGTGTCAGCTTCTTACTCCTTTAAAAGAAAATTGTTCTTGTATCAGAAGACTTTACATACTGTCCACAAATTTGATAAAGTTGGCAGAAATCATTTGGGAACCTCTTGATAAAGTTAACAGAACTTACACCATTGAGGAGGAAAAAAAAAAGTACATCATAGGACATCTCACTTTGATAAAGTTAGCAGGAATTGCTGTGAGCCATTTGATAAAGTTAACAGGAGTCATTGTGGTTGCCTTGACAGAGTTAACAGAATCTGCGGGAAGCCCCGCCTTGATAAAGATAACAGATCATTGAGATCCACACTGATAAAGTTAACAGAAATCATTTGGGAGCCTCTTGATAAAGTTAACAGAAGTCATTTAGAGCTACATTGATAAAGGTAACAAATCACTGGGAGTACCTTGATAAAGTTAACAGAAGTTAAAGGAAGTCAACATGTAGAGAAGATCTAAAAATAATTTAAGTTGGGTTGACTTTAAAAAAAAATGCAAATGAAATATGTAAGACATGAGAATAAGGAAGGTCTATAGAATTACTTGGAGTAAAATAATGAACTGCTGAGCAGTGGCTGGAGGGTAGTGCACAAACAACTTGGCCACATCCCTGAAAAATATGCTTTGTAAAAACTAGTGACTCATGCAGTTATCTTACCCCATGATTCCTGGACTTGAAGTGAGTATGAGGTTTGATGCTCATTCATTCGCCTGTGACACTTTTTTCTCTCATGCTTTTTTCAGTATTTTTTTTTTAAAGAGGATCCCTACTTACTTTATATTTACACTTTACCTCAATGTTTCTGACTTTACCTTAATGTTTTTAACTTTACTTCTGTGTTTTCTAACTTTACCTCAGTGTTTTTTAACTTTACATCAGATGTTTTTTTTAACTTTACATCAATGTTTCTGACTTTACCTTGATGTTTTTAACTTTACCTCAGTGTTTTTTAACTTTACATCAAATGTTTTTTTTAACTTTACCTCAGTTTTTTAACTTTACATCAAATGTTTTTTTTTTAACTTTACCTCAGTGTTTCTAACTTACCTCAGTGTTTTTAACTTTGCCTCAATGCTTTTAGCTGTTATTTGCTGTTGAAACAAAAATACATAATTCAGATCACAGTCCACTTGTTAAAAGTTAAATTATTTTTCTCATACTAAATATATTAAATGCTTACAGGTTCTTTAGTCTTTAGCAGAACTTACATACATTAATTTAAAACTATTTTATATGGCAGATATATTTATGATCAGTTTTGCTGCAGTAAAAATTATGAAAAAGATTGTCTTGTTAGTGTGTGATTCTAGTCACACTGTTTGTCATAGATCTTACTCTGTGTAGATAGACATAGACACAGATCTAGTTTAAATGTTAGTCAAAAGCTTGCCTTGCTTTTCATGTAGTACTGGGAGCAGTCTGATGCCACAGAAGAAGAACAGTGACAGTCTGGAACTGATCAGAGGGAGGTCAGGTAGACTCTTTGGCAATGTGAGTACAAACTGTTCTTGCATCCTGCTGTTTTTAGTTGGCCATTAGAGTACAAAGGTTTAACCCCTGTTCTCATATCCTGTTATTATCAGTATACAGTCATCTGTTTTATTAACTCTTTGTGTATTTGGACACGTGTCCTGCGTGGTTGTATCCCTGTTATGATATAGACGCGCAGCGCGATGATGGTTTGTAGCTCTCTAATTTTGAAAATAATCAAAGTATCTTAAAACCAGCAGTTGACTTCCTTCCGGGCGCGTGGTAGTTAAACAAAGAGAGCGTTGAGAGAGAGATTCTGTCTTTATTTAAAGCGAGAATTTCAAAGTTTATCGTTGCTAGGCCTTTGTTTATCAACAAATATGGCTTCCAGTGCTAGTTTCTTTCGTCCAGAGCAGCATATTTCTGCATTACAAGCTCAGAATTTAATTTAAAAATGTCTAGTCTGTGGTGTAGAGAATGCAGTAGTAGAGATTGTGAATTTTCAGACCACGTGGCGCGGATTGAAAGGATCTATTGTTTTATTTTTGCTCTAGCAGCAAAATGTGTTAGAAGGGTAGCTGGTAATACTACTTCTCAGCTTTTTGCTAGTACTATCTGTAATATCACAATAAGTAATGCTGGAGATTGTGTAATTTAAAAAATTAAATGTTGTAGAATGCTTCAAATTAAAAAAAAAACAAAAACCAAAACACAATGGCCTGTTTTCTGGTAAATATTAGTCAACGACCGCCCACTTGTTTTCATGTAAATATTACCTACCCACTTGGTGTTTTTAGTTTGCTGTGAATGCATAACTAGTGCATATTTTCATGTAAATTTTGGAAGATATTTAAAGACAAGGTGTTTGTGTACATTTTTATTCATTATGGAATTATATGACCAACTACAGTGGATTAACTTGATGGGTAAGTGACAAAAAAATTTATTTTATTACTTCATTTTCCATTCTTTCTTCTCAGTTCTTAGCTCTTTTTTGTTGTTGTATACTAACAGAATGTTAAAAATTTTATTTGAAAAACAAAATACATTTTTTCTTCGTCAAAATAAGGTATAATACTTCATACTACAGATCAGATTATGCTTTTGTCATTCTTTTAAATGTGACAGCCATCCCATTTCACATTGTGAAATTTACCCCCCTTGGTCTTTTGAGGGAAACACCCCCAGCAGACAAAGAGTTAAGGTTTATAGTTCAGATCAACAGATTGCATCCATTCCCTATGTTGATTCTTGTTTTGGACAGGAGAAAATACAGTCATGGCAAAATGCCTGCACATAAGAAGATATTAGGTCAGATTTGGCTGTTGGCATGTTGCGGTCTGTCAGGTGCAAAAATAGGTGCCTGATATTAGGGAAACTGCCTCTAATAATCAAAGAATGACTGGCTACAAGCCAGTTCACATCATAGTACACTGAACATATGGCTGTCAGTGCATTAAGAGGTAAACTAATCTTCATGTTTAAAAAAACAAATTGACCCTGTGTAAATGTGAGAATGTACGCAGTTGATGAATAAAAAAAAAAAGGTGTTGAATTTCTCTAGTTCTCAGTAGGTTCCAGCAACTGTTTTTTTTAGCCCTAGTAGCTTGATGCTGTATAACACCACTGCATGGTTCTCTAGCCTTGCTCTTCTGATTTGTGGATGTTCTCTAGCTTATGACTTGAGAGGATACATGAACAATTACATAGTTTCATTGTAGTATTCAGCTCCTTAGTGGTTAATCCTGAACCTGCTGTAAGAAAGAAGGAAAATATTGATTGGGTCTGAGTACATATAGTTACTCAGAAAGTTGTGTTAAGACCTTGAATCAGTCAGGCAAACCAGCCTAACAGAGACAAGGTATATTAGCTAGAACACTACATTCAGTAATAAAATATGGGTATGCTTCAGTCTTTACTCACATTATATGGTATCTACTCCTTACTGTTTACAGAACTCCAATATTTTAGCATAAACTCCAAATTAAAGACTAAAAAAAAAAAAGAAGACAGCTTTCAACATACACCAAACTGTGTCATATTTCCTTCCTCAGGGCTCACTTTCTCACAATAGTTGACTGTCTGTAGTTTCTGTATTCAGTCTTTATTTCTGAGTTGCATTATTGGTTTTTTCATCCATCGTCAATATGGGCTGTATGGGCATTTTATTTTAGGGGTGATGTTTGGCCTTGTCAGTTTCAGTCTCTTACAAATAAGGAAAGGGCGTTTGGTTTTTAAATGTGGAAAGCCTGTAAATCATAGTCATAGTGAATAAATATGTTATTAGTTACACAGCCAACCAGTACTTGCCCCACCTCTACATTGGTACCAACAGAAATAGGCCTAGCCTGGCTGACAGGCAGAGATCACCATAGTCCCCATGGCAGTGGAGTCTGTTAAAGAAGTACTGCATATCCCCCGCTTTTTTAGCTGCATTCAGAGACAGGTTCTGTAACCTGGTCCCAGGTCAACACAGTTGATACCTTCACTGCATCAGCTGCAAAGAACACCAGCTGGCAGATCAAGGGAGACAGAAGAAGAAAGTTATTATTTACGTAACAGTGCCAGTCTCTTTACTACAGGGAGCGGACACTTTATACACAATATAGGAGAATAATTGGTAGAAATTTTAAAATATTTATGGGTGTAATTTAGAGTTTTTATTTAAAATTCTGCGAATATAATTTCCCTAGTATTCTTCCTTCATGATGGCTCTGAAAGGGATTCCAAGCACCTACAACAAGGACTTGCAGGTATGGGTTATTGTTTTGATACATTTGGTGGTGATATATAAATAATTTAGATATAGTTTTTATATCTTTATTGGGATCATTGATTGGTGAAAAAATAATTACAAGGTGTGATAGTGGTGAATGTATTTCAGATCACACCATCTTCAGATTATGCCAAGCCAACTCATTAAATTGCTTCTATGGGGCACAGATAATAAATAATAGAGGCTTACTTGCTCAATGCAAGCAAGAAGATATGCATGTAATAATGGCAAAAAGTAAATAATGCTGGAAATGTATTAGTCAAATACTCTGAAAGGACATGGATGTTACTTCAAACAGGCTGTCATGATAATGCAAGATGCCATAAGACACACTGGACAGTTAGTTGATTACTGTCAAAGGACATGGATGTTACTTCAAACAGGCTGTCATGATAATGCAAGATGCCATAAGACACACTGGACAGTTAGTTGATTACTGTCAAAGGACATGGATGTTACTTCAAACAGGCTGTCATGATAATGCAACCTGTTCAGCAGGATAAAGATCTGTTTGGTTTTTCTTAAGACTAGCAACCATTACATTCATCCTCTGGTGGCTGTGCTGAAATGGCCATGTTTCTCATCTTTGTACAGACATTCATGTTTCTAGTCACAACACCTGCCCTTCTTTTCCTGTGCCACTTGGTCAGCCCATTCAGGTGCTTCTCTCTTGATCTCCCTTCAGGAAAAAAAAAAAAATTACTATCTACAGAAACCTACCTACAGTGTAGAAAATGTTTGTCTCTGCCTTATGTGGCCAAAAAAAAAAAATCATCATTTGACTGGTAGTAGTTTGTGAAAGAAGTGTATGTCTGGTTTGTTTTAAAACTTTAAATGGTGTCTGCCCCTCAAAAGGGCCTTGGTCATGTTGTGTTGCTGTTATGCACTTTGCACCTTGACAAATCCACCTTCAGCTTGGTGTAATTTTGGGACTAGGTTTACCTTCCCATTGCATTCCCTATTCAGTTAGCCAAACTCCTGACTGTTTTCAAGGGCACCACTGGGAAATAGAGCAGGGTCTTGGTCACCTGTGGTTCACCAGTCTTGACACAGGCACCTACCTGTGGGTTACTGACCACTGTCTCATACAGGCAGAGTGCTGCATCTTTGCCCTGTAATGTAGTCCTACAGTTAGCCACTGCTTGAAGTTGATATTAAAATGAAGATGAAATGAAATGTCATAAAAAAAAACTGAGAATAACTGCCTACAGGGTGATACATGCTGGATGTCACTGCACACACAAATGTCAGTGAATGAAGGGGAAGATAGGATATAGAAAGAAAACCTAACCAATTTGGTCTTTGCTTTAGTCCACAAGGGGTGAATGAAAAAAAAAACACATACATGCACAAAATGAAACCATAACATTAACATATACAAATGAATCTTTTTCATACAGGAAGATAAGGAAGCCATGTTTGACACATTTGACACCCTTAGTGCCATTCTCCAGATAGCCACTGGTGTACTCTCCACGCTGAAGGTAATCTGTGCTGCTTGATATACAGTTTTCATGAGATGACTGTGTGGGAAAATAAACATTAGTCACACATTTGAATTTTGAAGTAAATGAACTGTGTAAATAAAAACTGCTTCTAAGATCCATACAGTTTGAACCTTAATAAGGCAGAGTTCTTCACTGTGATATCATCTCACAGTAATAAAGGTGGACAGTGTTCAGTGTTTGGCAGCAGAGTAGTAGAAAATGGAGACAGCACAGAGGACATAACAGTAGACTTACTAGAGCAAACCAGGCTTTTGCAATGCTGCAGACTATATGGAAATAAAAAAAAACTAAGCATAAATATGAAAATCAGGATATTTAAGAGTAATGTTCTAAGTGTACTACTCTATGGAAGTGAATGCTGGAAAATCACCAAAACCATAGAAAACAAGTTGAATTCTTTCCAGACTAAATGTTTACAAAGAATTAGAAAAATATTTTGGCCAAACCACCATAAGAAATAACATCTTATTGGCAGAAATGCAGATGAAGCCACTGACAACAATTATTGAGGAAAGACGCTGGCGATGGTTGGGACATGCGCTCCGAATGACTGACAACTCACTACCAAAAATAGCACTAAGATGGACACCACAGGGGAACAGAAGTAAGGGTAGACCAAAAGAGACATGGAGAAGAACAACAGAAAGGATGTTGAGCAATAGAGGGCTCACCTGGGCAAGAGCAGAAAATAAAGGCAAAGGACAGGCATTTGTGGAAAAACCTTGCAGAAGCCCCATGTGCCCTAGGCACTTAAGGTTCAGAGAGAGAGAGAGAGAGTGTTCAGTGTTAATAGAAAGAGTGAGGAAACTGGACAAGAACAAGAGTGGCAGAAAGTAAGATGAGCACATATAAATGAGGAACATACATCAGCAAAAGCCTTTTTTGAGGATCTCATACAAAAACAACACAGATAAAAACATGAAAAATATTTTATTAAACACTTAGCTCTTTTAGTAAGAAAGAAGGCACAAAGCTGAAACGTGATTGGCTGACACATGAGATCAAGAAACACTGACAAGCATTGTGGTTGCCATTTGTTCTTGAAATGAGCCAGGTTTCCTTCCCAAAGTCCACGTTATTAATTCAGGAAGGATTTACCATTATTTCTCACAGTGTCATTTGTGCCATTTTGTACAAGCTGTGCAATATGATATGTAGGGGAGACTGGCTTACACTTAGGAGATGGATTTCACCAACTTCTGAATGCGACATATCTAAGAAATCATTGACACCAGTTACCAGGCACTTCCGTCAGGAAGACCACCAAGGAAAACAGGATATTTCTGTCACTGCAGGCCACTCTTGTTTTTCTGATGAATGATCTCAGAAAGCCCTGGAACAGCATCTTATTTTCCAGTCTGTCTGTCTCCACCAAGCTGGAGTTAACCATAAATTCAGCTTTCTTTGAACTAATTTACATTTCTACCTACTTGCTACCTCATTCTGTTTCTGCTATCTGGTTGTAAAACTGAACCATAGACCTCTGCCTACCAGTTTTATTTGTTGTCTCATAATCACAGGCAAATCAAACACTTCATATCTGAAAATATATTCTTTAGAAGCACATCACAGGTTTCTTAAGAGCAGAAAAAAAAGTATCTTGTCTTACCTTTCATTGTTTTAAAACCTAAAGTCTCATCTAAACATCATTACTAAAGAAGTTTTTGAAGATTTTTTTTTTTTTAAAGATATTTCTCTGTTCTGATTTTCTCATAACTTGACTGAAACAGTATTACTAGAAGAAAGTTATCAAAATATCATTTCCTGTTTTGTTATTTCATAATCATGTTTCTTTAACACTGTTTTAGTTCATTTATATTGTTCCTTATTATTGTTATTATTGAATGTTCTATTATCATCACATCTCACCTTGGTACATCACACGTCGAAGTTTCACATACATGGCAATAGAAGATTTCTCATGAACATTTCACTGATTCATTTTAATTTGACAAATAATATCAATATGATCAATACGTATAGCTGATAACTCACTTGTAATAATAGGCATAAGCAAGATTATACACATTTCATTATTTTCATCATAGTAGCACGAAATCTCACAAAATCACAATATCATAATTCTCATAATTCTACAAGCAGTATTTAAGCAGCGTTCACAATATTCAGTAATACAAAAGCTCTTGGTAACAATTACTGTACGATCTCTTGCTACACTAGTTCAATCTAACCCTATGTCTCTATCTCTACATTTCTCTTGCTGAATGCCTCTTCCCCTCCTCTCTGCGTCTCCCTCTCTTTCAGAACCCCTATCTGCTCTTCGCCGGCCCTCCTTTTTTCCACCTGTCTACCTCTCCTTTTATATTCGTAAATTCCGTTCCATAGACCACGCCTCCAATTGTTGTATCGGTCATTGGGTCATTGGGTCATCCTTTGTTGCCCAAAACCAGTCGCACCATCTCTTTCATGTTATCTGCTTCGGGACCTAGTCCGTTCTCTGTTCAGTCTTTGATCTACTGGTCAATTGTTCCCCCTGGGCTACTGCATGTGCGCGCGAAGTCGCACCTCTAGAACTGGACCACTCTCACGATCTATCAGATCTATCGATACGGTTTTACCTTTGATCAGGTCTTTGAAGTACCGAGTATCCGTTCCTCGCTCCTCTAACTATACCTTCTTTGTCGCCGTTTGCTCTACTATCCTGCCCCCCCAATACATTCTGAACTATATTCCTGATCATGTCACTAATACTAATAACAATAATAATAATAATAATAATTATAATAACAATAACTATAATCATTACTTACAAGGCTATGCTACATACCTCCCCTCGTTTAAGTCATATTGTTAACATTATGACTAAAAAAAAAAAAACTAGCAAAGTGCCTTGTAAGTAATGAGCTACCAAAATGTATTTCCATGTGGACCACAGTACCAACAAAAATCACTTTGCGGTCACCTCCCCTCGTTTAAGTCAGAATGTTAACTGTCAGCTATATCGACTGCTTTAAGCAATTACATGGTAGTTACATTCTCTCAATAACTCTGAACCATCATAGAAAAATATGTAAAATAATAGTTACATCTTGTTACACATGCCCATAAAACATAAATTCATTCTTCTTCTTTAGATTATACATATTCTGCATCAAAGTGTATTCCCATACATACTCAAGAAAAATAAAAACATACATTCTTTCAAATGACCAAAAATAATGTCATTACATTTGAGGCCCAACCTCAAAACGAATCACTTTATTGCCCTTATGATGAATTTTCAGTCGACAAACCTCCCGTTTCTCATCAGCGGCGACCATAGGATATCTCATACACATTCCCTGATACATACTCAGTGTGAAAATGTGATGTACTGGTTCCTGAAAGACCAGAATACTCCCATCGTATTCTCACGAAATTTGTTCCACTGACTTCAATTAATTTAATTTTCAGTCGACAAACCTGCCGTTTCTCATCATCAGCGGCAACCATAGGATATCTCATACACATTCCCTGATACATACTCAGTGTGAAAATGTGATGTACTGGTTCCTGAAAGACCAGAATACTCCCATCGTATTCTCACGAAATTTGTTCCACTGACTTCAATTATTTTACCCCCCAAGTACTCCTCTATCATGATAACTCTTGGGTCTCCATCCCTCTATGCCAACCATTTTTAGTGGTGAGGGTATCCTCGTATTGATAATCACAACACAACCTTCTCGGTTCCACTAAACAATCTGGCAACACCCAAACATCTCACCCTACTCTTCTTAATACAAATGAAAAGTTTGTTTCCATATCTCAAAAAATATTGTATATGCACTTCATTCATCATACAAAAAAATATGCAATATTACATTATTATTCACCATACAAAAGATACATAGAGTGTTATACTACTAACACTCTCAATTTCTGAGCATTTCAACATTAAAAATACCCTAGTAGCAATGCAAAAATTGTACATCATCAATGCGAGCCATATTAGTCTCGTCTCATAAACATAAAAAAATTAAGTCACATTATCCTCAAGATATGTATACCTGTATGTACATCAGTTTGAAACCTTTGCATCCCCAAAAAAAATGTAGCAACCTCGTAATTGTGCTCCCGTCAACCTACCACCATTTATAAGATGTAAAGTTAATAAACCCTTATGGTAAATAAAAAGAAATCACCCATCCTCTTGATTCCTCACATCAGTAAAAAGAATAGTAATGATCATTTTACTCTGTCGATTCATCTTTGTTATATTTCTTATTCTGAAATTTCATCTGTTCAGTACATTTCTCGTTTTTCTTAAAGTGGCCATAGCTCTGAATAAGCAAAATCATTTAGCATACGATCTATTGTAGCTATGATAAACTTTTCCCTCATGCGTATGTTTGCTATTGCTGATTCTTTATAAATTTTTAACAAAATCTGTTGAGTGGTCATGTCTGGCGTACTCTTATATATAAATCTTCTCACTACTCTAATGATGTCTACGTCATCTGGGATATATGTATCTCTTTTCTGCACTAAATTACAATTTTGTACCCTGTGATTTTTTCTATGATCAGAATTATTTACCTGTTCTCGGTGCACAACCTTTCCATTGAACTGACTGGATTTTTCTGGTATCTTATGTGTTCTAATATCATGACCTATACTTCTCTTCATTAATTGCTGTTTTACTGCTTCCACCCTTCTTACTGGTCGTTTATTGGGTTTTGTCTTTATGTGTTTATTATTGTCTCGCTCAGCTGTATTTAGGTTCCTCGCTGCCTGTATCTGTGAACTAGTATTAGGTTGATGTTTCCATATGTGTGACCATCTGATTAACGCCGGATCATGGTCAATGAGATCCTTCAATGCATCTTCTATGTATATCTGTCCATATTTGTTATCTAATGCGGGATAGCCCACGCGTACATCATTAATTATTTCATTCTTCGTCGTGTGTGATTGGGACCTACTGGCATAATTTAGGATATCTTTCATAAATGTTTTAAGTTCATCTTCATCTGGAATATCATCATAATCTGACGTCAGCCTATCATCAGTCATATTAATATCAGTGACAGCACCTATTGTATAACCTTGTGAGCCCTCTGTACTATCTAGTATTCTCTGACAATTATTGCATACTTTGACGGTATCTTCATTCATTTCAGCTGTTCTATCTGCCATACACGTAGAGCTATCCGTTAACACGATCCTGTCTGTTTCTATGGTAATATCACATGTTTCTGTGAGTAAAGTGTTTGTGGCTACATCACTTTTTCTTACCAAACAATCTTCGCTCACCCCCACACTTACATCAACCATTGTGCGAGCTAATCCGCCTAGGTCTGTGTTTGTTGACCTGTCTTTTCTGTCCTTAACTGTCTGGCTACTAGCCTCCACTAATTCTACTCTAGTTTTATTCCTTTTCGTATCATAGTTATGCCAATCGTTTCTTTTAAAAGAGTTGTGCTGGTAGCTGTCTCTAAACCTTGTGTCGTTGTAGGCTGGTTGTCTAGTTTTATAACTCATGTCTAGATATTTGTTTCTACTTTCAACTCTCTCATTTCTATAACAAGAGTTGTGTGTCTGTCCAACATCTATTCTGGGATAAAAATTGTAATGTAGTCTCATATTTCTTTCCTGTCTCAACTCTCTACCTAATCTAGATACTTCTCTCCTCAAATATCTGACCTCCCATTTCAGTATGTCTAGTTCTGGTGTTTCTGTCATTTTCTCTAATACTATCTCTGAACAAAAATCTCTGTATTATTCACACTATATGAAATATTTGGTGAAAATACAATAATTTCTAGTAAAAAAAATATTCTAACACAGCAATATAAATCAAACCAATGTAGACTGCAATTTCAACAACAATCAAACTAATACCTAACTATCTCCTGTTCCTCTGTCGCTGATGTTGATGTTCCTCGTGAATGTCTCATTAATGTTCTCTAATTAACACTGTTAAACAATTGTTCTTCGCGTATGTCACATCAGTTCAACACAGTCTTGCACGTGATCGCTAGTAGTCAATACTTCTCATTGTGGCCGCTTATACGCCCGGTCGTCTCCTCCCAAATGTCAGGAATAGGCACGGGCACCATTATAACAATGTTTTATCTTTTTATTTCAAATAGGTGTTCTTGGTACTGGTCACGGCACCATTATAACAATGTTTTAGTTCATTTATATTGTTCCTTATTATTGTTATTATTGAATGTTCTATTATCATCACATCTCACCTTGGTACATCACACGTCGAAGTTTCACATACATGGCAATAGAAGATTTCTCATGAACATTTCACTGATTCATTTTAATTTGACAAATAATATCAATATGATCAATACGTATAGCTGATAACTCACTTGTAATAATAGGCATAAGCAAGATTATACACATTTCATTATTTTCATCATAGTAGCACGAAATCTCACAAAATCACAATATCATAATTCTCATAATTCTACAAGCAGTATTTAAGCAGCGTTCACAATATTCAGTAATACAAAAGCTCTTGGTAACAATTACTGTACGATCTCTTGCTACACTAGTTCAATCTAACCCTATGTCTCTATCTCTACATTTCTCTTGCTGAATGCCTCTTCCCCTCCTCTCTGCGTCTCCTCTCTCTTTCAGAACCCCTATCTGCTCTTCGCCGGCCCTCCTTTTTTCCACCTGTCTACCTCTCCTTTTATATTCGTAAATTCCGTTCCATAGACCACGCCTCCAATTGTTGTATCGGTCATTGGGTCATTGGGTCATCCTTTGTTGCCCAAAACCAGTCGCACCATCTCTTTCATGTTATCTGCTTCGGGACCTAGTCCGTTCTCTGTTCAGTCTTTGATCTACTGGTCAATTGTTCCCCCTGGGCTACTGCATGTGCGCGCGAAGTCGCACCTCTAGAACTGGACCACTCTCACGATCTATCAGATCTATCGATACGGTTTTACCTTTGATCAGGTCTTTGAAGTACCGAGTATCCGTTCCTCGCTCCTCTAACTATACCTTCTTTGTCGCCGTTTGCTCTACTATCCTGCCCCCCCAATACATTCTGAACTATATTCCTGATCATGTCACTAATACTAATAACAATAATAATAATAATAATAATTATAATAACAATAACTATAATCATTACTTACAAGGCTATGCTACATTTCAGCTACAGAAGCAGATCTGTTGTGAGGTGATTATTCTTTTTTACTTTGCTACCCTGTGGCACTAATTGTTCCATGGCACTGATTTTTATTTCAGATCCATTAGAGCTGTTTTCTTGACACCAAGAATATATATATATATATTTAAAAAAAATTTTTTTTTGGGTCTCTTCTAGTACTAGTAGAAATCTGTAAACACATTTGTACGTGCCCAGCATTGTCTCTTCTGTCATTTAGCCTTCATCATTGTACACTGACAATATTGATGTGTGTGGCATGTCAATTTCAGATCCACCCAGAGAACATGAAAAATGCTCTGAGCCCAGACATGTTGGCAACTGATATTGCATACTATCTTGTCAGGAAAGGGGTTTGTAGTTTCATTTTATAAACTTTGCTCTTCTCAAAGCTCTTTTTTTATTTTTTGGGGCCTGTCTCCGGGTTTTCTCTGTCTATGTGTATATTTGCATTTCAAACTCGCCTGAATTACATCTTATAATGATTCTTCAGCATGTGCTCCCATTCACTCGTGTCACTATTCCTATTAGTTTCTTGTTTTCCCTGTATTTGCAGACTTTCTTAGTATCTTTCTTTCCTATGGTCCTCCTTTTTTCTTTCTTTTTGTAATGTACTCTCTATGCATTTGCCTACAGTTGTGTTTTTTTTTCCCCACAGATGTTTGTTAATGTGTTCTATCTGTTTCTGCAGGTCTTCATTTGCATTCTCATACTCCTGCCCACTGCATCTTTCATTTTTATTTAACCCTTACCAATTTAAAAAAAAAATTTTTTTTTCTCTACAACTCTTTATTTCTGTTCCTGCATTCCTGTAATATTTTTTATGTTGGTAGTAGTTTTTGTTTTGTAAAGTCGTTTATGTTGGTAGTAGTTTTGTTTTGTAAAGTCATTTGTAAGTTTTTTTTTGGTCATATTTGTGCCTGTAATCTTTCTTTATGTCATAGTGGCAATTGTCTCTCTGTCTCTGTCTTCTTGTCTGGCTCTTTCTTGTTCTCTCTCTCTGTCTCTGTCTTGTTGTCTGGTTCTTTCTTGTTCCCTCTCTCTCTCCTTTTCTCTAATTCCTTCTCTCATTCACTCACTCACTCACTCTTGCTCTTGCTGTCTCTCCTTCTCTCTTTCACTTGCTCTCTCGATTGCTGTTTCATTCTCTTGCTCTCTCGATTGCTGTTTCATTCTCTTGCTCTCTCGATTGCTGTTTCATTCTCTTGCTCTCTCGATTGCTGTTTCATTCTCTTGCTCTCTCGATTGCTGTTTCATTCTCGTGCTCTCTCGATTGCTGTTTCATTCTCTTGCTCTCTCGATTGCTGTGCTGTTTCATTCTCTTGCTCTCTCGATTGCTGTTTCATTCTCTCTCTGCCTCTTTTGCTCTCTCTATCACCTGTCCATCCCCACTTCCATCTCTTAATACACCTACACAGCCTCATTTTATGAACTTTACATTTTGCATTTCTAAACATTACAGTCGCTTTTGAATGTGAAAGTTGTCATGGACTGCCTTCAGCATGATGGTGCTTGTAAACAATCTCGTGCGTCAGTTTCTTAGGAGTTAGTTGTTACTGCTGCCACTAGGAATATTAGTTAGTTGTTACTGCTGCCGCTAGGAACTGCCTTTAGTCATTTTCAGACTAAATCAAGCTGCCCTCTTGGCATTCCATTATACCTCATTACGCCTCTCTTTCCTGGTGTTATTATATCACAATATTTTTATTTATTAATTTATTTTTAATGTTTATTCATAGACATTGAAATTATATGTGACATGACATCATTTTGTGTTTTTCGCATTATAAATTTGTAATTTCATTACAAACAGTGATGTTATCTCTCCTGTTCCAAAAACTTGTTGCTGGTCTCCATATGAGAAATTTTGAGAAACATTGATCACATGTTTCCTCCCTGTCTGACAGCTACCTTTTCGAGAGGCTCATGGCATGGCAGGCTTGTGTGTTGCTCTTGCTGAGAAACAGAACATTCCAGTGTCTGAGCTGTCCCACAAGGATTTTAATTCTGTCAGGTATGGACTCAAAGCCTTGAACTCTACAGTGTGATGATCTCTGACCTCAGATTCATCAGCCTACAAATAGTTTACTCTTGAATGGTATCATGTGCATTTTAGATATGGGGTTATTTTGCAGCCAGTGCTGTGGTGCAGCCATTGCAATGCTTTGGAGCATAGACATGGAATCAGATGGAAAGTATGTTACCGTGCCATTGTTAGAACTCCCACAGTGGAGCAAATAAGTAGGCTTCTTATCAGACTTCTGTACATGAGGAAGCACACGAAGACTTCTGGCCAGAGTGTAAGAGCATATTAACTATTTTTCTAAGATAAACTCAAGAAAAAGGAGTAAGGTCCTGCTCTGACTTTGTGTTCTGGCCCAGATAACTCTGCTTGTGTTTTTGTAGGACAGTCATCAGAAGTTCCTTGAGAGCCCAGATAACTTTTCTGCTCAGCCAGGAGAATTATCAGGAATTCTTTGAGTGCTCTGGTAACTCTGCTGTTCCTCTACCGGGCGAGTTATCAGAAATTTTTTTTAGAGAGGAAAAAAAATTCTGAATGTTAGTTTAGATCCATGTTTGTGTGTCCATACGTTTCAGTGATTCATCTAATATCTTCTTTGTATCTGTTTTTACTCATTCCCTCAACTCTTTTATTCACTTAATTTCATTTGCATCCATGCAGTTATTGACTGTTGTTGGTAAAGATTTGTAATAAATAAGTCATGTAAATAAAATCTCTGTGGCAGTGGTAGTAGCTAGATATGTTGCCCAGATTTTGTTGATAGCTTGATGAATTCCCCAATTTTCTGATAATGATAATTAGACAAGATGCCTGGATTTTTTTTGATAGATGTGTTGCCCAGATTTTTAGCACTCACTGGCACGATTAATCCAAGTACATAAAATTCAGAGTCTGTTTCTGTTGGACTGTAGCATCTGCAGTATCATGAAGTGAGTGAATGAATGAGTGAATAATCTTTATTTTTAAAGGGTAAAGAATTGGGCACACAAGCCTGTCTTACATTCTGCCCTTCATCACTCCATCTTTCATTCTTCCCACCCACTCGAGGTATACATATTACATTAGGAAAAAAAACATATCAAAAGAGTGTACGTTTAAACTATTACATTCAAAGTAAAAGAGAAGTAGTAATTAACCTAATAAAATAGCACTCTCACATACATACACGTGCACACACAGATATATACATAATCAAAAATACATTGTCAGTACAAATCTTCTAACATATGTTTTTTAACAAACGTTAAAATAATTTCTAACAATATCTAACAAGTTACTTTTTGAACTACATCATTTTAGTATTTGATGGTTTGCGATTCATGGGTTGAGAGAGTGCTGGTTATTCTATGGAGGCATATAATTGCAAGCAAGTGCTGGTTATTCTATGGAGGCATATAATTACAAGCAAGTAAATAATGAAACAGGTTTAAGTTAAAGTATGAGAGGCATCGTGTTTTGCTTTATTGCCAGACATAAGCTTACAGTGAAAGTTCAGAAAACATTTTGTACAATATTCAGTTGTAATTAACCACTTGTATGGTGATTCTTGGTCAGGTGTTTTGTTCTCAGTAAAATGATAAAATTCCACAGTTAAAAGTCATATTTTCCTTTCTTCTCCCATCACTTACTTGATGTGTTGCAGTTTGTACATTACATGGTTTTGATGCCTCATAGTTTTGTAAAATGAAGAAAAATGCAGGCTGTCTGGACAACAGGAATATGATGGTGTGGTTCTTTTCAAGATGGTTTTGAAGCAGGTGAATGTCATTGACGCATGAAGGCTGCTTGGAATCATGTTACTGAGAAGCTGCTGGCAGAACTGGTCACAGCAACAACAGTCCTGAGTTTGTTCTGCAATGACCGTTTCACTTTTGGTATTTATGGCTCTGATCTTGTAGTCTGGTACATATTCTGTTCTATGAAAAAAAGCACTGAAAACTTGAACTGATTATGCTATTTGTTTTTTTTTTTTTTGTCCTCATGTTCAGTCCACTGTTTGAGGAAGATGTGATCAAGGTATGGGACTACAATAACTCTGTTGAGCAGTACAAAGCTCCAGGTGGCACAGCAAGATCCAGCGTGGTGCGTCAGATTTCAGCATTGAGATCATGGTTGGGGACAGTCTCAGACTTGGACAAGAAATAATTAACCACAAGTCACTGCCACTCCCAGCTTGATTGGCCATTTAATGTTGATTTTTTCATTGAGTAATTAATATTGTTTGTTCCCTTGAGTGATAAGTAATGTTAATTAACCCCTGTATCAGTGAGGACAATTTCATCACATCCTTGATTGTTTAACAGTGACTACCACATGCTCAGGTTACTAATCCTTTTAATTCCAGAACAGAATGTTTCACTCCATGAGCCAAAATTTGCTACATTTCAGTTGCTCACTTTATATGTATATATACATCTTTGTTCTGCTCAGGATTTCTGAACAGTGTATTGCTCGTCAGCATTAAATCCCTCATTCAGCTGGTTTGCCGTGGTGATCCTCATTATCATTAGCAAGCTGTGCTAGGTTTCTGCTGTTTTGCAGGAATGCCTCAGGAAAAAAAAAATGAGTTCAGTGATTCCTGTTTATGTTCACTGAGTAGACATTGTCACAGAAACATGCATTGGAGTGTTTTGAATACATTACATTTCACCTGTGGCATCAGTTTTTTGGGGTTTTTTTTTATTTCTACTCAAGCTGTAATTCATTGGGAGATCATTGAAAAAAACTAGTCTTATATTCCATCATAATACTGTACTTGCCTCAGTGCTAGAAAGTGAGAGTTTCCGTGGACATATTGTCATTAAAGAAGTGATGGATTGTGAATGATCATCTATCAAGGTAAAGGGCATTGTTCAGATTAAAAAAGAAAAGAAAAAGCACGTGACGGGTGGAATTCCTAGGCAAGGCATTCAGTCACTAGATTGTTGTTATTCATCTTGGTGCTGCATGCAGAATTTGCACTGACAGTATAAACATGTTGTATGTAGATTTCCTTATGTTTTCTAAGTCATCTAGAGGGTCACGCGTTTGCCTAAAAATATGTCCCGAGTTTCTCTGGTAATGGAGGGGAGGTGGGTTCCATGTTTGTGGTTTTGTGGTAGGGTTAAAAAATCAAGTGGCCACATTTTGACTGTCTTAATTCCCAATGCAGAGTTTAAAATTACAAATTCTCAGTGATGGAACCAAACTATGTTGACATCAGTGATTTTATTTCTGATTTTATACACTGGTCCAAAAAAAAAAACAAAAAACTCAGCTTATGATCAGCTAAGAGTTTAAAGTAATGGCAGTACTTGAAGCAGTAAAACAGAATATTGACAGATTTTGAAAGTACAGAGTAGAAACATGACAGTAGAATGAAAAGATTCATGTAAATATGTGGACCACTTTGTGGTTGTAACCTTAGAAAATTATCAGGGGAGATAATGTGTGAGCTGTTCCCTGTTAATAAAATAATTGAACAGCCTGTTTACAGCATAACCTTAGAGAGACAGCATGAGTTCTTCCTTTGAATGTGCTGTTATTTTAGCACTGCCATTAGCTTCCCTGTGTAGATCCAGGAGAGTTGATTCCCTGATAAAGTGAGATTTTTGGAATGATACCCTGATAAAGTGGGATTTTTGGAATGATACCCTGATAAAGTGGGATTTTTGAAATGATACCCTGATAAAGTGGGATTTTTGGAATGATACCCTGATAAAGTGGTATTTTTGGAATGATACCCTGATAAAGTGAGATTTTTGTAAATAATAGTGTGTGTGTGTTCATGCTTCTATTCTTTTTTAGATTAAAAGGATTCATATTCGTTATCAATCTTGCACTAATTTTTTTGTCTTCTACCTCCTGTCAGTTCCAGTACTCATTTATCTGTCTTCTTGTATTAGCTTCCTTGTCCTATATATCTGACTTTATAAGGTCTCATAATGCCTTTTTGTTTTATGTCCTGGGTAGATTGTTATTGAGACATGTGGATCTTGTTAGCCTTGTTCCTTCTTTCTGATGCATTTATTGGATAGTTCACAGTGCTTGATCTATCAAGGCACACCCCCCCCCCCCCCAACTTCTGCTTTGGAGGTTGTTGATCACATCAGACCTTGTCAACATGGCAAAGCCTGCAGTCCCAATGTCTTTTGTATATTTGTCCTGCAGGATTGGCTAATGCAGTAGAAGTGAATAAATTAAGTTAGGATGGGCAGTGGGGAAGAAGGAAGACTGGAGTGTGTAG
Organism: Achatina immaculata; assembly: GCA_009760885.1. NCBI lineage: Eukaryota > Metazoa > Mollusca > Gastropoda > Stylommatophora > Achatinidae > Lissachatina > Lissachatina immaculata. The sequence continues at coordinate 1,659,160 of CM019703.1, read as the reverse complement.
TTACATGTTCAGTGTTTACAATCAGTACAGACAGTGGCAGGTAAAAGAAAAAGACCGGAGTTAAGTGGTGATCCTGATTCAGTTCACTGACTACAGAGGTATTGGCATGCCATCTTGATTTTAGAAATGGCTGTTGCAGAATATTGTGGTATATAGTACACAGACAAGATGCTCCACACAAAATGTATGATGCCCTTGGGGGAGTTCTTTACATAATCCAGAATGTATATTTCAGGGGTGTCACATATAACCAGACTTGGCCATTATATCTGCACCTAGGGACTAAGCTCAAGTTGGTGGCAGAAGATGTAAAAAAAAACCCCCTAAAACTGATCTCCATCCTGGCAGTGACACATCAGAGTTAGCAGGACTGAACACTTGAATACTGAAGAAATGTATACAGTAGCTGTTTTCTTTTGTGAGACACATTGTACATAGTGTGTTACAAAATGTGATATTGTAAGCACTTTTCTTGGAGAGGAAAACTCCACAGCTTAATTGTAAACTCTTAATACTGTATGAGTGTGTGCTGAAAAATATGCTTCTTATATTTTTTAAAACTTAAGAAAACAGGTGCAGGTTTTTAAAGAAAGCTTAATCATCATCATCAGGTGCCGTCCCGACTGGCGTTGGCTATTATGCTTCTCCAGAGTACCTGATCCTTCATGCAGGCCATCAGCTCAGTTGGTGATCTCTCACACAATCCCATCAGACTGTCCAGTATCATTTCCCTTGATCTTCTTCCTTCTATTTTTCCTGTTATAATATTTTCAATGCCCCTTTTTCTCATTGCATGTCCTATGAAAGTACATTGTCTCTCTTTTATCTTTTTGACAAGGTTTTTTTGTCTCTCCAGCTCTTCTCCTACATTCTTCATTAGTTATTTTTGCTGTCCAAGGGATTCGCAACATTCTTCTAATAAACCACATTTCTGCTGCTTCCAATGATTTTTGTGTAGACCTGCCTATTGTCCATGATTCACTTCCATATAACAAGATAGGTTCAATATAGCATTTTAGGACTCATTTTCTAACATTCATTGATAAAGATGTGTTAGCTAATATGTTTCTCATTCTCTGAAATGCAGTGTTTGCTTGGCCTATCTGTTCTTAATTTCTGTTCTGCATTTCCCATCTGAAGTTATTACTGCTCCAAGGTATTTGAATTTCTGCACCTGCTTTAGAATAGTTCCATTTAATTTTATACTACATGCTGGTGGATTCTGTTTCTCAGATATAACCATATAACAGGAGTTTTATTCTTCACATCTAATTACTTCACATAGTCCTCGTACAGTCCACATGCTAGTATTGGTGCTCCATTAGTCTTGTCACTGTAGAATTGCTTAGGTTTATATTTTCACAGTTGTCTAAGCATCAGAAACAGTTACTATTATGAGAAAGTCTAGTGATCTGAACATGTCAGTTTCTACTCATCATGTATTTAAAGGAGGCATAACTTTTCAGCATACCCTCATAAGACCGAATATATTGGTTGTGTTATTTCATATGTTGATATATGCTTCTTTTGGTGTTTATTTCATGTTAGACTAATGTTGGTCAGTGTGACAAACTTTACAAAACCTAAAACATGTCAGCATGTCATTTTCTGATAGCCTAGTTTGATTTATGCATGTGTGGTAATTGGTCTTAGGAACTTGTGATTGTTGTGCACAACAAAGACCCTGTTGCAGAGCAAGCGAACTGAACTATGAGAAGTTTTTAAACATTGTTGTGTTCTCTGCTTTATTTTGGGAAATAATATGGAAATAATATTATAATAATAATTGCCTTGACCATATTGCAGTAACTCCTTTTCACTCTCTTTACTAGTTCAAGAAGGAAGCATGCGTTTGAAAATTGTGCAGGTGATGCCATAAGATGTATAGGAAAACATCTTGTCATTGACTGAATTAGGATGCTTTCTGTAAGTTTTATTTCAAGATTTAATCTTTAAGACTTTGACTCTCCTGAACCATGCACATACAGGTCATACCTTGGCATAATATGCAGGAGTTAGAAGTGGAAGTGGTGGCAACATCAAATAGATCTTGACCAGAACATTTGGCCACACAGAATGACTGTGAGCAGTGACAGATGAAGGTAGACATTCATCAGAGTGATCTGTCTTTTGTTCATTCACACTTACAGCGGTCATCAATTTATTTCTATCTGATAACTTCTCTTTGTTCTAACACAACTACTTATGCCATGGTGACAGCTCACATTTTGCCATACCACAAGCATACAGTATTATTACAGCTCATATTTTAGTTATAAAGTGCTGGGCATGTCTCACAACTGTATAAAAATGTTAGTTACATATCATTTAAAACATGAGCAGTCAGCATAAGTGTACGCTCATACTTTTCTAAAGTTATGCTCAACTTTCAAAAGGGGGGATGCAGTTTGCTTCTCTGAGATCACAAAGTAAAATTACGCTGATACTATGGGCACTAACACCATATCCCTATGTGCCTCTAAAAGGCACGAGAGGATTACCTTTACCTTTAATATACTGTTATAGTTTTGTTGGAGAATTTGGTGTGACAAAAGTTGTAATTGTCAGGTGTGAGTTCGTGCTTCTTTTTTATTTCAGAAATGTACTTATAACTGTGAACACCCATCAAATTCAGGAAATATTTTATGTTCAAAATTTTATTTCTCTATATCCAAATGCCATACTTTAATTGATGATAGTATACAAGGTGTGTTAAAAAAAAAAAAGAGCAAACTTTTGGCATAAAAACATATCTCTTTTGACAACATTTTAGGCACTGTTCCCTTCAAAGTAATCAACAGGCGATATATTGTTCCCAACATTTCTTCCATTGTTGGAATGCACTTTATGTGATGGAACACAGTTTTCTTACCACCTTTTCCTGAATCTCCTCTGTAGTTTGGAAACAACATCCTTTCAAAGTTATTTTAAGTTTAGGAAATGGAAAAAAGTCTGCCTGGGCTGTCTGTAGATTAGAGTGTATGGGGCACAGTGGATGTTTGATGCTGTGCCAGACAATTGCAGATAAGGAGGGACGCATGAGCCAGAGCATTGTCATTGTGCAACATCGAAGTCTCGCCAGAGCATTGTCATAGTGCAACATTGAAGTCTCGCCAGAGCATTGTCATAGTGCAACATTGAAGTCTCGCCAGAGCATTGTCATTGTGCTTTTTATTTTCAATAAAAACAAAACAACCAACACCGTGATCCTTGACCAGTTGGTTATTTTTTTGGTTGATGAGACTCTTTCCTCGCCCACTGCGAAGATTGATCTTGGTTTCAGCATCATGCATATAAACCCACTTCTTATCTCTTGTTATAAAGTTATTAAGATCTTAGTTTCCAGGACCATTTGTATTGGCAAGCAGTTCCTGACTGATTTCACCACAGTTCTCTTTCTGACTGTATAAGTTAAGCAGTTGCCATGTCTGCAGCAGAAATTCACACCACACATTGTTCTTCAAAGCTCAGTCATTGTCCTTTGTTATTAATCCAACGAACAGCTTGTGCATGTGCTCATTTCACTGGATGTAGCTTGATGACTAATGCTTATAACAGAATGGCACAAGTGGCAGTTTGTTGTTAAGAATTGCAGATAAGTGCGTTCAGTAGCTGCACCAAACCTTCTGCCGGTTGGCATGCTGTTTGAAAAGTTTGCTTTTTTTTTTAACACAGCTTGTATTTTTTTTTGTTTTGTTTTGGTGCACTTTGTGTTTGTTCTTTTTTTTCTCCCATTTTACAATTGTTTTCATGTGTTACTCTCAGTATAATTTCATTATTATTTGAAAACCGTGCCAGTAAACAGAAGTTTTTTTTCATGAACCACCTACAGTGGTTTTGGTGAAAAATTTTCATGCCAACTTGTTGGTGTTCTAATAAATCACAAGTGAATAAAATGAATTAATCTGAGTGACTTGGTTTTCTTTTTGTTGTTGACTTCTAACTGGCCCTGGCTGTGTTGGTATTTGCTGTTTTTTTAAAAAAAATATACTTGGTAAACTGACAATTGATCAGTCTGTTGATAAGAATAAAATTTATCCCACATAGCAGATAATATACAAAACCAAGTGCAAGAATAAAATGTGGTTTTTAGAGCAGCAGTTTGGTAATTTTGCACAGCTTCTGTAAGGAACTGAGGAGTCTAGAAACCACTGTTGTTTCATGGAATCTTAAGTGTACAAAATGCGAGTGTCACATAACACTGTCAGTCACCTCATGTACGGTAAAGACAAATTCTCAGGCAAATTTATATCCTAAACTTCCTTTAATAAAAATCTTCCAATTTCCTTATTCACAAGAAATACATCAGATTATGCCAATGTTAGGTAAAGGTAGCCCTTTTATGCCACAGATGGGCACCATGGAGATTACTGTCCTACCTTCCTTACTCTGTTGGCACACTGGAGGGTGATGTGGTCAGCATCATAACTATGCCTATTAGACTCACTCTTACTTTTTTTCTTGGCTTTACTGTTTATTCAGACTCTCTGAGCGGAGTCGTGCTGAACCCCTTTGCTGACTGATCTATCTCCACCACAACTAGCCCTTTTGTAGCCCTTTTGTATCTCCCTATCTCCTTCATCTAGTGTTGTAATTCTTGCCCCATGAAAGCAACAGTCACAATGCTGTTATAATTGAAAGCCTCAACAGATTTTGCAGGACATTCTCTGCATTATTTCAAATGTGAAACCATAGTGCCAATAAATTTTGTATACATACAGATGAGAGTCAACTGAGTCTATTCCCAAAGGCAATGTCAAATGATAAGCTATGAGTTTTGTATAAATTACATGAATCTCTTAAATTTACTGGTACTTTTTAAAAAAATGACTACACAATCTTCTTATACAGACATAGTAAAATACTTTGACTACCTTCTTATCACATAAGGCAACACAAATTATACCCTGTCCATGTGTTAGACTTGAAGCTCAAATCAATGAGCTAGCCCCCACTTGTGAAGATTAGTAGTTCAGCTCCAGCCTACCCAAGTACAAAATGTAATTTTCTGGTTCTTAATGGAACTGGGGAAAGGAAAGGCAGCCAGGTATGCTATTGACCACAGCACCCTATTGTTTGCTGACAAGCAAAGGAAAACTTGGGCAGTGAGATAGTATCCTACTGTGTACCTCACTGACATAATTGGGCTCCACCCTTAGCAAGCTTTCCCTAAGTTTCTGGAAGCACAAATATAAATCAAATGCACTGTAAAGTTATAACTTAATGAGCTGAATACTGGACTGAAATAAATAATGAACCCCGAATTAATTGTATATTAATAACAATACTGTAAAATTAAAGTTGAGCATAAGTGATTCAACATCAACACCATATTTATAAAAACTAAACACAAAAAAATAATACAATTCTCATCATATATGTAAGTGAATACTAGAACAATGTGAACTAAGAACTTTGTGTATTTTGTTTTATTAATTTGCCCCCAGTTAACTCAATGATGGTGTTGTAACTTCCCACTCCAAAACTGTGCATAATGAGACCTCCCTGTACATAACATACCACATTACATCATGGATTATACCCCACAGCTACCTGTCACATTAAACCAAAAATTTCTCAAAATTTTTCTTTTTCACACTCAGTCATAATAGTAAAAGGGAACAATATATGGAACTCCAAAAAGCTGAGCATGAAAACAAAAAAATCAGGATATTTAAGAGTAATGTTCCTCCTAAGAGTGATACTCTACAGAAGTGAAGTGAAGTGAAGTGAATGCTGGAAAAACTCTAGAAAATGAATTCCTTCCAGACTAAATATTTACACAGGATTAGATCAGTGTTTCCCAATGTGGGGTATTTGCCCCACAAGGGGACATTCTGAAAACTTTGGGGGGGGGGGGGGGGTAGAATATATTATACTTTTTCAGTACTTGGTTGACTACTATGCTGGGGATGGGTGGGTGGGGGTATAGGCATCAAATTTTTGAGATGCTAAACTGGGGGCATGATCCAAACAAAGTTTGGGAAACACTGGATTAGATGAATATTTTTGGCCAAACACCATAAGAAATAACAATCTGCTGGCAGAAAAGCTGATGAAGCCACTGACTTTGATTATCTGAGAAAAGATGCTGGCGATGGTTCTGAATTAGTTGTAGCACAGCACAGAGACAGACACTTCAGAGGAACAGCAGTAAGGGCAGACTAAGGAGATATGAAGAAGAATAACACAGAGGATTCTGACATATAGAGGGCTCATCTGGGCAAGAGCAGAAAAAAAAAAAAAGGCGAAAGACATATTTTTGTGGAAAACCCTTGCAGAAACCACACGTGCTGTAGGCACCTAAAGGTTCCGAGAGAGAGAGTGTAAAAGAATTAAAACATACTCATTTTTACTAACAAATACATTTCCTAAATGCACCCAAGTGTTGTAAACTTACTAATGAAGTAACGTTTTAACGTAGTTTTTACTATTTACACTATAATCCATGACTTCATCCCATACATCTGTTTATCACAGCTTTTTATAAAGAATTATAAACAAAAAAAAAGTAAAGCGACTGTATTAATGAACATACAACAATAATGCACTTGTCCAACATGCAACAATATTCTTGTCATAATGGCAATGTAACTAACCAAAAATGTTACAAAACTGATGGTCATGGTTAACATTTATCACAAATGGAGCAATCACCTTGAACAAAATCAGCAACTGAATGAAAATGATGCTGATATAACAAAATCAGCAACTGAATGAAAATGATGCTGATACAACAAAATCAGCAACTGAATGAAAATGATGCTGATACAACAAAATCAGCAACTGAATGAAAATGATGCTGATACAACAAAATCAGCAACTGAATGAAAATGATGCTGATACAACAAAATCAGCAACTGAATGAAAATAATGCTGATACAATAAAATCAGCAACTGAATGAAAATGATGCTGATACAACAAAATCAGCAACTGAATGAAAATGATGCTGAGACAACAAAATCAGCAACTGAATGAAAATGATGCTGATACAACAAAATCAGCAACTGAATGAAAATGATGCTGATACAACAAAATCAGCAACTGAATGAAAATGATGCTGATACAACAAAATCAGCACCTGAATGAAAATGATGCTGATACAACCAAATCAGCAACTGAATGAAAATGATGCTGAGATAGCAATCTGTTATAAGTGGAAATGAGCAACGACGTAAACTCTAAAATGCTGCTTGGCCAATTAAAACAACAAAACCAAATGACATGTGTAGTTTGTTAGGTCATATCAAAAAGTGCATACACAGATGTATTAAATTGTTTTAATGTAAATTAAAGCGTGATATTTTAAAACCAGAGTATGATCCGGACTGGATTTATAAAAAAAAGAACTACAAGAGTTACCAATCTGTAATTTAATCACCTTCGAAATAGTCCTCTTCTGAAGCAACACACTTAGCCCCACGCTGTTTCCACTGCTTGAAGCATCTTTTGAAGTCATCTTCTGATATTGGGAATAGCTGCCTCACTGCATTCTATTGTATCTCCTCGATATCCTGAAATCTTTTTTCCTTTCAAGTGCTATTTTATTTTTGGGAATAGGAAAATGCCACAAGGAGCGATATCAAGTGAATATGGTTGCTGTTGGACCTGTGGAATGTGTTGCTTAGCAAGAAACTGCTGCACAAGTTGAGATGCATGAGCAGATGCATTGTCATGGTGGGATTGTGACTTGCCACTCTCATGCAATGTCAGTCTTTTGCGATGAACTGCATCCCTCAAATGCTGCAAAACTTCACAGTAGTGTCCCTTGCTGATTGTCTGGCCTGATGGAGCATATTCATGATGCACAATTCCAATGTAATTGAAAAAAAGCACTCAGCACAGCCATGAAATTGCTGCGAGCTCTGTCATGTTTTTTTGGGTCAGGAGATGTCAGGGTCTTCCACTACGAAGACTGGGCCTTAGTTTCATTCCCATAAACTCATGATTTATCATGAATTGTAACTGTTTTTGAAAAGTTTTTCATTGTTTTCTACGCATTCAAGCTGGTCAAGAGCAGCAAAACACAGGCAAATTTTTTGCTCCAGTTTTTCCAACATGACAACAGTGATGTGCAGGTTCAGAAGTGTAAGAACAAAGCACTACTGTAAACAAAGCAGACAAGCTGGGGAGATGTGACTTATGCAACATGCGTGGTATATGCCAAGGCCAACCTGTGCCAATTTCCTTCTGGTTGTGTCCAGTTAGTTCCAGATACTTTTTTTTTATCACACCACATGTAAAGACATCATGAAAACCAGAATGTAAAGACAATTTTAAATGTACTTAAAAACTGAATGTGCTATCAAGTTAAAATTCTTGAAACCGGTTATCAGAAGAATATAAGGACCCATTTAAAAACCACATCTTAAAGACACATTACAAAAGTCGAATGCAACTGTTGAAAATTAATGTGTCAGACAGAGAAGTTCAGCTATCGCAGTCTAGCTGCAAACCATGACACAATGTAACTGATGTCCCTTTGAAGACGAATGGATAAGCGGAAGAAAATTGCAATAATATAATAAAAATTGTGACTGCAAAGATACTTTAAACTGATACTAGTAAATGATACAATGTTTTAAAGAGCTCTTCTCTGTGAAATTTTTGGAGGTAAATTAGTTCCGAGGATATGTTGTTTTTTTTTTTTTCAATGTGAACTGCCTGAAAACAATAACTGCTACTTTATTCTGTCTGCTCTTGCATGGCAAACAAAACATTTTTTCTTTTTTTGGTTAAAAATTTCCATTTTAAGTATTCAAAAAACAAAATCAAACATATGGATTTAAAATGTCTAAGAGATGCCTGGAAGAACACATATAAAGAGCATAATAGTCTTTCACAAGCGTTCATTCTCACAGCTTTGAAAGAAACAGTGGGAGACAGATCATAACCGAGTTCACATCAACAGTTGGCAGGTTCTCTCTGGTCAAGGGTCAGTTCCACAATCACGGACAAAAACTTCCACCAATCCATTATTTCTATTAAACATGGGCAAGTATCGGGCTTTCCTGAACAGAACTTCTGAAAAGATTCACAAAATTAATAAAGAATATTTAAGTATGGTAATTCTTTAAAGTAAAAACAAAAAAAAACAACAACAAAAAATTAACACATGAGAAAAAATGCTGTGTCTTCTTCTTCTTCTTCTTCGTTCGCACTGTCTGTCTATATCTGCAGTCCTGTCTCTTGGATAAATTTCACTGTTTTTTGTAACTCATGTATGGAACCGTAGAGCTTATCTTCTTTAGTGGTTTCACTGGGCCAGTAATTATTTCTCAGTGTCTCGTAGTTGATGCAGTTCTGGAGGATATGTTCCACAGTTTGGGGCACCTGGGCACATGTACATAGATTAGTAGTACCAACCTTAAACTTTGTATACATATGACTTCGGAGTCGGCTGTGTCCTGTTCGGAGACGGAAGATGGTGACTTGTTCCTTTCTGTTTAGCATGTGATAGTCATCATGTGGTGGTGTTTGTGGCTTCCTGTAGGTTTTTATCATGCTTTTCTTCTGATTATAAGTGACTGGTATGTCTGGTTGCTCCATTTCAGTGCCATCTTTGGCCAGATGGTCAGCTTTCTCATTGCCTGGTATCCCACAGTGGGAGGGAATCCATTGCAAAGTGACTCCATGTTGTAAGCCAATTTTTGACAAGGCATCCTTAAGGTCTGGTAGTTTGTTGCACTGAAGAGCTTCCAGTACTGATCTTGCATCTGTGAGAATTACTACAGGACATATATCAATTCTGGAGTCTGATAGTTTTTCAACTGCAGCAATAATTGCCCTAACTTCTGCATCAAAGTTGTTGCAGTATTTACCAGTGGGTATGGAAATCTTGTCAATGGTGTTGTTTGGATATTCAATATATGCTCCTGCCCCTCCATTCTTTATGGCATTATGTGCAGATCCATCTGTATACACACGTATCCAGGTGTCACATGGATATTTGTCATCTAGAACACTAAGTGTGGCTGTTGATCTTACAAGACTGCTCTGCATCTCACCATTCTGCACACCTTTCACTTCAGTCTGAATAGTTATTTGTGTATAATCTGCTTCTTTCCATGGTGTATGCTCTGGTACAGATGATAATGGAGCAACTACAGTTGGAAGGTCAGGTATCAGCTTACGCATACGCTTTGCCTGATGAATGAAGCTGCTTCTTTTAAGCCGTCCTAATGCCAAGTTATTGAATCTCTCCTTCAGGGGATGGCTTACACAGCTAAGGAATTTTTCTCCCATGGTCATGACCTTTGTGTCTCTACGTTCCTTTAGCGGTTGAACACCAACTATTTTCTGCATTTCTACTATTGGTGTGGACCTCATGGCACCTGTGATAATCCGTAGTGACTGATTTTGAACCTTGTCTAGATTATGCAGCGTAGTGTTTGATGCTGTGCACCAAGATGTTGAGCCATATTCTAAATGTGGTAGAATACTTTGCTGATATACATTCTTGAGGATTCTTTCACTAGCTCCCCATGTGGTTCCACTCAATTTTCTTAATATGGCTAGTTTTCTTCTGGCTTTTGCTTCTGCATTGTTGATGTGTTGCTTCCACGTCAGTTTTGAGTCAAGAGTCACTCCTAAGTAAGTGGGTTGGTTGTCCATCCTTATGGGTATTTCATTTACAAAGATCTTACCTGCTTTCTGTTTAGATGAGAGGGTGAACAGAGTGGTACTTGATTTCTCTGTGTTGATACTTACACACCATTTGTTTTTCCATGATGTCAAGATGTCTGCTGCTCTTTGGAGTCTCTGTGTAGCAACTGTCGCATATTCATCTGTACACCACATGACCAGATCATCTGCATACAGTGCCGCTTTGATTCCATAGGGAAGTTCCTTGACCAGGTCATTAATGAATACAAGGAATAGTGTAGGCGAAAGGACTCCTCCTTGTGGTACACCGTGTCGCAGAAGTACTTTCTGGCTTTTGTGTTCATCCATTACTACTCTAGCTCTTCTATTATGTAAATAGGACTTTATCCAGTTGTACAGTCTTCCATTCACATTGCAGTTTCTTAGTTTCCACAGCAGACCTTTTTTCCATACTTTATCAAAGGCTTTCTTCAGGTCAATCCACGCTGCTAGTACAAGGTTTTTCTCTTGGAATGCATCCTCAATCTCTTGAGAGAGATAGGTCACTTGATCTTCCGTACTGTAGTACTGCCTAAATCCTGCTTGTTGTGGAACGAGAAGGTTTTCACTTTCTAGGTACCATTTTAGCCTCAGGTCAATGATGCGTTCCATCGTTTTGCATAGGCAGCTAGTGAGACTGATTGGCCTGTAGCTGGAGGCAGTATCACTGTTTTTCCCTGGTTTTAGCAGTGGTACCATGCTTGCTTCCTTCCAGATTTGAGGTAACTTACCTGTGCTCCAGCACATATTGAAAATATCCAACAGCTTTCCCCTTGCTGCCATTCCCAGGTTCTTGATCATTTCATTGGACACTCCATCTGGTCCTGGTGATTTCCTTGGTTTCAGTTTACTAACTGCTAGGTCTAACTCACTGCGTGTGATTGGTGCATCCATGACCTCCACTTTTCTGACTTGTTCCTCCTCTTTCTGTGGCTCGATGCGCACTGTACGCTCCTTCTCCGGATGGAAAAATGCTGTGTATTTTCTTTAGTATATTTGGGGGAGGGGAAGGAGCACTCTTCTCAAATTGGGAGACATTTAGAAGAAAGTTCATTATTTTATGAAGACAGATTCCTTAATTCTAGCATTATAGAGGATTAAATTAAAAAAAAAAAAGAGTTCATTGCAAGAGGAACTGCTACAAGAGTTATTTTAAAATATGGAAGGGAAAGAAGAATTTTCTTATATGAAGCACAACTGCAAGCAAAATCCATTCACATGATGGAAAAAAAATTGAAGGAGGCTGAAAATAAAATAAATACATTGTACAGAAACTAAGCTACAAAATCTGGCAAATATGAAACTTAAGTATGACTAGCAGCTAATGTTTCTGTAAATATCAATTTGAACTCTTTGAGGTCAGAACCACAGTGAAGATCTGGGTTTAGGTACCAAGTCAGACATGGGACAGAATACATTTACTCTGTTAACTGCTGAATACATTTACTCTGTTAATGGCTGAATACATTTATTCTGTTAACTGGTGAATACACTTACTCTGTTAACTGCTGAATACATTTACTCTGTTAACTGCTGAATACATTTACTCTGTTAACTGCTGAATACATTTACTCTGTTAACTGCTGAATACATTTACTCTGTTAACCGCTGAATATATTTACCCTGTTAACCGCTGAATACATTTACCCTGTTAACTGCTGAATACATTTACTCTGTTAACTGCTGAATACATTTACTCTGTTAACTGCTGAATACATTTACTCTGTTAACTGCTGAAGCACATCTAAGAAGCAGGCTCCAGCACTGTTAGGCAAGCAGATCAATTTTCCCATGTTGGTTAGACTGAAATGATATTTTAGACTTTTCCACTAGACCACGTCTTAATCCACTACAGGTCCCAGAGCACTGGATGGACCACCTTCTTATAAGGAACAGCTGTCGGAGCAAGAAGGATAAAGGATATGTTATATACTATAGAAGGTGAAAGGGAGAAAAAATGAGAAGACAGAAACAAAAGAACACTGGAATTGGGTGAACAATGAGAAATAAAAGAAATAAAATGAAGTGTTTTTGTGGCCAAAAACAAAGTACTTTCAAAGAAGATTACAAAATCATTTATCAATATGTTGGATAACATTTGTCATGATTTACCTTTGACTGTTAATAAGTGTGACTTGTCACTGAAATTAACTTTACTTTTATGCCTGCAGTGGAAACCTCTCATATACCAAAGACAAGCTAGCATCAAGCATACTAGGAAGGCAATACACAGGTATGCATACTGTCCCTCTATTTGTCTGTGAAAGGACATAACAAAATTATACATCTTGAAAACACAAGAGAATGTATCATCATTCATTCAATGTACCATCACTCATTCACACTTCATTACTTCATCATAAACTGTACTGCATGCTTTAGTTATTCATATCTTATGTCACTTGAGAGGGGACAAAGACGCTGTCTGATTAGGTAATCAGCGACTCATTAGCTTATACGCTAGCGTCAGGGTTAGCGAACCATAGCTGACCAAGACCCTGTCTCACCTCCACCTGGCTAACGGGGCAGGGATCACCATTTTAGTGGAGTCTGCTACAGAAACACTGCACACTCCTGCTTTTTAGCTGTACTCTGGGACTGAAAAAACAGCTACCATAACCCGCTCCCATGCCAATATGACACTGTAGCCCAACACCTCCACAGCACCAGCTGCAAAGAACACCAGGTTGCAGTTACAGGGAGATACCACAAGACAAGACAAGTCAAATGAAGAAACTGAAAGAAGCATGAAGCTGGACAGTTACAAAACCTCGTTAACATTTGGGTAGAAGTAGTTAACTGACATCAAGTTTTTCAGACAGAATGAAGTGAATTATGTTCTCATTGCCCTCCACTTGACCCAGCCATGACAAAATGGGCACTCTGGACCAGGGTCTCCAAGAGAAATTTTGTAAAGCTGGTACAAAATGCCCCCTCTTTTTTTTTCCACACACGATGAGGGACCCCCCCCCCCCTCCAAAACCCAGTCTCTAGGCCCACCCTTAAAACAGGGAAAATCCTCTAACCCCCAGAGCAATGCACCAGCTGGATATCCCATTCTCTCTCCCCCACCCAGCCTCCCAGGCCCACCCTTAAAACAGGGAAAATCCTCTATGCCCCAGAGCAATGCACCAGCTGAATATCCCATTCTCCCTTCCCCCTCCCCCACACAAACAGGGCCTGCTTGGCACACTGTGTTGAGTCTTTACAGTATCTTAACTAAATTATAACTACTCACACCGATGATCTAGGGAGTTGTGTGGTTGTTCCACTCTATATAGCAGAGTTTCTCGTCACACACTTGCTGCCTTCATTTTTTTTTTTTTAAAGTGCTGATAAGTTTAAAATGCTCAGATTTTTGTGGCAGGCATGACACAGATAATAATCACTAACTTTGCCACAGAAAATCATCACTAACTTTGCCACAGATAATCATCACTAACTTTGCCACAGATAAACATCACTAACTTTACCACAGATAATAATCACTAACCTTACAAGATTAATAATGCAGTACAAGAGAGTTATAAAAAAAAACAAGCATTAAAGTGAACACTGCAAAATATGGAAAGTCTAGATTAATTTCTATACTGTATTTAGTCTCTCCCCAGTTCATTTAATGTTAAATATTTAATCTGAATGCTTTATGCAGCAAACTTCCATCTGAGAAAATTAAGTAATATGCAATATTTCAGTAGTAACAAGCAAGTGACATCCAGCCCTTTGCAAGAAATAAGCAACATGAGTCTGGAGACAAAAAGTTCAACACAAACTTGTGGGTAGGCCACTACAAAAAAAAAAAAAAAAGAGCCAGAAATAATGTAATACTTACAAACGTCGTCGATCCCAAAACTGCTGAATTTCATTCTTATGCGCAGTTCTATTTTCACGAAGGAATGAATCTACTTCTGTTGCCGTGACTTTTCCGATTGTATGTCCTTCAAAATTCGGCTGCAGCCCTTGTTCATGATGCTGTAGCCCCATCCTAAGAAGCTGTTACTGGTGATCTAATATCTGGTCTTGTTTCTGCTTCAGTTTATTTCCACTTTGTAAATTACTACCATCTCTGTGCCTAGAAGAGTTTTTCCTTTTCTCTCTGATGAAGTTGATGAGGTATTTGTTGGTCTGGTAGATAATTAGGTGGCTGACATGAGCTGCTATCTTGGACTGGTTCTTTACAAAGTACAGTTTTGTCTTCTTTGATTATAGATATCTTAGATCTGATATTTATCTTCTTACCATTGTTTTTTTTTATCTGACCAAGTTAAAAATTTTTTTAATCATTATAAGTGATCCAGGAAAGAGCCAGGATGGCTCTGAATTTCTTATCTGATGAAAACATATGCATCTTTCACTGAGGGGTGCATGTGAATTATATTTAAAGTAAGTATTACTTTATAATGTGAAAATCTAAGAGTACTTCATGCCCTTAAAACATATCTCAGTATATGACATGATATACTTTTAATATACTGATTTTCTCATAAAATATGATATTATATATTACTGCTGAAATATTAGATTGTTGTATGTTCTTCATTTATATGTACTCATCTTGCTTTCTGTCAATCTTGTTTCTGTCCACTTTCCCCATTCTTTCTATCTTTTTGTAAAACTGTTCCATACACCCATCTATTTTCATTATGACGTTATACAACAACTTCTGTGTGATACACTGACATCATTATACGATGTGTTTGATTAACTTCTTTGGAAGTCTAACCATGCTGTAGTTGAAGGGATGGCTGACTCACAGACTAAAAACTTCTAGGCCCATTCCCACTCTGTGACAGCCATTTTTAAAAACCTGTCAAACAAATTTTAAAAATAAACCATAAAACAGATAATTTATTCAACAAGTTATTTTCAGCATCAATGAATGATTAAGCTCGTTGTGACTTTATTAATGATTTTTCTTTTATAAGAAAAGTCATTAATAAACTTAATATCCATAGCACATGCATTAAAATATGTAGAGTTGACGTAATGAGTTACAAATACAGGTTTTGTGTTAGGGGAAAAGAATAGTCCAGTAGTGAAGACAGCCATTTAATAAGTGTATAGTTCATTGTTCAATGCTAAGGTAGGGAAAGACAACACCAACGTTGAAAAAGTAATGGGGAAAGAAGGAATTGATATGGTTAATCAGAACGGAGAAAGATTAATTGAAATATGTCTAACAGAAGGCATGGTCATTGGAGGCACAATATTTCCACACAAAGAGATACATAAAACAACATGGATATCTCCAGATGACAGAACTAGAAACTAGATAGATCATTTTTGTATTAGAAAGCAATACAGAACATCTCTCATAGATGTAAGGGCTTATAGGGGTGGAGATGTTAACAGTGATCACAACCTGTGTATAGGGAAAATGAAACTAAACCTGAGAAGCCAGCACAAGAAATCAATACACAGAAAGATAAACAGCCACAGCCTACAAGAAGAGAATACTAACAGTAATTTCAATCAGGAACTTGCCAATCATTCCACAACACATAGTGAAGTAGAGGAGATAGGTATAGATGAATTATGGAATTCTTACAGCACAGCCATAACCACAGCAGCAAAAGCAAGCGCTGGACTGAAAAAACCAAATAGAAAAGCATAGATATCAGAAAACACATGGGAGTACATACATGAAAGACAACAGCCAAATTAGACATGCTGAATGTAAAAATAGATCTTGGAAAAGATCTGGCACAAGCAACATACAAAGAAAATGACAAGAAAGTAAAAAGTTCTGCTAAAAGAGAATACATAGACAATATGGTGAAAGAGGCAGAGAAAGCAGCAAAAATCAGGAGACAGCAAAACTTTATATAACATACAAAAGAGGCTAACAGGTACTATTACATCTAGAGAAAGACCAATCCTTAGAAAAACTGGAACCCTATTAACGTCAAGTAAAGACCAAAAGCAAAGGAAATATTTAATCGACCACACCCAAAAGAATTGTTAAACCTTGAAACTGACTTACCAGGCCCATAACTAAATGTCAACCTAGATGAAATTACATTGCATGAAATTGAAACAGCAGTGAATTTAATGGCTAACAACAAAGCTGCACTGCAAAGATGAAATAACAGCTGAAATGTTAAAAGTTATCAATAGTGACAACATGAGAAAACTACAGAGAATGTTTATCAAGATTTGAAAAGAAGAAAAAGTCCCTTCTAAATGGAAAAAAGGAATCACTGTTAAAATACCAACAAAAAAAAAAGGCAACCTTAGTGACTGTAACAAACTGGAGAGGAGTAACCTTAATATCAGTTGTGTCAAAAGTATTTTGCAAGGTCATTTTCAATAGACTTAAAGATATAGTGGATGATGCAATGAGAGAAGAACAAGCAGGATTTCAAAAAGGTAGAAGCTGTCTCAACCAGATCTTTACTCTAAGAATAATACTTGAAGAACATACTGAAAAGCAGAAACCATTAATACTGAACTTCACAGACTTTAAAAAGGCATTTGATAGCATACACAGAGATTCACTGTGGAGAATTTTAAGTCTATATAGAATACCATCTAAAATTGTCAGCATCATTAAAGAATTATACAATGGATATGTTTGTGCAGTCAAAACAGAAGAAGGGATGAGTGAATGGTTCCAGATCGAAACAGGCATGAAAAAAGGATGTATACTGCCTCCTTTACTTTTTGGAATTACAATAGACTTCATAATGAAAAAAATGCTGCACAGGTAACACAGGTATTGACTGGGCACATGGGACCCAACTAGAAGATCTTGATTTTGCTGATGACATAACTCTTATGTAACAATGTGAATTCCATGCAAGAAAAAACAGATAGCCTGTTTTCACTGGCTAGAAAAATAGGACTTGAAATTAACAAGGACAAAACAAAAAAAATGAAACTTTCTATTAATCAAAATGGAAAAATACACATAGAAAGGACAGATATTGAAGAAGTCAATCAATTTGCGAACCTTGGCAGCTACATAGACCAGGATGGTGACACCAGAAAGGAAGTTAGAACTAGAATTGCAAAAGCAGCATTGATCTTCATGAATCTTGAGAACATATGGCATTCAAAAGCTATAAGCATAAAAACCAAGTTAAGACTATTCAATTCAAATGTAATATCTACCCTCATTTATGCATGCGAAAGCTGGAAAACAACTAAAGAAATAGACAAGAAATTAAACTCTTTTGAAAACAAATGCCTAAGGAAAATACTTGGCATCAAGTGGAACGAATTAAAGAACAATGCAGAGATAAGACAGATGACTGAACAACAACCAATCTCATGGGTGATCAGAAAAGGTGATGGACATACGCTGGTCATGTGATGTGAATAAACTGTCAGGGAATCCCAAAACAAGCTAAGTAGAACACAACAGGGCAAAGAAAAAGAGGCAGACTGCATGAAACTCTGAAGAGGACATTGTTAAGAGAGGCCAAATTAATAAGCATAAAATCCCTTGATGAGGTTGAAAGGCTTGCCGAAGACAGGAAAACTTGCTGAACTACCCTGCGAGCCCTATATTACGTTTAACGGCACGGGAAGGATATAAGAAGTTCATAGTGACCTGTCATCTCACGTAAAAGGCTATGTGTATACCTTTATTTCTTATGAGTGGGATTTTGATGACTCAATTCACCATTAAAGTGTGAATTTGATCACCCTTTCAACCTTAAGAAGGTGACAGATTCAAATTCATGAACGTTAAAACAATTCAACCCATCATCATCATTATCAGGTGCCATGCCAACTAGCATTGGCTGTTTTGCTTCTCCAGAGTACACACTCTTTTATGCAGGCCATTAGATCAGTTGGTGATCTCCTCTCACACCATCTCACCAGACTGTCCAGTATCATTTCTCTTGGTCTTCCTCTTGATCTTCTTCCCTCTATTTTTCCTGTTGTTATAATATTTTCAATGCCCCCTCCTCTCACTGCATGTCCTATGAAAGTACATTGTCTCTCTCTTACTTTTTTGACAAGATTTTTTTTTTAATCTCCAGCTCTTCTCAAACATTCTCCATTAGTTATTTTTGCTGTCCTGGGGATTCGCAACAATCTTCTAATAAACCACATTTCTGCTGCTTCCAATGACTTTTGTGCAGACCTGTCTGTTATCCATGATTCCGTCAATTCGAGTCACAATTTTTAAAAAGATTCTGCCATATACACCAACACGTGCAGAATCTTCACCTGATGCCATTTTCACTGATGGCTCGGTTTTATAAAAGCCAATATTGCATTCATTTTCCTTGAATGAATGCTTCATTGTGGCAACCTGTCTGCATATTCTACTCCTGTGATGGATGACGGAGATGTTGGAAAAACTACGAATTTATTCAGAGCAGCGATCCTAACGTTTGTATAAAGCACACCACGCACTGGAGGGGGTACTGCCTACTGCGAGCACGCTAGTACCGCCTCATACACCTCTGGCTGCACATGAGAGACAGGCATCCAGACTCCAAAGCAAATCCTACAGCTCTCCACTAAAACGTCCGAACCCAACTCTGGCCACAGGGAGTTACAATGGAAGACAAAGTCTGAGATGCAAAGCACTGCCTTCAACAGACTGCACAATAAATATAGATGTCTAAGACTGTGGAACATACATGACGAACTATAATACTTTTGACGGCTTTATACTTAAGAACCAAACTTTAAAACACGCACACATAAAAAAAATCCGGCGATTCACGCAGACCACGGTTGCTGCAAACTTAAATTTACGCGTTGACAAATTGCAGGTCACATGACCTGGAAATAATTTAACGATATTCCCGTAATCGAATCTTCGATATGTACAAATGGATAAACAACGAGAAACCGGAACAAGTGAAAATCTACGGCTACCCAGAGTAAATACTGACAGAGAATGGGAGATGTGAGGAGGCGATAAAGAGGAGAATAGCAATGGCAAGACACACATTGAGCATCATGAAAAAAAATGCTGTTATTCAGGAATATGTTCAGTAATTTTAAAAAAATCATCCACTCCAGCCCTCGGGGACCCTCCCTTTAAAAATAAGGAAAACCCACCGGGTACCAGAGCAGTGAACCGGGTAGACCCCCGCTTGGTGGCCCAGGATAGGAAGATAACATACGAGACTAGACAGAAGGCAGCCTGGCTGGGTGCACCGTCCAGGAGAGAGACAGAGAGAGAGAGAAGATGCTGGGGATTCATTACCGCCAACATTAGTAACAATGCATGTTAGAAAGTGAGACCTCCCCCCCCCCAAACATATTTCTGGAACTGTATACGGCTATAATAACATATTTCATTATATTTTGCTTGGAATTTTTACCAGTGTCTGTGGTTCTGAATTTGTTATGTACGTAATTTCCATTTAATTTCATCTTTTATAAATAGAACGAACAGACTTTAAAAACCAAGAGGTATATATAGACCAAGAGGTAGACCTAGACAACAAACCGAGACAAAATAGAAGATATAATCGCACATGAATTAGACTACAGGCAAAAAAAAAAAAAAGGAATGGAGACATGTCTGAAGCAATGAACCTCAATGGCTAGAAAAGCTGCCGAATTCAACACCTGCACGAAGAGAAAGAAGAATCTATAAGGCACTAACCATCAACACTGGTTGAATATTTATCATTAAAATCTATAAAGCACTGATCATCAGTTGTGAAACATTCCTACTTACATCTTACACCCTTCCCATGCAGTTAAACGCCAGATAGGGCTCGTATGGTAGTTCGCCAAGCTTTCCTGCTTTCGGCGAGCTTTTCAACCTCATCAAGGGATGTTCTGCCCACTAAACTGGCCTCTCTTTACAATGTCCTCTTTAGGGTTTTACGTGGTCGACCTCTTTTTCTTCGGCCTGTTGTGTTCCACTTGATAGCTTGTTTTGGGATTTTATGACCGTTTCTTCTCATAACGTGTCCGACATATGTCCATCTTCTTTCTCTGATTACCTATGAGACAGATTGTTGTTTGCTCATATGTCTTATCTCTATATTGTTCTTGAATTTGTTTCACTTTATACAGATTATTTTCCTTAGGCATTTGTTTTAAAAAAGTCTGAATTCTCGACTATTTCTTTAGTTGTTTTCCAGCTTTCTTATGCATAACTGAGGGTGGATATTACATTTGAAATGAATAATATTAACTTGGTTTTTGTGCTTATAACTTTACACTTCCATATGTTCTCAAGATTCTTGAAGGTCAAAGTGGCTTTTGCAATTCTAATTCTAACTTCCTTTCTAGTGTCAGCATCCTGGTCTACGTAGCTGCCTAGGTATGCAAAATGGTTTACTTTTTCAACAGCTGTTCCTTCTATGTATATTTTTCCTTCATGATTAATGAGAAGTTTCATTATTATTATTTTTTTTTTGTTTTCTTCTTAATTTCAAGTCCTATTTTACTAGCCAGTGAAGACAGGATATCTGTTTTTTCTTGCATGGAATTCACATTGTTACATAAGACTTACGTCATCTGCAAAATCAAGATCTTCTAGTTGGGTCCCATCAATGTCCGTTCTACCTGTACAGCATTTTTTCGTTATAAAGTCTATGGAAATTCCAAAAAGCAGGGGAGATAATATACATCGTGTTTCACGCCTGTTTTAATCTGGAACCATTCGCTCATTCCTTATTCTGCGTTGACTGCAGGAACATATCCGTTGTGGAGATCCTTAATGATGTTGACAATTTTTTTATGGTACTCCATATATTCTTAAAAGTCTCCACAATGAATCTCTGTGTATACTATTAAATGCCTTTTTAAAGCCTGTGAAGTTCAGGATTAATGGTATTTGGTTTTCAATGTGTTCTTCAAGTATTATTATTAGAGTAAAGATCTGGTCGAGAAAGATTCTCCCTTTTGGAAATCCTGCTTGTTCTTATCTCATTACAGTATCCACTATATCTTTAAGTCTATTCAGAATATCTTTGCAAAATACTTTTAACGCAAGTGATAGTAAGGTTATTCCTCTTAAAGCAGTAATCTTTAATTTACTTGCTTGCTGCATTTGCATGTATATGACGGGCTCCACCGAGGTGGTTTGAACAGCTATCAAATTATAATGACCTTGATGATGGTGACGGAGTTTTGCGTGGCATTCTCCTTGTTGTCTGCATACTATACGTCAGGCTGGCACTTCCTCTCAGTGGCAAAAAAGAAGCACAGAAACGACCTTAAAAGTTATAATGATTTTTAATGGTACACTAGATGACGATGAGACGATGTGACAACGTGACAGTGGCACGAACCATTCCAAGAAAAAACATTTCAGGACGTAAACCCCAAGACAACCGCATGGAACAAGTTCCCGGCGTCTACTAATGTCCTGAGACTTCAACGCCAACGGATTCTTCTGCTATATTCTATTCTAATGAGCTATTACAAACTAGTTACACATTTCCTAGAACTACAACTTCCTAATCAAAATACAAATTTCAACTCTCTCTCTAGATCCTAATTCCTAACAGTCATTTTCCCTCCAACTCTCTCTAGATCCTAAGTCCTAACAGTCATTTTCCCCCCATCTTGTCGTTTCCTAGTCCTTCTGTCGTCTGCTAGTCTTTATTGTCTGTTCTCTTTCCTTTCTTTTCTTCTGTCTGTTCAAGTGCCGCACGGTGCCCCTTTGTTTTTTTTCCTAGCCGACCTACAAACCAGAGGATTCGGTTTTTCCCGATCACTCTGTACTTAGTTTCTCTCTTTCAAACAAAAATTACGCTAACTGTCCACTTCTAATATACTACTATACTCTCCAGTTATTGCAATCGCTAAGGTTGCCTTTTTTTTTGTTTTTGTATTTTAACAATGATCCCTTTTTCCATTTCCTTTTCTTCTTTCCAAATTATATTAAACATTTTACATTTCGGGTGTTATTTCATCTTCACCTGCAGCTTTGTTGTTAGCCATTAGATTAACTGCTGTTTCAGTTTAATTCAATGTAATTTCATCTAGGTTGACATTTAGTTATAAATCGGTTTCAAGATTTATTAATTCAGTTAGGTGTGGTCGATTAAATATTTCTTGGAAATGTTCGGCCCATTTTTGCTTTTGGTCTTTACTTGATGTTAACAGGGTGCCAGTTTTGCTGAAGATTGGTCTTTCTTTGGATGCAATAACACCTGTTACCCTCTTTTGTATGTTATATAGAATTTTGCTGTCTCCTGTTTTTGCTGCTTTCTCTGGTTCTTTCGTCATATTGTTTACGTATTCTCTTTAATCCTTTGTAGCTGAACTTTTTATATTGTCTAGTTCTTTGTCTGTTGCTTTTGCCAAATCTTTTCAAAGATCTGTCTTTACATTCAGCATGACTAATTTGCCTGCTTGTCTTTCATGTATGTATTTCCATGTGTTATCTGATATCCATGCTTTCCATCGAGATCATTAATAATGTAATGTTGTGATAGCTGTTTGAACTATTGTATATGCTAAAAATAGTCATCACACCATTTCGTAAGTTCCTAATGGTTGTGGGTATTATATATATATATATATAAAACAAATGAGTAACAAAAAAACGCTTGCCCCCATAAAGGCTAATGTATTAAAATATCAACATAACAGGACGTTAAGGCGCAAAATGCAGTAAACCTATGATGGCGTGACCCATTGCTTCCTTCGGTCCTTATTGCATATAGTGCACACTGTAATACTTTAGTGCTCGTGTGCAGAAGACATGCGCAGTTGTTATTGGTTTTGGTTTCTCATTTGCTCCATGTATAGCAAACAAACTGGTATTGGCAATGTTATTGGCATAGGATCAAGGGGGCGGGGAACATGTGCAGTTACAATGTAGGTCAGACACACCTAACCAATAGCCACAGCCATTAGGAATTTAGGAAATGGTGTGATGACTATTTTTAGCATTTACAGCAGTTCAAACTGCTATCACAACTTTACATTAATAATGATATCGATGAAAGCTTTGTGAATCAGACAAGAATGCCAGGAACAGTTTTTGTATTTTATACACTTTTTTTTTAGGTGGCATAAAGAAAAGACTTTTAAAATGTGTTATTGAAACATAAGTGAAACATTAAATTTTAAAACATTAATACCTTGTTTTAATGGTTAAAACTGTTTTACTTAAAACCTAAATCGTTTTACATATACATTCTTTACATATAGTTCACTGCCACAACTGAGAGTTTCTGCATAAATTTATCAGTGACATTTATGCTAATCATTACTTTTTGGGGTCATAATTATTAATAACCACTGTTTACAATTATATTGCACTTTCTTACAGCATATTACAGTTCTTGATGATCACAGTTTGAGATGGTAATAACTGATGATTAATGTTTCACGACTGATGATCAGCGCTTTACAGATATTAATGATAAATATTCAACCAGTGTTGATGGTTTGTGCCTTATAGATTCTTCTTTATCTTCGTGCAGGTGTTGAATTCGGCATCTTTTCTAGCCATTGAGGATCACTCCTTTTCTATTCCTCTTTGTTTGTTTTTTGTTTTTTTGCATATACTCTCTTTCATGGGCGCATATATCTTCTATTTTGTCTCGCCTTTGTTGTCTACCTCTTGGGCTTTCATCACTTCTGTATAAGCCATCTTTGTTTGTCTGTCTTCCTACATTCTCTCTAAATACCCAGGCCCCTCGGCCTGTTGTTTCTTATAACTGTGTTACATGCGAAACGTTAAACTATGTGTAGACTGTCGAGGTCGACCACGTAAAACTCTAAGGAGGACATTGTGAAGAGAAGCCAAATTAGCGGGCATAAAATCCTTTGAAGAGGTTGAAAAGATTGCCGAAAGCAGGAAAACTTGGCGAACTACCATGTAACGTTTAACGGCACGGGACGAATGTAAGATGTAAGATTTCTTTGTTATGTAAGATTTCTTTGTTACTTCTTTATCTTCAATTGTTATGTTAGAGGATTAGGACCCGACTAGGGTCAAACGGGATCTGAGGTAAGGTCGCGAGAAGATAAAATAAATAATAAAAATAAATGAAAACAAAATTATTTAATCTTTTTTTTTAAAATACAGGATTTTAGGGATATCCTAATTTTTTTTTTATGTTTTCAAACCTAACTGTTAAAATAATAGCTACACGTTTTACTGTTCATCGAAACGTTTTAAAATGATTTTTTGTCTTAAATCGAGTGTTTCAAAATATTTTCAAAAATAACATTTCTATAAAGTAATATAAATATATATATATATATGATTAGGGCAAAAGTGCGTCGTGTTAACGGACATCACAATAATTACATTTTCACGAATTTCGCTTCTTAACATCTTTTTTGTGGCTTGCGGGGCGCATACCACTGCTGGTTTAGGGTCGAGCTTTAAAAAAAAAATGGGACCGCTGACCTTGATCAAGGAGAAATGTTTACTAAATATTCTACAGATCTGCGAGTATAATATTCCCATAACCGAGAGTTGTTCTGTACGACCGTCTTTACAGGTAAAGACTCAACGTTAGGCAGTGCATTATACTGATACTGTAGTAAAATTTCAGATTCCGACTTCCAGCAACTATGACACTGTTTCCTTATAATGGAAAGTTTCGGTCCGTTCTTTTTTCTTTTAAACTGTTCAAAGGATAAGAAGAACGTCAAAATATAAGAAAGGAAACAACGTGTAAAACACAGAACATAGTCAATTAATATGTGTGTACCATTCTTCTTCTTCTTATTCTTCTTCTTCTTCTTTTGCATTTTTAGCGATAATGCGTGGTACCCTGATATAATAATAACTTCAGATGGGAAATGCAGAACAGAAATTAGGAACAGAATAGGCCAAGCAAAGACTGCATTTCAGAGAATGAGAAACATATTGACCAACACATCCTTATCAATGAATGTTAGAAAACGAGTCCTAAAATGCTATATTGAACCTATCTTGTTATATGGAAGTGAATCATGGACAATAGGCAAGTCTGCACAAAAATCATTGGAAGCAGCAGAAATGTGGTTTATTAGAAGAATGTTGCGAATCCCCTGGGCAGCAAAAATAACTAATGAAGAATGTAGGAGAAGAGCTGGAGAGACAAAAAACCTTGTCAAAAAGATAAGAGAGAGACAATGTACTTTCATAGGACATGCAGTGAGAAGAGGGGGCATTGAAAATATTATAACAACAGGAAAAATAGAAGGAAGAAGATCAAGAGGAAGACCAAGAGAAATGATACTGGACAGTCTGACGGGATGGTGTGAGAGGAGATCACCAACTGAGCTGATGGCCTGCATGAAGGATCGTGTACTCTGGAGAAGCATAATAGCCAACGCCAGTCGGCACGGCACATGATGATGATGATGATGCGTGGTACCCTGATTTTGCAATGCGCCTTCTGATTGGGTACCTCCGACTTCAACACCTTTCCTTGATAGGGCAGACTGTGGTCTTGCTCGGACTGCCATGAAGTCAGTGGTGTAGGGAGGCGTGGCCAAAACGTTGTTTTCCAGGCTCTGATGACTGTATCAGTGGCTTTGAGGCAGTTCCACAGCGACACTCTGGCTCTGGGATGAGGAATCCGATGAGTGCTTCAATAATATCCTTTCCCTGCCACCTATAGTCTGCTGGCTGTTTTGTTTACATCATTCTGACAGCCATTGTTGCATAGGCTTGTCACGTCCTGGATTCATTGGTTTCACATCAGACTTTCCCCATCCCCGCCGGCGATCTCCATGTCCCCATCCACCCACCATCCTAACATTACATTTTACAAAAATAACTATCACAGTTAGTATTGATTGCTGTAGGTTTCTGGGATACAGAAGTAGGTCAGAGTTTTAAAGCAATCAGATCTATGTTTCATGTCTTATACAGACTATGTTAAGATAAGCGTGTTCTTAACACAGTTGTTCCCAGGGATGTGTGAACCATACGATAAAATAATGCAAATGTGCGAAGGGACATGTAACTAAAAAAATTATTTCAGATTAATGCTCTTAAAAATCTTTAGATGGAATACTGTATATAATTTATGGCAACTGCAAATAAAAGCCACTACTTAATAAGATAATTTACAAGAATATGTGATATTTCCCTCGTTATCGTTGTTACCTATATCAATATTCATATTTATAAGGTTCTGGCAGCATGGTTTGGCGTGAAGACAACAACTGACTTGATTCGAGACAAGGAAGATCGAGCAAGGTGGAGAGAGATGACCGCCTACATCTATCGACACGGCACTGCCTGAACTGAAGGTTCTGCTTCATTATTGTAATAATTTACTACACTTTTTTTTGGGTGTCTATCACATGTTATTTCAGACACTGGGTTCGTCTCATTTAGACGAGACACATGTCTAGAGGGGTATTAGCCCCTGCAGACAGTGTAAGTTTCATCAAATAAACTTCCCTTCCTTGCAAGCGCCCGGCGTGTAAAGCTCACCCGAGGAGCTGGAAGCACACCAGTGACAGCATCATCATCATCATCATCCTGTGGCGTTTCACCAAGGAAGTCCTGCTGCATATCTCCTCTATCCCAGTGATGAGAATTTCCCTCATTCCCTTCAACATGTCCTCACTGCACACAGGTTGTTAAATTCTTGCTGTTTCCATTACAATACAGTTTTTCAAATATCGTTTTATTTATTTCTATTCACTTCATTTATTTGTTGGGATAATTCAGTTGTTTCAAAGACTTCTTAATTTATTATTATTATTACTATTTATTCTGCACATGAAACATATTTAATTCTTATATATATATATATATATTGGAGGGCTTCAGTGGCAGTTTGGTGTGGCAAAAGGATCTTGTAACTCTCGTTTATTTGTAAATGTGTATGTGTGGGCATAAGTGAATCTAAGAAACAGAATCCACCGCATGCAGTATAAAATTAAATGGAGCTATTCTAAAGCAGGTGCAGAAATTCAAATACCTTGGAGCAGTAATAACTTCAGATGGGAAATGCAGAACAGAAATTAGGAACAAAATATGCCAAGCAAAGACTGCATTTCAGAGAATGAGAAACATATTAGCCAACACATCCTTATCAATGAATGTTAGAAAACGAGTCCTAAAATGCTATATTGAACCTATCTTGTTACACGAAAGTGAATCATGGACAATAGGCAGGTCTGCACAAAAATCATTGGAAGCAGCAGAAATGTGGTTTATTAGAAGAATGTTGCGAATCCCCTGGACAGAAAAAATAACTAATGAAGAATGTATGAGAAGAGCTGGAGAGACAAAAAAAAAAAAACATAGTCAAAAAGATAAGAGAGAGACAATGTACTTTCATAGGACATGCAATGAGAAGAGGGGGCATTGAGAATATTATATCTTATCTTATCTTATATCTTATATCCTTCCCGTGCCGTTAGACGTCACACAGGGCTCGCAAAGCAGCTCGCCAATACTTCCTGTCTTCGGCGAGTCTTTCAACCTCAACAAAGGACTTTATGCCTGTTAACTTGTTAACTTCTCATTATTGAGAATATTATAACAACAGGAAAAATAGAAGGAAGAAGATCAAGAGGAAGACCAAGAGAAATGATACTGGACAGTCTGACGGGATGGTGTGAGAGGAGATCACCAACTGAACTGATGGCCTGCATGAAGGATCGTGTACTCTGGAGAAGCATAATAGCCAACGCCAGTCGGCACGGCACCTGATGATGATGATGATGATGATGATGATGATGATGGGCGTAAGTGAGAGGGAGAGAAGAGAGAGAATGGAGACAAAAGAGAGAGAGAGAGGGAGGAGAGGAGATAAGAGAGAGAGAAAGAGAGCGAGAGAAAGAGAGAGATAGAAAGAAAGAGAGAGAGAGAGAGATGTTAATCTTAAGTAAAAAATGACAAAAATGACTGTTTTCATTCCTTAATTATACGCTCCATTTTTTTCCCATATTATAGAGGTCTATTATAATGTATAATGGCTTTCTCGAGTTTTATACTCATTCCAGATTTTTTTTTCAGCTACATTTCAGATTTATTTATTAAGTACCACGAGTACTAATAATAACAATGACCAATGTACTTATAATATTACGGCACTGATTCTTCGTCATTTTAATCTAACTGGCGTTTTGCCAAGGTAGACGTCACGCAGTAATCAGAAATAACTTCCTTGTTTCTGTAATCGAT
The DNA here is from genome assembly GCA_009760885.1 of Achatina immaculata. Classification (NCBI taxonomy): domain Eukaryota; kingdom Metazoa; phylum Mollusca; class Gastropoda; order Stylommatophora; family Achatinidae; genus Lissachatina; species Lissachatina immaculata. The sequence continues at coordinate 1,630,478 of CM019703.1, read as the reverse complement.
TCTTATTTTCTAAATATCGTGAGAATATTCCGAAAGTGAAACTGAAAGTTTTTTTTTTTTTTTTAAACAGACCTTAGCTAGCAGCTTATGTTACGGTTCAGAATCCCACCACACTACTCGCTGCCAACTCTAGGCGCAAACAAACAACACAGGAGAATTCCGAAGACATACACAACCAAGATTTAACCATTCATGGCCAGTCACGTGGTTAGCATATCAAACATTCGAAAAGTTCCTGCTTTTAATCACATGAAAATTATGAGAAATTCAGTCATAAAATTACAAATGCGCATCATTTATTGGAAAGTTTAGTGTAGGGTTTTTTTTCTTCAGTAATTACTTGCACACATCATTCCACAGCATTTGAAACATTTTAAGCATTTGATTTGTTTTATTGTCAGCTGCTGTTCTTAATTGTTCACGTGACTTCACCAAACTGTCCTTCTTCTTCAGGCAGGCATGTGATTTGATGACATAGAAAAAAAAACCTAAAGGGATTAATTCCAGTACCTAGCTGTCTTAGTCTTACATCTTATATACAGAGCCCCGCCTCCTCCCCCTTAAAAATGTGTCAGGGAAGGGCGAACAGTACGCGATGACGATGAATAAAAATAAACAGTAAAGGAGCGCTTGAAGCTTTAAACAGCTTGTACTGCAGTGAAGATCTTGTAATGCATGAATCATATCTATTTTGGGGGAGGTAATTTTATTTATTTATTTATTTAGTTTTAATTTTATGACAGAAACAAACAACCCGCCGCTACCCTGTGATCTTCAAACAAAACGAAACGAAATACAAAGCTACAGTGTGTCGAGAACAGAGATTTAAGGGGTTTAATTCAATCATAGAACATAACATAGGAGTTTAGAGAGCCAGAACCAACAAAGAAAATCATAATCTGTACATAGCGCCACTTCCAATATGAAATTCCTTCACTTGTACGGTCGGCTCTGCCAAGGGATAATGTGTTCATGATTCAAGACTAATCATTCCATCCACGTTCTGCATAGAGTACCTTTTGCCTGCTCAGTGCAGGTGTCTCTTTTTACCTTTCTGAGTTTTTGACTCCGTGAGCGCCTCTACTTTCACGGTAGCCCCAGAATTATGATATCAGCAGTACAGATGATGTGGAAGGATTTAACAAGGAATAAACGGAAAAAACCAGTTAACATCTTTCAAAATATCATTCATGTATTTCTAGAAACTGATGGGTTAAGTTTCATCACCCGCAACCTCTCTATACAAATAAGGAAGAAATTTTTAAGTATTCGAATTTGTTAAGAAGGAGTTATATTTTTTCTCGTTATTTTTACTCCTCCTCCTCTTGTCCATCAGTCCTAAGATATTGTCTGTCATCCATTTATTTTTAGGGGCTTCTTTTTTTGGTGGTATTATCTCCTTAACAGTTTGGTGGATAGAATCTCTTAACATTTCCCATTGTTCATCTATACTATTTATCTTTGCTATTGCATTGTATCTATTTGTTATAATAACTTTGTATTGTTCTCTCAGTTCTTGGTCATTTTTAAGAAGTTCTGTACCCAGTTTGATGTTTCTCACTTTTCTGCCTCCTTTCTTTAGTTTTATTCTAACTTTTCCACAGAGTGGATCATGGTCACTATTGCAGTCAGCTCCTGGCATGGTTTTTGTTGTCAGTAACGCATTGCGGAATCGTTTGTTGATTAATATGTAGTCTATCTGGTTAAAAGTCTTTTTGTCTGGACTGCACCACGTTGCCAGTCTTCGAGGATGTTGTTTAAACCAGGTGTTTCCTACAACCATGCTGTGTATTCTTGCCCATTCAATTAATTATAACCTCTGTCATTCCTCTCACCCAGTCCATAGTCACCAACGATGTCTGAAGTTCTTCCTTTACCAACTTTGGCATTAAAATCTCCCATGACTATGGTAACTTCATGTGACTTTGTGTGTTTTAGTGCTGTCTCTATGTCATTATAAAATAGCTGTACATCTTCTTCAGAGGTTTCAGATGTTGGAGCGTACACTTGTATAATATTTATGTTTATTGGTTGTCCTTTCAGTTGGGCTAGCAGGACTCGGTCCGAGATGTTCAAATATCCTACAAGTGTCCTTGCCGTTTGTTCATCAAATATAATTCCTACTCCTCGTTCATGTTTCTCACTTTCTGAATATATTATTGTATATTTATCTGAGTTTATCTTCCCTGCACCTGTCCATCTAACTTCACTCATTCCTAATATGTTGATCTTCATCCTTTCCATTTCCATCTTTACATTTTCTAATTTTCCAGCCTGGAATAAAGTTCTAACATTCCATGTTGCTATTTTGAACTTGTTAGTTTTGCCACCAGTAGCTTGATGACGATCTGGCCTCACCTGTGGCTCGTGAGTTGCCCCACCGGACGAGGCTGTTCCAGAGGAACATCCATTAACGTCGTTCATGATGAATCGATTATTCTGTTTAAGCATAACTGTTCTTGGGAATTACAACAGTGGTTTCCCCTTGCCTTCTGTCGGTTTGTGTACGGACTCTCCGCTAGCCTTTGGACTCCCTGTCCTACCCGCAAGGCAGCGGGAGCGAGAGGTTTTAAGGCGCCTCTGACCCGCCTGGTATTCCCTTCACTGAGCACCTGAGGCACTTTATGGGAGTAGTAGAGCCACCTACTACCCCACCTCGCTCATATATATAAAAAATAACGAGAAAAAATATAACAAGATAAATAAAGAAATAAGACGCAAATGCAGAGAAGCAAAAGAAGTGTGGTTAAATGAGCAGTGCAGACAGATAGAGGACTCTCATATTAAAGACAGCAAAAACATGCACAAACGAATTAATGAACTCACAGGCAGGAAAACAAAATATACCACAGGATGCCTGAAATCGAAAGAAGGTAAAATGTTAATGGGAAAAGAAGACATTGTGGACAGGTGGACAGAGTATATCGGTGAGCTATATGGAGGAGAAAGACCAGAATTAACACCAGATACTGAAAACTGTGAGGGACCACCAATACTTGAAGATGAAATCATAGATGCCATCAAACACATGAAGAAAGGAAAAGCGACTGGGCCTGATAATATAACAATAGAAGAAATAGAGGCACTAGAGGAGACAGGAATAAAAATAATAACCAAGTTACTGAATGACATTTACAACAGTGGTTATAGTCCCAGTGACCTGATTAAATCCACGTTTATAGCACTACCAAAGAAACCAGGTGCAAAGGAATGTGACGACCACCGGACTATCAGCCTCTCATGTCACATAACGAAGCTACTTCTGAGAATAATTATGAGAAGAACAAGGAAAAAGATAAAAATGGAAATAGCAGATGAACAGTTTGGATTTGTTGAAGGAAAGGGAACACACAATGCCATTTATGCTTTACGAACACTAACAGAAAGAGCTTTAGAAGTACAGAAAGATCTCTACTTATGCTTCATTGATTACACCAAGGCATTTGACAAGGTGAAACATAATGAAATTATTAAAATGCTTGAAGACATCAATATAGACGGCAAAGACCTGAGGATTGTAAAACATCTATACTGGCAGCAAGAAGCGACAGTTCGAGTTGAAAATAGAATTGGAAAATATCAACCTATAAAACAAGGGGTGCGACAAGGATGTGTACTATCTCCAGACCTTTTTTCTCTGTACAGCGAGAATATTCTAAGAACAATCATCACAGAACCAGGCATAAAAATTGGAGGATACAATATTAACAACCTTCGGTATGCTGACGACACAGTACTGATAGCTGAGAACCAACAAGACCTGCAAAATCTCTTGGATAAAGTGGCCAAAGAAAGTGAACAGAAAGGCCTTACTTTGAACATCAAAAAGACAGAGACTATGGTTATATCTAAGAAACAGAATCCACCAGCATGCAGTATTAAATTAAACGGAATATTCTAAAGCAGGTGCAGAAATTCAAATACCTTGGAGCAGTAATAACTTCAGATGGGAAATGCAGAACAGAAATTAGGAACAGAATAGGCCAAGCAAAGACTGCATTTCAGAGAATGAGAAACATATTAACCAACACATCCTTATCAATGAATGTTAGAAAACGAGTCCTAAAATGCTATATTGAACCTATCTTGTTATATGGAAGTGAATCATGGACAATAGGCAAGTCTGCACAAAAATCATTGGAAGCAGCAGAAATGTGGTTTATTAGAAGAATGTTGCGAATCCCCTGGACAGCAAAAATAACTAATGAAGAATGTAGGAGAAGAGCTGGAGAGACAAAAAACCTTGTCAAAAAGATAAGAAAGAGACAATGTACTTTCATAGGACATGCAATGAGAAGAGGGGGCATTGAAAATATTATAACAACAGGAAAAATAGAAGGAAGAAGAGCAAGAGGAAGACCAAGAGAAATGATACTGGACAGTCTGACGGGATGGTGTGAGAGGAGATCACCAACTGAGCTGATGGCCTGCATGAAGGATCGTGTACTCTGGAGAAGCATAATAGCCAACGCCAGTCGGCACGGCACATGATGATGATGATAAGAAGGAGTTCCGCCTACTGTATATAAAGGGAACAAAATCGAATACTGCTAAAGGCATGCGTGTTAAATCATTACTCGGTTCAGCTCGTACTTCTCTGTAACGACCGCGCGTATCTCTGTGACTGAATTTTGCGTTTTCAGTCACTAAAATGCCACCGACTTGTGAATTCTTTACCAATGTTCGTGACGAAGACTTTCATATCTGTGATAAATGTGAAAAAGTTAAGGAAACAAAGGGCAGTAAACGGCTGTTTTTGAAATCTGTTTCAGTTTGGATAAATAAACCACATGTCATCAACCGAAGACTTTGTGGCTCGAAAATTGTTAAAGTAGTTCGTGTAGATTCAGAAGAAGAAGCACTTGTGGTTGTAAATCAGTATAAATGGGGTTCAGGAAAGACAAGCAAATTAGAAGAAAAAAGTCTTCATTTTTCAGACTTGGTAGATGAATCGGCTGCGTTTACAGTTGTATTTAGAGAGTTGATTCCAAAGTCGGAGTTTTTCCCGAAGCTTTTGGAAGCTGTTGTTTATGGTAATATATGTTTTAATTATTTTACGTCACTGTACATATGTTATTATTTGTTTTTGTTAGTTGTTATTAAATGGAGTACTACAGAGGCACAGTATCTCAGGCATTTCGAACTCACTGAAACTGAAAGCAAATTGTGAAAATGAAACTGAAAAATAAATTATGAAAATGAAACTGAAAGTAAGTTTCTTCCTGGTGAAATATTTCTTAGAATTGTGTATCAGGACATGAAAATAACATGTGCAGTTGATGTGTTTTTTTTTATCAGATAAGAAACCCAGCCAGTACATACGATTAAAGAAGTTGCTGTGGCAAGATAACTTCAACAGGCGCAGTACTCTATATGAATGGGGTAGCTTCAGGCACCATAGCTGATTGTTTACATCAGGGGGAAGTTGAACCCATCCCAGAAATGTGGCAAGTCGAATTCAGATGTGCTGCTGAAAGACATAATTGTGACACAACCCAACCAACACCGTTTTGAAGGTGAAAAAGTTTTCCCCTTTAGCACTCAAAAGGGGCAGCGGTTATGTTCTGTCGCTGTTTTGCCCCTATTGGTCCAACACATTCGACTTCGGATCGACACATTTTTAAGAACTGGGTTCGTCTTCCCAATGGACCTCCACTTCCTTGGCCAAACTGTTGTTTGTGTGCAGTGGCAGTACTGGGATGTGAATAGGGTCTTGATCGGCAGAGGCTCGTAAAGCCTGATAGAAGCAGTCTGCTATGAGTCGCTGATCGCGTTCTCATTCAACCTGAGTGGGCCTTCATCCCCAAAGGTGAATGCTGAATTTTAAGACTGTCAGAGCAGAATCTGTAGGCAATATCTGATGAAAAACGAGAGAAAGATTTAACAGATAGCATACAGCAGATAACTTCACAAAGTTTAACCTTCATGAAGATACACTGCCTAGTATATAGTAGATGAAAGTATGACAAAGATACTAAGGAATGACAATGACGTAGACACGTTTCCTCCAATCAGTATCAATTTTTCATTATTTTCTCTTCCCATCACTATCTCCAGTATGTATCTCTGTCTATGCTGAGATCTTCCTCCAGAAAGAGATTAGAGCAAGGACGGACTTGTCTTGAGTTTAGTCACGATAGACCTTCAACAGTTTAACATTAACCCTTTCGTTCCATCTGGCTTCAAGTAGAGACATTTGCTAGAATAAAACTTTAAAGTACTTGTATGAATAATTTATATAATAGCACTCACTGAGATAGAAATTTATGTTTTACAGTATATTGGTAACGCAATAATTTTTTTTATATAGGACTAAAGTTTATACAAAGTCACTACGATAAGGCTGCGGTAACAGATAGTTAGATTATATATAAAAAGATAGACAAGCTTTATTTATTTAATAATTTTTTTAGAAAATATATTTATTTATTTATTTACGTCTCCATATAAAGCTGTTATCCCTTTTTTTTAAAAAACAGTAGTCTGATTATCTAAGTTCTCTGGTCGCATTAACTGGGAATTATCTGTAAATTACCGATAAAAAATGAGGAAAACCGAAACTTTTGTAGTTTGTCAGTTACCAAAACCGGTTCATATCATCAAAAAATTATTTCAAAGTCCCTGGTGGAAATCGGTTGGCAACAGTGAGTCCTGCAGACCAATGATGCGCAACTTGCATGGAGGAACCTCGGCCAATTTTGATTTTTGTCCAGCACATGAATATTTCCTATTTAATTTCGCTACAAATAAGGTAAAAGAACAACAAAAAGAATTTAAAAAATTCACATGAACATTTAATTCCCACCGATGTTTGCACAGTGTGTTTAATTTAACATTTAAAAAAGAAGAATTACCGAATGCTGTATTTACAAAACTGGTATTTCGAATGTTTTTCGTGCGAGGTAAAAGACAACTGCGTTGGTTTTAACAAAATATCGTATCGTGATCAGTGTGTTGATAGCATTGCATTAACACTGGTGTTATTCATTATTATTATTATTTTCTGAAATAAGCCGACTAAATATTTTTATTGGCGGGGGGTGGGTTAATTGGGGGTGAATGGGTTAAACTAGCTCAAAATAATGTAAACAGATTAGAGCTAATATCATCGTGGGAAACAAATACAACGACTCTGGAATTTTTTCCTCTAAAACTGGTGGGGTGGGGGGGGGAGGGAAAGAAAGGCCCTCACTCATTTTTGGCTAAGATCAAAGTGTAGTATCTCAATTCTGAATTCTACGATCGGGATCAACACCTTCCAAACATGGCCACCAAAACTATTGTTAATCTGAATGCCAAGCTGTTCGAGGGGGGACAGATTTCACAGACCTGGGACCTTTGTAGTCTCACCGACGGGGGCCGACTCAACAGGTAAGTCCTCGCCTGATTTTGTGAGGAGTATTCTAATGCGTCCTGGCCACACCGATGTAGTGCTGGCCATATACAAACTGGAGGGCAAAGTGAGTTGGTACATCACACTAACTGCAGCAGAACACTCCACCAACCCCCAATGCCTCCATGAATTTCAGCACCCAATCCGGAGACTTCCGTCCTCATTGATCATTTGGGGAGGGGAAAAAATACGGTCCATTGCGTCTATCCTTCCATGATGGAGGAGGGCTTTAAGCTCATCGCATCAGAGATCACCTGGGAGGAGGACTTTAAGATCTACTGCCTCCAGATCTCCATCGACAGATGGGGCACTCTCTCTCTCTCTCTCTGAACCTTAAGTGCCCAGGGCACATGGGGCTTCTGCAAGGGTTTTCCACAAATGCCTGTCCTTCGCCTTTTTTTCTGCTCTTGCCCAGGTGAGCCCTCTATTGCTCAACATCCTTTCTATTGTTCTTCTCCATGTCTCTTTTGGTCTACCCTTACTTCTGTTCCCCTGTGGTGTCCATCTTAGTGCTATTTTTGGTAGTGAGTTGTCCGTTATTCGGAGCACACGTCTCAACCATCGCCAGCGTCTTTCCTCAATAATTGTTGTCAGTGGCTTCATCTGCATTTCTGCCAATAAGATGTTATTTCTTATGGTGTTTGGCCAAAATATTTCTTTAGTTCTTCTTAAACATTTAGTCTGGAAAGAATTCAACTTGTTTTCTATGGTTTTGATGATTTTCCAGCATTCACTTCCATAGAGTAGTACACTTAGAACATTACTCTTAAATATTATGATTTTCGTATTTATGCTTAGTTTTTTTTTATTTCCATATAGTCTGCAGCATTCCAAAAGCCTGGTTTGCTCTAGTAAGTCTGCTGTTGATGTCCTCTGTGCTGCCTCCATTTTCTACTACTCTGCTGCCAAGGTATACAAATTCGTTGACCTCCTCCACTAACTTGCTATCTACTCTGAGTACATTTCTGTTGTTCACATTTTGCTTCATTAACTTTGTCTTTCCTACTTTGATCTTTAGTCCTATGTTGTTTGCATTCTGAGTTAGCTTGTTTATTTTATCTTACATATCTTTGTGACTGCTTGATGATAGACAAATGTCGTCCGCAAAGTCAAGGTCCTCCAGCACTGTGTCAAGGGTCCATTGTAATCCTCTGCGTTTGTCTGATGTTGCCTCCTTCATTAACCAATCTACCGCCAAGATAAATAATGTTGATGATAGTACACATCCCAATGGGGCATTCTGGCGGATGCAAAATTTTAAAAAATCCCACACTAGTGGAACTCGGCATCTCGGAGCCGGAGTCCACAAAACTCAGCTTGTTAATGACAAGCCCAGGGCGTCCCACGACATGTGAACATTGGCGACTGATATCGATTAAGATCCTCTCTTCACTAGTAACTATTACAACACTCTAAAACGTATGTAAACCTTTTTTTTCCTGTTGTTCAGACAGATAAAAAACCCAGCTATTTTAATCTTTTATTTTAGAAAAAGAAAAAAAAAAAGAAATTAGAATTTTGGGCATTAACATTTGAAGAATACTTTCAAAACTACACCACACAATCTCACTAACTAACTAACTAACTAACTAACACACACACACACACACTCACACACACACCCACACACACACACACCAGATTTCATTCTCACAAAAAGCAAGCACACATACAGACAGATGCGCAGTACAAATCACCCGCACAGTTAGGCCTCAGACCTTCATGTTTTAGTCTAGGCATACATAATTCAGGGTCGGGGGGTAGCAATAATCCAGACCTTAGACAGTGGGAGATTGTTAGAACAAACTGTTAGTAGACTGCTAGAACAAACATTTAGTAGATTGTTAGAATAAACAAAGACAGCAAAGGGAGAATTGTTAGTAGATTGTTAGAACAAACTGCTAGTAGAATGTTAGAAGAAACTGTTAGTTGATTGTTAGAACAAATTGTTAGTTGATTGTTATAACAAATTGTTAGTAGATTGTTAGAACAAATTGTTAGTAGACTGTTAGAGCAAATTTTTAGTAGATTGTTAGAACAAATTGTTAGTAGATTGTTAGATCAAACTGTTAGTAGATTGTTAGAATAAACAAAGACAGCAGAGGGAGAATTGTTAGTAGGTTGTTAGAACAAACTGCTAGTAGATTGTTAGAAGAAACTGTTAGTTGATTGTTAGAACAAACTGTTAGTAGATTGTTAGAATAAACAAAGACAGCAGATGGAGAATTGTTAGTAGATTGTTAGAACAAACTGTTAGTAGATTGTTAGAATAAACATCTAGTAGATTATTAGAAGAAACTGTTAGTTGATTGCTAGAACAAACTGCTAGTAGATTGTTAGAATAAACAAAGACAGTAGAGGGAGAATTGTTAGTAGATTGTTAAAACAAACTGTTAGTAGATTGTTAGAATAAACAAAGACAGCAGATGGAGAATTGTTAGTAGATTGTTAGAACAAACTGCTAGTAGATTGTTAAAAAAACACAAGTAGCAGAGGAAGAATTGTTAGTAGACTATTAGAACAAATTGCTAGTAGATTGTTAGAAAAAACACTGATAACAGAGGGAGAATTGTTAGTAGACTGTTAGAACAAACTGTTAGTAGATTGTTAGAAGAAACACAGACAGCAGAGGGAGAATAGCCACAGCAGAAGTGACGAACAATACACATACACCAAAGTCATCCTCCCCTTCCATGTAAACAGTGCAAGTTTCATCAAATAAACCTCCCTAACCTACCTCTCATGTAAATAGTACAAGTTTCATCAAATAAACCTCCCTAACCTACCTCTCATGTAAATAGTACAAGTTTCATCATATAAACCTCCCTAACCCCATCCCTGTAAACAGTGCAAGCTTCATCGAATAAACCTCCCTAACCAACCTCCCGTGTAAACAGTGCAAGTTTCATCATATAAACCTCCCTAACCTACATCGCCTGTAAACAGCGCAAGTTTCATCAAGTAAACATCCCTAACCTACCTCCCATGTAAACAGTGCAAGTTTCATCATATAAACCTCCCTAACCTACCTCCCATGTAAACAGCGCAAGTTTCATCAAGTAAACATCCCTAACCTACTTATCATGAAAAGCGTAAAATAGTATGTGCCAGGTAATGGGACCAGCTGAAGAAGTGAAGTGTTGAAGAAGGTTGCTTATGCTGCTGTTAGCAAGGGTTAAGTGGAGTAAGATGTATCAATTTGAATGTTATCAGAAAGTATAATCAACTGGATTCTATGATATTCACAGAGAAGCTAACACAACCCCGGCATTCGACTCCACCTAAACGACAGCAACATAACATGAGAGAACCTATGACACTCTCTCCACAATACCAACACATAAAGGTGTGGAGTAACTTTGAAAAGTGGTGTAGAACATAGAACAACTTTTTATTCATGAAAACTAATGATAGGTGAGTGATGACGTGAAGTAGGTTGACAAAAATACACACTTAGACTCCACCCCCTCCCAGAACTCAGTTCGCCAAATGAGGAGTGTGAGTGATCAACTTTCACATTGAAACAAAACATCAAATATACATATTGATCAGCAATAAGTTACTACTTACAGATTCAGGAATATGCCTTACTGAATTTCACAAAACTCACATCACAAAGTTTTAGACCCACTGGTCTTAACAAGAAGAACTATTTCTACATCTTTAGTTCTACAATTCTTACTTCACAGAAAACATGAGGCAACTCAGTAACATCACATGTAACTACAGAAACCTGCTAGCTCATATCCTAGCCAATCTATCAAGACAACTACATCATGGCTGTTCCTTTCTCTCTGGCTGCTCAAACAATAATAATCCTAAACTACTCAAAAACAGTCAACTCCTTTCTCAGCTCAGAACACAAGACATCAAAGTCTCGTGCAAAAATCCCATGTTTTACAACTTTCCTTGACTTATGAAAACATGTCATCACGTTTTAGCCCAAGTCTGTTTTTTTTAATTGCTCTGTTAAGTCAATAAAGACGAGCTACCTCAAGATTCCACGTGGTTCTTGACCAAATCTTCCCATGAGCATTTTACCCTTTCAAAAACCACGTGCACAGGTAAAACTAATCAGGGACCTACTCTGCCTAACTTTACAATAATACCGATTACATCCCTTTAAATATCTAAGCTACAAAAGAAAAACCCCTATACTATTATAAGTGAAAATTTCAGCAAAATAACCTCCCACCCACCTCTCTCCGCAAGCACCCGACATGTAAAGCTCACACGAGGACCTGGAAGCACACTAGTGACAACCAGGACCTTCAGCAAACTCCTAACTCATCATCATCATCATCTTCCAGTGGCGTTTCATCAAGGAAGCCCTGCTGCGTCTCTCCTCTCTCCCAGTGATGGAATTCCCCTCATTCCCTTCAGCATGTCCTCACTGCACACACTTTGTTATCATTTTGCTATTTTCATTACAATACAGTGTTTCCAATATCGTTTTATTTATTCATACTCACTTCATTTATTTATTCGGATGCTTCAATTGTTTCGAAACTTACTTTTTTGTCTGCATATGAAATGTATCTAATCTTGTATATACTGTATACCAGTCGTGACACTGACCATATAAAACTTTCATGTGCCGAAGGTCATGGAAATACTGGCCTAACACCATATTCCTAATATGCCTTAATGGCATAGAAACGGACATTTTACCTATATACTGTTTCTACGTTGGAGGGCTTCAGTGAAGGTATTCGTTCGTTTGTTGTTGTTGTCCAGTATGCACTAGACATGACAGGAGACCATGTGTGTATGTCTGTGTCTGAAAAAAATTGGTACCTGCTAGAGAGACTGAATCTAAGCTTCGGAATTTCTGTGTCATGTCCTCGTTTCTTTCCGGGTATCATGATCTTCGTGCCTACTTTACTAATGACATTGCTTTCAAACACCTTTCTGGGGGAGTGCTAGATAGTGTAGTTCGTTGATACGCTGTCTCTCGTGGCTAGACAGCTGCTCTTCCTACCGGAGTCCGTGGTTCGAATACCGGGTAATTCTCTTGTGATTTTTCTTTCTCTCACGATTCACTAAAATGCTTTGTCTACGATTTTTTCGAGGTCTAATCCTACAAAACTGTGTTCTGTTACTTCAATGGCAATTTTGTGTGATAAAAGAATCTTGAAGATGTAATTTGCTTGTAAATGTGTGTGTGTGTGTGTGTGTGTGTGTGTGTGTACGTGAGAGAGAAGAGAAGAGAAGAGAAGAGGTGAATCTGCGGTCAAAAAATATTATTTTCTATCTCTATTCATGCGTTCCTTCATATTTAACATTACTGAAGTATGTTGTAATGTATAACGGCTTTCTCAAATTTTATACTCTTTCCAGGCTTCCGGTTCAAGATGGCGGCGATTATGAGCGTTTCTTTTTGAAAGATACTTTTGTTTTTTGACATGAGGGAGTAGTAATCTGACCTCTTTCGTGTACCAAAACATAAACTAGGAAGTCGTCTGTCTCAGGATCCTGGCCAATGCTACAGAGATCGTGCATCTGTGCTCAAACAATCTTGAGTATTTGTCGCTAGAGTGGGCGGCGGCGGTGGTGTCTTGAATTGTCATTTGCTCGTAATGGCCGACTGGTGTACGCGTCGATTCCATAAGACTAAGACAAGCAGAAAGAATAAACTAGGACAAAAGGTAGGAACGGCTTTATTAATTAACGAGCACGCAGTTTTGACGTTTCGGTGTGACCCATAATCATACAAAAACAAGCAGGACGAAGAAATAGAGAAAGAAGGTGAAATGTGAATTCACATGAATGTTATGTAAAAAGTAGGAATGGAAAAAAACAAAGTAAATAAAATAAATAGAGCACTTAGCTGTGGCTTGTAAAAGGCTGTGTCCAGAAATGGGCATGGTGAAGTGTTGAGAATGTTTAAACAAAAACTTGTAATGTGTTATAGGTGGGTCGTAAATGGAAGGGGGTGGGGGGAAAGGACTGCAGAAAGAGGGGAGAGTGGTATAATGGTAATCTAGATGAGAGAAGGTGGAATAGGCGATTACAGTTGGGGGTAGAAGGGTTCATTTCAATGGCCCCAACAACAGAGGCAAATCTGATTTTCTGGTAACAGACATCAAACAATGCCATGCCGATGACAGAAGCCGCTTAGCGCTCGAGAACCGCTACATTCAGGAATATGGGACACCGGAATCACATGGCTTGAACTCGCAGTTCATTTATACCTAACGTTCTCATTTCCCGCAAGCATATTTCCCTCTGCACCAAGCTCCAGGTCTTTCTCACTTGCTACACATATTTAAAAACCTCAGGGCATCAGATTACAACCACTCTACCCCAGCTGCAATCACCTGTTCCACATTCTCCCAGCTAGATTACCATTATACTAATTTCTCCCCTTTCTGCGGTCCCCCACCCCCTTTTACAACCAACCTATCACACATTACAAGTCTTCATTTAAATTTTCTCAAAACTCCACCATGCGCATGTCTGGACAGTCTCTTACAAAGGACAGTTAAGTGCTCCATTAAAAAAAATTCTATTTTTTCCATTCCTACTTTTTACATATAATTCACATGAATTTATATTTTATCTTCTCCGTCTATTTCTTCGTCCAGTGTGTTTTTTATATGATTAAAGTTCACACCGAAACGTCACAACTTTGTGTGCTCGTTAACTAGTAAAGCTGTTCCTACTTTTTTCCTAGTTTATACATTTTATTATCATAGTGGCTGGTTGCAGTTGTTTTTACAACAGGCAACACCTTGGACTTGCTTTTCTAGTGCGAGAAGGACTTGTAGCATCAGAAGTTGGCGTGTCTTGTTGGGACAGCTGTGATGTTCAACTACAGGCCACTACGGTTCAGTCCAACCGGTCGTAAATGTTAATCAAATACTTATGCTTGTAATACGAGTGATGACTCTCAGAAAATGGCACTGCTTGAACGAAATCACCAGTCCAGAAAGGAATGTAATTTTGTGCGGTGATTTCAATGCAAAAGATAAATATTCGGGAAACATTTCTTCTAACAAAAAAGGGGAAGAGCTCGAAGTGACACTTGAAAGCACCGATCTGATTTGCATCAGCAGCGGAGATATCACCAGAATGACGAACAGACCAGGGAAGGAAGACAACAATATCTACCTGGCATTGGTACACCCTACTCTCGCTACTGTATGCGGGTGGGGTGTCCTGGAGTACCACTGCAGTGATCGTCCCCCCTGTAGTATACTAAATGCGAAAGAAAGAGCTAGGAAGAAGAAGAAGAAGAAGAAGACAAAAATGCAGTCATTCAAGCATGCTAACGTAGGGCAAGACGTTGTGGGTAGGACAAGGAGGGACAATGCAGAACTCACAAAAGTAGAAAAAGAAAATGCAAACACCCTCCCTGGTGGAACGTTGAGGTGGAGAAGGCATAGGTAGATAAAACACATGCTGTTAGAAGGTGGCAAAATGCCAAGAAGGGCAGAACAGCCACACCTGATCACGTCGTACAGTTGAAGCTATACATGGACATGAAATCTGAATATTCTAAAGAAAGTTAAAAGAGACAAGTGGACAGAGTTCTGCAAAACGGTGATTAACGACAAATCCCTGAAACTGTTCTGTCAAGTGTATACAAGTATGAATGATGTAATGAAGATTGTCCCTAACTTCCAGAGTGTAAACCTCACCTGGCAGAACACGGATGAAAACAAAGGCAAGGCTCTGCTGGCGCACTACCTTGAGCAAAGCGACAAGAAAGACATGACCTGATGCAACAGTGCCATAACAGTTATCTCCAAGATGTGTAGGGTCCAAAAAAATGGATGACGAAGATTACGTGAGAGTGTAAGAGATCAAGGATGAGGTACGAAGGACGACAAATAGTGCACCAGGACGAGATGGCATTCGATAAGAGGACATCAACAATCAGCCTGACAAGGAATTGAGGAACTGGCAAGTATGTACAATAGTACACCAAGAATGGCTGGATAGTTATCCGATACCTCTGCCAAAGATTAGCAAAGATCACTCGAAAATCCAGGGCTATCAGATGATCACATGGAGAACACAACTGGCAAACTACTGGAGAAGATCACTGACAGGAAGCTATCCTTCCATCTTGAGAGACTACATCTCCTTCCACCTACGGTTGGAGGGTACCGTCCACGCGGAGAGACCTGGGCCAATGAAATGAGTTTTGCCTATGATGTGTACAAGGGAATCCACTCGGGCTTTAAACATGTGGTGCTGCAGTTGACCTGGAGGATGCGTACAGCAGGGTACCTATGGACTTCTTGATGGTTCAGCTTCTGGAACTCAAAATCAGTCAATCTCTGCTTAACTGGATCTGTGCAGCCATTTCCCAGCGGAGGGCGGTGTTCAAGTGTGACAGCTGGAGCTCGGAACCAATAACACTACACCCCGGCCTATCTTATCCCCAGTGCTCTTCAACGCGTACACTCACAGGGTCACTGGCGAGCAGATCTTGGGTCATGGAAGGATGCTGTCTCATGCTGATGATATCTTGGTGTATCGGCAGGGCCCAGACAGGGAGATGATTGCTGGAGAACTCCAAACAGAACTGGACCGTATTGGTAGGTGGCGCAGTGAAACGGGGGATATGATTAAGCAGACGAAGGCAGCCGTGACACGGTTCTCTCTGAATAGTCAAGACACCAACATCAACCGTGAGTCTGTGCTCAGATGTTATGGAGAGGACACATGTAATAAAATACCTCGGAGTGAGGTTTGATCGGAACCTTTAATTCAGAAAGCACATTGATAATGTAGTGTTGAAGGATAGGGAGGGCCTACCCGCGATGAAGATAATGGCTGTGGCGGACTTCGAGCAATGTCATCTCGTCCTGTTATACCAGGGACTTGCCCTTGCTGTGGCTGAATGTGTCCTGGCAGTCCTTACGCAGATGGAGATACTTGAAATGATACAGAATGAAGCAATGCTTATCATAGTTGATGTGTTCAATAGGAGCAAGATCAGGTGAACGAGAGGACCACTACATCATGACTATTCCCTGGCTTTGAGGATAACGATACGAGTTGGAAGAGGTCGAGCATTGTCATCCTGCAAGAATGCATGACCCATGACCTCCAGAGCAGGGCTAAATAAGAGGCCGCAATATCTCATCTTAGTACCTTAGGCCGGTCAGTGTGCCTTGGATGACATGAAGAGGAGTCTTGCCTTGTCAAATGAAGCCACCTAAGACCATGGCAGAACCGCCTCCACAGGGATCCACGTCTCGAATTGTGTCATCAGTTAAACCCTCTCCTTGACTTCTCCAAACATAAACCCTGCCATTATTAAATGTCAGAGTGAAACAGGACTCATCTCTGAAGAGGAATTGACTCCATTGTCACCTTGTCCACCTGGTGTGCTCACGACACCATACAACATTGGCTCTGTGGTGGAGTGGAGCAAAAAGACCGCTGGTCTTCGTGAAGCAAGTCCGAATTCGCTTACTCGTCTGCAAATGTCACACTGTTTGACGTTAATGTTTGCAGTATTCATCAGCTGATGTTGTAGAGTTTATAAGTGAATGTCCGGTGGCGAAGGGCAGACAACAAGAGGTATTTTTAATCCTGTCGACTTGTACAACGTCGTGAACGATTTAGGTCTTCTGCTCTTCCAGTGGCTCTAAATCTCTCCAAAAGTCTTGCAAACATCTTGCAGTCTAACGAGCGGATTCCCCATTCTCAACCCACGCATTAGCCCGAACGCGTTCTGTGGTGTTAATTCTTCTATGAGGCACGATTTCTGCAACTGGAAAAAGAGTCCTTTTATCACCAATTTTCAAAAGAATAAAAAAGTGATATTTGTTCAGTAAGATTCAATATTGAACTTGCATCACGAAACTACGATTTTACTACCTGCTAAGTTGGCGGAACGCCTGAATCATACCCTAAATGTGCGCTTAACATAATTTCACTCCACGTGATTTTTACACCCACCATGATAATCAGTGACTACTTTTCATACCTCACGTGCACAGATTTGTTTGTGGATGGCACCGAAGTAAGTTCCCAACGAAATTCTTTATGGTATCAATCAAGAAATTATAAACTGGCATCATTTAACAGTCATATTAAACGTCATGATAATTTAGAGAAGACCATCTTGGAAAGGTACATAATGGGAAAAGGATGGCGAAGATGGGTGATCATTTATTGGAAAGTTCAGTGGAGGATTTGACGCAGCGCTCACCAATAACTGCACAGCTCAAACAATTCCACAGCATTTTAAGACAGAACCTGAAGCATTTGCTTTGTTTTACTGTCAGCTGCTGTTCTTAACTGTTCACGTCACTTCGCTAAACTGCCCTTCTTCAGGCAGGCATGTGATTTGATAAAGCCTCAAGTAAATAAACATAAAGGGGTTAAATATAGTGCCTAGTCGTCTTAGCCTTGCATCTTATATAGAGCGAGAATATTCTACGAACAATCATTACACAACCATATATAATAATCGGAGGATACAATATTAACAACTTTCTGTATGCTGACGACACAGTACTGATCTTAGTACCTTAGTACTAAGGAGTCAACAAGACCTGCAAAATTTCGTGGACAAAGTTGCCAAAGAAAGTGAACAAACAGGGCTTACTCTTAACGTCAGAAAGACAAAGACTATAGTTATATCTAAGAAACAGAACCACAAAAAATGCGGTATGACATTAAACAGAACTATTCTAAATCAGGTGGAGGAATTCAAATGCCCTGGAGGAGGAATAACTTCAGATGGGAAATGCAGAACAGAAATTAGGAACAGAATAGGCCATGGAAAGACTGCATTTCAGAGAATGAGAAACATATTATGCAACGCATCCTTATCAATGAATGTTAGAAAACGAATTCTTATATATCATTCGAGACCGCAGAAAAAAAAATGATGACGTTACTTTGGTATTGAGGCGGATGTTACATAACCGAGCGGGTGTTGTGATATTTGGGGGTCCCTTTCTAAAAGTCATTGTAACAGACTAATTCCGTGTTCAACATAAGTGAATAATATATCAAAATAAGTTGAAGTGAATGACCATTCCATAAAGTTATTTGTTGTAAAAAAAAACCCCAGCTGATGTGAAAAGACGGAAACATTTTTTAGCAGTAAAAAAAGTTTATATGGCTATTATGTTCTAATTTCATGTGTCGACGAAGGTCATGGAAAATACAGTCCTAACACTGTGCTTTAATGGCGTGGAAACGGGAATTTTACTTTTTTTTTACCATCACTGTGTCATAAATCCAATGTGAAATATATAATCCAACAAGACTACGTTATCTCCATCAATATTTGGGGATGTTTTTGACATCCAATAAATCCAGGATTCAAATATAACTACAGAATTACACATAATCACGAAGGGCCAATGCCAATTTCAGTATCACTGTCACACGAACTGTGTACATATTCCTCGTCTAACTATAATGATGGCTGAAGCCTGCTTGTCAGGTAATGTCTGAAAACAACCTAAAATCGTCTGCAATCCGCCTAATAGGTATACCACTGCCAGAACCGCATACAATAAGACAGGTCGAGTCAGTGGATCTGTTCATTTTCCCTACCGATCTTAAAAAAAAACACTTAAAAATTACACCTGAACCGTTGGATTCAAAATAGCTTCCATTACAGACGAGAGAGGAAGTTTACGTTTGAATGACATGCGCACTGACTGGTGAAATGAAAAGTTACATCGAGTTTTCAACAAAACGAAACATCCAGTACGGTTAAAAACTCATCAGACCGGTAGAAGCCATAAATGGACGTACGGTAAGAAATGAGTAGCTAAAATGGCATATTGAGCCTGTCTTATAATATGGACGTGAATCATAGATGATAGGCAGGTCTACACAAAGGTCATTGGAAGTAGTGGAGATATGGTTTATTAGAAAAATGTTGCGAACTCCCTGGACAGCAAAGACTATTAATGAAGAATGTATGAGAAGAGCATTCATTCATTCATTTGCATGTCATTTGTGGAACTTTGCCTCCCTAACAGCACTGCTGTAGGCCTCTACATTGTGAGCAAGATGGCCTGCTGCTGATGCATCCATTTGCAGATCATCAGCGATGTCTTGCAGCCATTTTCGCCTTGGTCTTGCTCTCTTTCTTTTTTCCATTATGTAACATTCCAAGACGGTTTTCTCTAGTTTATCATGACGTTTAATGTGTCCAAAGTATTTAACTTTTCTCTGTTTAATACTCTTTACTAGCCAGCCTTCTTCAATATTAAGTTCTTTTAGTATGGACATGTTTGTTCTTTTTTTTTTTTGTGGTCATGATATCTGAAGAACTCTTCTGTAGCATTTACATTCAAAGGCATTTATGTGTTTCTCAGCTGTTTTGTTAAGTGTCCAGGTCTCACAGGCATATGTTGCGATGGGAAAAATGCATGCCCTTAAAATCTTCTTTTTGTAGTTCTATCTGTTCCTCTCCACAGATTCTTTAGTTGTCATACTTTCTGAAGAGCGATAGATGTCCTCCTTTGAATTTCCCTCATTGTATATCCATTATTAGTTAGCAGTGATCCATGATATTAAAAATTCTGCACTTCTTCCAGTTTTTCCTCATTGATACATATATCAGCTGCCTTGTTTGTTTTGTCAGTTGTCATCAATTTAGTTTTCTTCACATTAAGATAGAGGTTTTGCTCTTCACTATTCTTACGGACTGACATAATTAGTTTTTCCATTCCTTTTCTGTGTTGTGACAGTAATACTGTGTCATCAGCATATCTAATCTCTGCTATTTCATAACCTCCAATTGTTATGGCATCGCAATATTCTTTGTCTACATCTTCTCTAACATTCCTCATTATATTTTCAGTATACAAGTTAAATAAGTAAGTCGACAATATGCACCCCTGACGGACCCCTTGTTTGATGTCAAACCAAGTTGTTGTTTCACCATTTATTCTTACTGCTGCTTGTTGGTCTAGATACAACAGTGATGTTAATTGTATCAAATGTGTTGGAAATCCCATTTTTTTCCATTACGCTTTCAGTGCCACAGGAAGAAAAGCGGACGTTCAGTTGCTTACTAGAGTAAAAGCGCGGGTCTTGATATGTTAGGGTGTATAGTTGTAAAATGGAATGGAAAACAGTATTTACATGTACTTCCGTGTACTTATTATGTTTCAAAGTATAACTATGAAAATTTCATAAATGCACAGTTTGTTTTAGGAAAAAAGAAGTAATGTGACGTTTTTAGACAATGACTGTGCCCAGCTCACCATCGGCTAGGTCTAGATCTACACTACTTACCATTTGAGATGTCTAGATCTACTTGTCGATCTCATATTCTGATTCTGTGTTGCATTCTCGCTAAATTAATGTCTGAAATAACCTCCTAACTACTTCTCCAGTCGTCTAAATATGTCTAGATCTACTTGGGATACATTCAAGAGCAACGGGTTGGTCACAGGCCATGTCCATACCCCCTATATACATCATCAAAAATTGAAAATTTTCAATGTTTCTCTTCCTTTTTCTCGCTCAGCATCGCTCGTATCTAAGGAGTCTTTCACCATTATGAAAAGTGTCACCGGAAAGGTGGACGAAATATGTACAATCTAAATGTTACACCGGTTCTTCGTTGGTAGCAACGGGTGTACCGGAAGCGTCAAAAAATTGACGCCTGGCACGGAAAATGTTTAATTCCCAAAGTTTCTGGTGTTGTACACAATCAAATTCCTTTGAGTAGTTTATGAAGGCTAAATATAGATTCACCTTTAACTCTCTGTATGAGAAGAGCTGGAGGGACCAAAAAAATCTTGTTAAAAAACAAGCAACAACAACAACAAGAAGAGAGAGAGAGAGAGAGAGAGAGAGAGAGTGAGAGAGAGAGGGAGAGAGAGAGAGAAAGTATACTCTTATAGGACTTCTAATGAGAATAGGGGCAGTGAGAATATTTTAACAGGAAAAAAATAGAAGAAGAGCCAGAGGAAGGCCGACAGAAATGATATTGGATAGTTTGACAGATGGTGAGATGAGATCACCAACTGAACTGATGGCCTGCATGAGGGATCGGGTAATGTGGAGAAACATGTTAGTCAACGTCAGTTGGCACGAGGCTTATGATGATGACATCTAAAAGGTAAAGACAGAATCCCATAGCAAATGCGGTAGGAGATGAAGCGTTAGAGACCTCATTATGCTGGGCCATTAATATTTATATGAGGTAGGGTGGCCAGTTCCTTTTTTCATTGCCTTTCCTTCACAGATTTTGCCCTGGTACCAATTTTACGAGTCTAGGTGGACCTCGGGGTCGTATTGGTAAAAAAAAAAAAAAAGGAGGGGGGGGGGGAGATACGAAACCCTGACCATTCGGTTGTTAGACGAGTGCTCTAACCACTATTACGTAAACAGTATAAATACACAAATCGAATACTAGTATTCGAGTAAATCTAAAAAGCACTTTCGTCCATCTTTATAACGTCTGACGATTTAGGACATCTCAAACTTGCTGGATTTGGTGTTTTCTGTCACTAAAATGCCTCCTACTTGTCAAATCTTTAGAGATATTCGTGGTGAAAAGCTTCAGATTTGTGATAAATGTGAAAAAGTTAAGGAAACTAAGGGCAGTAAAAGGCTGTTTTTGAAATCTGTTTCAGTTTGGATAAATAAACCACATGTCATCAACCGAAGACTTTGTGGCACGAAAATCGTTCACGTAGTTCGTGTAGATTCAGAAGAAGATGCATTTATAGTTGTAAATCAGTATATATTGGATTCGGGAAAGACAAACGAACCAGAAGAAAAATGTCTTCATTTTTCAGACTTGGTAGATGAATCAGCTGCATTTACAGTTGTATTTAGAGAGTTGATTCCAAAGTCGGAGTTTTTCCCTAAGCTTTTGGAAGCTGTTGTTTATGGTAACATATCTTGTGATCATTCAACTTCACTGTACATATGTTATTATTTGTTTTTGTTAATAAATGCAGTACTGTGCAGACTCTACGTCTCAGGTATTTCAAACTTGGTGAACCTGAAAGTAAATTATGAAAATGAAACTAAGGTGTATATGAAACTGAAAGTGAATTTCTTCCTAGTCAAATAGTTCGTGGAAGTGTATGTCAGAATAATATATAAAAATAAATAATATAATATTTAAAAAATATGCAGTCAATGGATATTTTTTTTTCAGGTAATAAAACCTTCTACTACATGCGATGAAAGAAATTGTTGTATATGACGAGCCAAATTTAATTGTCCTTCTGAAAGTTGTGGTCAACGCAGTCAACATTCTTTTCATCTTCTTACACACGCATGATATTTCATTAGCAGTAATGCATGCTACCCTGATTTTTGCGATGCACCTTCTGGGTGGATACATTAAGGGCAGAATGTAAGACGGGCCTGCGTGCCCAATTCTTTACCCTTGAAAAATAAATATTATTCATCAGTGTTCAGCACCTTTCCTTGCTAAGGTAGACTGTGTTGTCTTGCATGAAGACAGAGATGTAGGCTGGCCTGACCAAAACTTTGTTTTCAAGTCTTTGGTGGCTGTACATAAGCCCCTTCTCCACATCAGGCCCATCGTGCAACACTGGCTGGCCAGATGGCTTTGAGACAGTTTCACAGAGAACACACTGGCTTTGGGATGAGGAATCCGGTGAATGCATCAGTGATATCCATTCCCTGCCACCTATAGTCTGCTGGTTCTGTTTTGTTTACTTCACTCTGACAGCCATTGTTGTAGAGACTCATAGGCTTGTCACGTCCCAGATTCGGTGGTTTCACATAGATTTTTCTCATCCCCACCGCCAATCTCCATGTCCCCACCTGTCCACTAACATTACATTTTGCAAAAATAACAATTACAATTAGTGTTGATTGCTACAGGCTTCTGGGCTACGGAAGTAGGTCAGAGTTTTTAAGCAATCAGATCTATGTTCCCTGTCTCACAAAGACTATGTTAAGATAAGTGTGTTCTTAACACAGTTGTTCCCAGACCCTTTTGAAGATGAATGCAGAAGAACACAAGTCATTTACAACCAGCACAGTATTGGTATTACATCAGTCCTTTAAGACATCCTGATGTCGAACACAGAACACTTAAGGTATGTCCCAAGTGTAATGAAGCAGCTCCCTCAGACCAGCAAGTTAGGTCATATCTTGTATCACTCTCAAAAGTGCAGTGGTTGTGTTGTGTCACAGTTATACCCCTATTGGCCCAACACATCTGACTTCAGCTCAACACATTTTTAGGATGGGGTTTGTCTTCCCATTGCAGCCTCTGTTCACTTGGCCAGACTACAGTTTGTTTTCAGAGGCACCACCAGGAGGTAGAATAGGGTCTTGGCCAGCTATGGCACACCAACCCTGTTGTAAGTAGTCAGCTGTGGATTGCTGACTGTGATTTCACTCAGCTTGTGTGTGTCTAACATCCCCAAAGTGAAAGCTGAAGAGTAGACTCAGGGAGCAAAATTTGTTAGTAAGTTAATAGATACCATACAGCCAGTAACACACAGTTTGACTTTCGTGAGGATACAGTCCCTAGTATGTAGTAGATGAGGGTGTGACAATGATATTGAAGACGGACAAAGTGACATAGACACATTTCCTCAGATCAGTAACCATTCTTCATGTCTTCTCTCTCTCTCTTTCTCCTCTCTATCTCTCTCTCCCTTCCACCCCTACCTCCCCCCTTCTTTCAACTATGTGCTAAGATGGACTTGTCCTGAGTTTAATCATGATAAATCTTTTTTAACATTTTAATATCATTTTAACAGTAACCCTACTACATATAAAGCATATATTACAGATCTTTAACATTTTCATTCCTTCTGGCTTCAAGTAGAGACATTTGCTACAGTAAAAGCTTTAGAGTACTTGTATGAATAATTTTATATAATAGTACACACTGAGATAGAAATTTATGTTTTAAAGCATATTGGTAATACTTA
Source organism: Achatina immaculata (assembly GCA_009760885.1). Taxonomy (NCBI): domain Eukaryota; kingdom Metazoa; phylum Mollusca; class Gastropoda; order Stylommatophora; family Achatinidae; genus Lissachatina; species Lissachatina immaculata. Next base: position 1,606,208 of record CM019703.1, on the reverse strand, counting down.
TAAATGTAATCAGAGTCACAGCAAAAAGACTATGGTAACAGATAATTAGATTATATAAAAAGTTCCTGCCATGTCTGGTGTATACTTCAACAACAACAAATGAACAAATTCTTTTTACTTGAAGTTAATTTCAGGTACGGTTTCAGAAACAGTTTTTTATAAATAGAAAACAACGAGGCTTTCGTATGGTAAAGTAAGAGAACACAGTTCAGAAAACAGAGATGCGGATATTGTACTGACAAAACTGGTACATCATGAGTTGTTCATGTAAGATGTAAGGTGTAAGACGGTTGTTTTGGTTTAAAATTCCTAGCATGATCACTATTAGTCTGTTACATGTATTTTATTAATGCTGGTGTCATTCATTATTATTTTGTCCAAAATAAGCTGAGTAAATATTTTGATTTTTGTTGGTGTGTGGAGGAGGGGGGGGGGAAAGGAGAGATTAATTGGAGATGAAGGGGTTAAACTAGTAATGTAAACAGATTACAGCTAATATCTTGGGAAATGAATATGATGGGTCGGTAAAATTTTTTTTGGTTTGTTTTGGGGGTTGTGGTGGGGGGAAGAATAAGTGGGATGTAATTTTGCAACTTTTATCTATTTGTGCAATATGTAATGATTGAGATGGTATTTGGTTTGTACTGTATTTGGTTTCTGCTGTATTTGGTTTCTAAGAGAACAAATTTTGTAGGATTAGACCTGGAAAAAATCGTAGACAAAGCACTTTAGTGAGACGTGAGAGAAGGAAAAATCACAAGAGAATTAACTGGGAGCACCCCTAGTGCTAGTTTGCTAAGTCAGTAGTATGCTGTCCTCTCGTGGCTAGACGGCCGCTCGTCCTACCGGATTCCGTGTTCAAATCCCAGGTAATTCTCTTGTGATTTTTCTTTATCTCACGTCTCACTAAAGTGCTTTGTCTACGATTTTTTCGAGGTCTAATCCTACAAAATTTGTTCTCTTACTTTACCGTACCAAAGCCTCGTAGTTTCCTATTTATAAAAAATATTTGGTTTCTGCTGTCACTTCTTTCACTTTTACAGGTTTCTCTATTCAGCATGGCCTGTGAATTTCTTTTCACTCTTTCTGAGTTGAGACAGGATGAATTCCCTCTTATGTCACTGATGAAATTTTCCATTTTGTCTTTTTTAAAATTTTTTTATTCCCATACTCATTTTCCGTATTTGAACACTTTAGAACACTTAGTTACTTTATGCAGTGATCGAAATAGCATTGTTAATAATTACTGCCTAGGAAATATAATGCTGTATCCTGGTCTAGCAGGTGAGCTTGTGCATTGTGTTCTCTTATGTAGAGAACTTTTGTGTTGTATTCTGTTCTGTAGGCAATCATAGCTGTTGTTTATGGTAAAATATCTTTTGGTTATCTTACTTCACTGTACATGTGTTGTTAAATGTAGAGCTACAGAGGTGCGGTATCTTAAGCATTTGGAACTCAATGAAACTGAAAGTAAACTATGAAAATGAAACTGAAAGTTAGTTTCTTCCTGATGAAATCATTCTTGGAATTGTATGTCAGAATAAAATATAAAAATAACATGGGCAGTTATTTTTTATTAGGTATTTTTTTTTTTATCAGTTGCTAGATCATGCGATGAAAGAAGTTGCTGTGACAAAATAAACAGAAACTTTCAGGTTGTCAGACAGAGTACTCCAGCAGAATGAGACAGCAGGCAGTGACCCATAGCTAACTGCTTGCATCAGGGTTAGTGAGCCATAGCTGACTAAGGTAGTGCACAGTAGTGCACCTGGAAAAGGAGAGTAGTCTGACTAATGAATAGAGATCACAGTAGGCTGGCGGACCCATCCCACAAATATGAGGAGCCAGATTCAGTTATGCTGCTGGGAGGCATGTACTGTGACACATTGAAACCAACACCCTTTGAAGGTGAATGCTTATTAGTAGCTTGCCCTCAAAAAGGCAGTGGTTGTGTTGTGTTGCAGTTATGCACTTATTGGCCCAACGTATCTGACTTCAGCTTGATGCATTATTAGGACTGGGTTTTTCTTCCCAGTGTATACAGTCAGTATGTATTCATTTGGCCAAACTACTGTCTGTTGCCAGGGGCGCCACCAGGTGGTAGAATAGGGTCTTGGCCTCCTGTGGCTCACTAACCCTGGTGCAGACAGTCTGCTGTGGGTTACTAACTACTTTCTCATTCAGCTTGAGTGCATCTACATGTCCAAAGTGAAAGCTGAGGAAGTAGACTTGGCAGAATTTGTAGGTAAAATTTGAAAAAAGAGAAAAGTTGAATATATAACATAGATAACACTGAAGTTTGACCATGAAGATACATTGACTAGTATTTAGTGGATGAGGGCCTGACAAGGATATTAAAGACGGACAAAGTGACTGTGACATATTTCCTCAGATCAGTAACCACTCCTCGTTTCTTCTCTTCTCTTCTCTTCATTACATGCCTACATGATTCAGAAAAGGTATTTTAGACTTCTCTTACAGACACCGAACTCGGTCAGTTGTTTATTATGAAAAGTACCAATTTTCTGTTTGGCAGATAGTCATTTACATATACTTTCCGTGGTCATTTATATATGTATGTAGTTACTTTCTGTAGTCATTTATATATGTATGTAGTTACTTTCTGTAGTCATTTATATATGTATGTAGTTACTTTCTATATTGAGTGCATGGGTAAGAGTGAAATGTGAATGTTATACTTTAATTTTATTTTATTTCACTCGGATTTCCAATGTTAGTTATTTTGGTTATATGAGCAGAATATTTGTAGAATGTCTGGAACAGAGTGAAAGTTGTATGATAAAAGGCAGAATGTGAGATGGGCCTGCCTGCCCAATTCTTAACCCCTTGGAAATAAAGATCAATCAATCAATCATTCAATCAATCAATCGATCTTCTCTTCTCTTCTGTTCTCTTTCAAGTATATCTTTCATTCATTCTTTCAGTTATGTTTTAAGATCTTTTTCCAGAAGGAGTTTAGAGGAAGGGTGGACTTGTCTTAAGTTTAATCATGATAGACCTTCAACATTTTAACATTAACCATATGGCATATAAAGCATGTGTTATAGACCTTTAACCCTTTCATTCCCTGTGGCTTTAAGTAGAGACATTTGCTAGAATAAAACTTTAAAATACTTGTACGAATAATACATATGAGTATAATAGCACTCACTGAGATACAAATTTATGTTTTACAGTAAAAGAACACAGTTTTGTAGGATTAGTCCTCGAAAAAATCGTAGACAAAGCACTTTTAGTGAGACTTGAGAGAAAGAAAAATCACAAGAGAATTACCTGGGATTTGAACACGGACTCTGGTAGGACAAGCAGCTGTCTAGCCATAAAGAACAGTGTACTAATGAACTGAGCTATCTGACACCTCCAAAAAAAGGTGTTTTGAAAGTGAAGTCATTAGTACTGTTCAGCTGACACAAGGGATCATGACACCCGGAAATAAAAGAGGTCGTGACACAGAAATTCCGTAGCAGGTACCAATTTTTAGACAAACATACACACGGTCTCCTGCCATGTCTGGTGTATACTTCAACAACAACAAATGAACAAATTCTTTTTACTTGAAGTTAATTTCAGGTACGGTTTCAGAAACAGTTTTTTATAAATAGAAAACAACGAGGCTTTCGTACGGTAAAGTAAGAGAACACAGTTCAGAAAACAGAGATGCGGATATTGTACTGACAAAACTGGTACATCATGAGTTGTTCATGTAAGATGTAAGGTGTAAGACGGTTGTTTTGGTTTAAAATTCCTAGCATGATCACTATTAGTCTGTTACATGTATTTTATTAATGCTGGTGTCATTCATTATTATTTTGTCCAAAATAAGCTGAGTAAATATTTTGATTTTTGTTGGTGTGTGGAGGGGGGGGGGGGGGAGGAGAGATTAATTGGAGATGAAGGGGTTAAACTAGTAATGTAAACAGATTACAGCTAATATCTTGGGAAATGAATATGATGGGTCGGTAAAATTTTTTTGGTTTGTTTTGGGGGGTTGTGGTGGGGGGAAGAATAAGTGGGATGTAATTTTGCAACTTTTATCTATTTGTGCAATATGTAATGGTTGAGATGGTATTTGGTTTGTACTGTATTTGGTTTCTGCTGTATTTGGTTTCTAAGAGAACAAATTTTGTAGGATTAGACCTGGAAAAAATCATAGACAAAGCACTTTAGTGAGACGTGAGAGAAGGAAAAATCACAAGAGAATTAACTGGGAGCACCCCTAGTGCTAGTTTGCTAAGTCAGTAGTATGCTGTCCTCTCGTGGCTAGACGGCTGCTCGTCCTACCGGATTCCGTGTTCGAATCCCAGGTAATTCTCTTGTGATTTTTCTTTATCTCACGTCTCACTAAAGTGCTTTGTCTACGATTTTTTCGAGGTCTAATCCTACAAAATTTGTTCTCTTACTTTACCGTACCAAAGCCTCGTAGTTTCCTATTTATAAAAAATATTTGGTTTCTGCTGTCACTTCTTTCACTTTTACAGGTTTCTCTATTCAGCATGGCCTGTGAATTTCTTTTCACTCTTTCTGAGTTGAGACAGGATGAATTCCCTCTTATGTCACTGATGAAATTTTCCATTTTGTCTTTTTTAAAATTTTTTTATTCCCATACTCATTTTCCGTATTTGAACACTTTAGAACACTTAGTTACTTTATGCAGTGATCGAAATAGCATTGTTAATAATTACTGCCTAGGAAATATAATGCTGTATCCTGGTCTAGCAGGTGAGCTTGTGCATTGGTTCTCTTATGTAGAGAACTTTTGTTTGTATTCTGTTCTGTAGGCAATCATAGCTGTTGTTTATGGTAAAATATCTTTTGGTTATCTTACTACTGTACATGTGTTGTTAAATGTAGAGCTACAGAGGTGCGGTATCTTAAGCATTTGGAACTCAATGAAACTGAAAGTAAACTATGAAAATGAAACTGAAAGTTAGTTTCTTCCTGATGAAATCATTCTTGGAATTGTATGTCAGAATAAAATATAAAAATAACATGGGCAGTTATTTTTTATTAGGTATTTTTTTTTTTATCAGTTGCTAGATCATGCGATGAAAGAAGTTGCTGTGACAAAATAAACAGAAACTTTCAGGTTGTCAGACAGAGTACTCCAGCAGAATGAGACAGCAGGCAGTGACCCATAGCTAACTGCTTGCATCAGGGTTAGTGAGCCATAGCTGACTAAGGTAGTGCACAGTAGTGCAGCTGGAAAAGGAGAGTAGTCTGACTAATGAATAGAGATCACAGTAGGCTGGCGGACCCATCCCACAAATATGAGGAGCCAGATTCAGTTATGCTGCTGGGAGGCATGTAACTGTGACACATTGAAACCAACACCCTTTGAAGGTGAATGCTTATTAGTAGCTTGCCCTCAAAAAGGCAGTGGTTGTGTGTGTGTTGCAGTTATGCACTTATTGGCCCAACGTATCTGACTTCAGCTTGATGCATTATTAGGACTGGGTTTTTCTTCCCAGTGTATACAGTCAATATGTATTCATTTGGCCAAACTACTGTCTGTTGCCAGGGGCGCCACCAGGTGGTAGAATAGGGTCTTGGCCTCCTGTGGCTCACTAACCCTGGTGCAGACAGTCTGCTGTGGGTTACTAACTACTTTCTCATTCAGCTTGAGTGCATCTACATGTCCAAAGTGAAAGCTGAGGAAGTAGACTTGGCAGAATTTGTAGGTAAAATTTGAAAAAAGAGAAAAGTTGAATTATAACATAGATAACACTGAAGTTTGACCATGAAGATACATTGACTAGTATTTAGTGGATGAGGGCCTGACAAGGATATTAAAGACGGACAAAGTGACTGTGACATATTTCCTCAGATCAGTAACCACTCCTCGTTTCTTCTCTTCTCTTCTCAGTTGTTTATTATGAAAAGTACCAATTTTCTGTTTGGCAGATAGTCATTACATATACTTTCCGTGGTCATTTATATATGTAGTTACTTTCTGTAGTCATTTATATATGTATGTAGTTACTTTCTGTAGTCATTTATATATGTATGTAGTTACTTTCTATATTGAGTGCATGGGTAAGAGTGAAATGTGAATGTTATACTTTAATTTTATTTTATTTCACTCGGATTTCCAATGTTAGTTATTTTGGTTATATGAGCAGAATATTTGTAGAATGTCTGGAACAGAGTGAAAGTTGTATGATAAAAGGCAGAATGTGAGATGGGCCTGCCTGCCCAATTCTTAACCCCTTGGAAATAAAGATCAATCAATCAATCATTCATCAATCAATCGATCTTCTCTTCTCTTCTGTTCTCTTTCAAGTATATCTTTCATTCATTCTTTCAGTTATGTTTTAAGATCTTTTTCCAGAAGGAGTTTAGAGGAAGGGTGGACTTGTCTTAAGTTTAATCATGATAGACCTTCAACATTTTAACATTAACCATATGGCATATAAAGCATGTGTTATAGACCTTTAACCCTTTCATTCCCTGTGGCTTTAAGTAGAGACATTTGCTAGAATAAAACTTTAAAATACTTGTACGAATAATACATATGAGTATAATAGCACTCACTGAGATACAAATTTATGTTTTACAGTAAAAGAACACAGTTTTGTAGGATTAGTCCTCGAAAAAATCGTAGACAAAGCACTTTTAGTGAGACTTGAGAGAAAGAAAAATCACAAGAGAATTACCTGGGATTTGAACACGGACTCTGGTAGGACAAGCACTGTCTAGCCATAAGAGACAGTGTACTAATGAACTGAGCTATCTGACACCTCCAAAAAAAGGTGTTTTGAAAGTGAAGTCATTAGTACTGTTCAGCTGACACAAGGGATCATGACACCCGGAAATAAAAGAGGTCGTGACACAGAAATTCCGTAGCAGGTACCAATTTTTAGACAAACATACACACGGTCTCCTGCCATGTCTGGTGTATACTTCAACAACAACAAATGAACAAATTCTTTTTACTTGAAGTTAATTTCAGGTACGGTTTCAGAAACAGTTTTTTATAAATAGAAAACAACGAGGCTTTCGTACGGTAAAGTAAGAGAACACAGTTCAGAAAACAGAGATGCGGATATTGTACTGACAAAACTGGTACATCATGAGTTGTTCATGTAAGATGTAAGGTGTAAGACGGTTGTTTTGGTTTAAAATTCCTAGCATGATCACTATTAGTCTGTTACATGTATTTTATTAATGCTGGTGTCATTCATTATTATTTTGTCCAAAATAAGCTGAGTAAATATTTTGATTTTTGTTGGTGTGTGGAGGGGGGGGGGAGGAGAGATTAATTGGAGATGAAGGGGTTAAACTAGTAATGTAAACAGATTACAGCTAATATCTTGGGAAATGAATATGATGGGTCGGTAAAATTTTTTTTGGTTTGTTTTGGGGGGTTGTGGTGGGGGGAAGAATAAGTGGGATGTAATTTTGCAACTTTTATCTATTTGTGCAATATGTAATGGTTGAGATGGTATTTGGTTTGTACTGTATTTGGTTTCTGCTGTATTTGGTTTCTAAGAGAACAAATTTTGTAGGATTAGACCTGGAAAAAATCATAGACAAAGCACTTTAGTGAGACGTGAGAGAAGGAAAAATCACAAGAGAATTAACTGGGAGCACCCCTAGTGCTAGTTTGCTAAGTCAGTAGTATGCTGTCCTCTCGTGGCTAGACGGCTGCTCGTCCTACCGGATTCCGTGTTCGAATCCCAGGTAATTCTCTTGTGATTTTTCTTTATCTCACGTCTCACTAAAGTGCTTTGTCTACGATTTTTTCGAGGTCTAATCCTACAAAATTTGTTCTCTTACTTTACCGTACCAAAGCCTCGTAGTTTCCTATTTATAAAAAATATTTGGTTTCTGCTGTCACTTCTTTCACTTTTACAGGTTTCTCTATTCAGCATGGCCTGTGAATTTCTTTTCACTCTTTCTGAGTTGAGACAGGATGAATTCCCTCTTATGTCACTGATGAAATTTTCCATTTTCTTTTTTAAAATTTTTTTATTCCCATACTCATTTTCCGTATTTGAACACTTTAGAACACTTAGTTACTTTATGCAGTGATCGAAATAGCATTGTTAATAATTACTGCCTAGGAAATATAATGCTGTATCCTGGTCTAGCAGGTGAGCTTGTGCATTGTGTTCTCTTATGTAGAGAACTTTTGTGTTGTATTCTGTTCTGTAGGCAATCATAGCTGTTGTTTATGGTAAAATATCTTTTGGTTATCTTACTTCACTGTACATGTGTTGTTAAATGTAGAGCTACAGAGGTGCGGTATCTTAAGCATTTGGAACTCAATGAAACTGAAAGTAACTATGAAAATGAAACTGAAAGTTAGTTTCTTCCTGATGAAATCATTCTTGGAATTGTATGTCAGAATAAAATATAAAATAACATGGCAGTTATTTTTTATTAGGTATTTTTTTTTTATCAGTTGCTAGATCATGCGATGAAAGAAGTTGCTGTGACAAAATAAACAGAAACTTTCAGGTTGTCAGACAGAGTACTCCAGCAGAATGAGACAGCAGGCAGTGACCCATAGCTAACTGCTTGCATCAGGGTTAGTGAGCCATAGCTGACTAAGGTAGTGCACAGTAGTGCAGCTGGAAAAGGAGAGTAGTCTGACTAATGAATAGAGATCACAGTAGGCTGGCGGACCCATCCCACAAATATGAGGAGCCAGATTCAGTTATGCTGCTGGGAGGCATGTAACTGTGACACATTGAAACCAACACCCTTTGAAGGTGAATGCTTATTAGTAGCTTGCCCTCAAAAAGGCAGTGGTTGTGTTGTGTTGCAGTTATGCACTTATTGGCCCAACGTATCTGACTTCAGCTTGATGCATTATTAGGACTGGGTTTTTCTTCCCAGTGTATACAGTCAATATGTATTCATTTGGCCAAACTACTGTCTGTTGCCAGGGGCGCCACCAGGTGGTAGAATAGGGTCTTGGCCTCCTGTGGCTCACTAACCCTGGTGCAGACAGTCTGCTGTGGGTTACTAACTACTTTCTCATTCAGCTTGAGTGCATCTACATGTCCAAAGTGAAAGCTGAGGAAGTAGACTTGGCAGAATTTGTAGGTAAAATTTGAAAAAAGAGAAAAGTTGAATATATAACATAGATAACACTGAAGTTTGACCATGAAGATACATTGACTAGTATTTAGTGGATGAGGGCCTGACAAGGATATTAAAGACGGACAAAGTGACTGTGACATATTTCCTCAGATCAGTAACCACTCCTCGTTTCTTCTCTTCTCTTCTCAGTTGTTTATTATGAAAAGTACCAATTTTCTGTTTGGCAGATAGTCATTTACATATACTTTCCGTGGTCATTTATATATGTATGTAGTTACTTTCTGTAGTCATTTATATATGTATGTAGTTACTTTCTGTAGTCATTTATATATGTATGTAGTTACTTTCTATATTGAGTGCATGGGTAAGAGTGAAATGTGAATGTTATACTTTAATTTTATTTTATTTCACTCGGATTTCCAATGTTAGTTATTTTGGTTATATGAGCAGAATATTTGTAGAATGTCTGGAACAGAGTGAAAGTTGTATGATAAAAGGCAGAATGTGAGATGGGCCTGCCTGCCCAATTCTTAACCCCTTGGAAATAAAGATCAATCAATCAATCATTCAATCAATCAATCGATCTTCTCTTCTCTTCTGTTCTCTTTCAAGTATATCTTTCATTCATTCTTTCAGTTATGTTTTAAGATCTTTTTCCAGAAGGAGTTTAGAGGAAGGGTGGACTTGTCTTAAGTTTAATCATGATAGACCTTCAACATTTTAACATTAACCATATGGCATATAAAGCATGTGTTATAGACCTTTAACCCTTTCATTCCCTGTGGCTTTAAGTAGAGACATTTGCTAGAATAAAACTTTAAAATACTTGTACGAATAATACATATGAGTATAATAGCACTCACTGAGATACAAATTTATGTTTTACAGTAAAAGAACACAGTTTTGTAGGATTAGTCCTCGAAAAAATCGTAGACAAAGCACTTTTAGTGAGACTTGAGAGAAAGAAAAATCACAAGAGAATTACCTGGGATTTGAACACGGACTCTGGTAGGACAAGCAGCTGTCTAGCCATAAGAGAACAGTGTACTAATGAACTGAGCTATCTGACACCTCCAAAAAAAGGTGTTTTGAAAGTGAAGTCATTAGTACTGTTCAGCTGACACAAGGGATCATGACACCCGGAAATAAAAGAGGTCGTGACACAGAAATTCCGTAGCAGGTACCAATTTTTAGACAAACATACACACGGTCTCCTGCCATGTCTGGTGTATACTTCAACAACAACAAATGAACAAATTCTTTTTACTTGAAGTTAATTTCAGGTACGGTTTCAGAAACAGTTTTTTATAAATAGAAAACAACGAGGCTTTCGTACGGTAAAGTAAGAGAACACAGTTCAGAAAACAGAGATGCGGATATTGTACTGACAAAACTGGTACATCATGAGTTGTTCATGTAAGATGTAAGGTGTAAGACGGTTGTTTTGGTTTAAAATTCCTAGCATGATCACTATTAGTCTGTTACATGTATTTTATTAATGCTGGTGTCATTCATTATTATTTTGTCCAAAATAAGCTGAGTAAATATTTTGATTTTTGTTGGTGTGTGGAGGGGGGGGGGGAGGAGAGATTAATTGGAGATGAAGGGGTTAAACTAGTAATGTAAACAGATTACAGCTAATATCTTGGGAAATGAATATGATGGGTCGGTAAAATTTTTTTGGTTTGTTTTGGGGGGTTGTGGTGGGGGGAAGAATAAGTGGGATGTAATTTTGCAACTTTTATCTATTTGTGCAATATGTAATGGTTGAGATGGTATTTGGTTTGTACTGTATTTGGTTTCTGCTGTATTTGGTTTCTAAGAGAACAAATTTTGTAGGATTAGACCTGGAAAAAATCATAGACAAAGCACTTTAGTGAGACGTGAGAGAAGGAAAAATCACAAGAGAATTAACTGGGAGCACCCCTAGTGCTAGTTTGCTAAGTCAGTAGTATGCTGTCCTCTCGTGGCTAGACGGCTGCTCGTCCTACCGGATTCCGTGTTCGAATCCCAGGTAATTCTCTTGTGATTTTTCTTTATCTCACGTCTCACTAAAGTGCTTTGTCTACGATTTTTTCGAGGTCTAATCCTACAAAATTTGTTCTCTTACTTTACCGTACCAAAGCCTCGTAGTTTCCTATTTATAAAAAATATTTGGTTTCTGCTGTCACTTCTTTCACTTTTACAGGTTTCTCTATTCAGCATGGCCTGTGAATTTCTTTTCACTCTTTCTGAGTTGAGACAGGATGAATTCCCTCTTATGTCACTGATGAAATTTTCCATTTTGTCTTTTTTAAAATTTTTTTATTCCCATACTCATTTTCCATATTTGAACACTTTAGAACACTTAGTTACTTTATGCAGTGATCGAAATAGCATTGTTAATAATTACTGCCTAGGAAATATAATGCTGTATCCTGGTCTAGCAGGTGAGCTTGTGCATTGTGTTCTCTTATGTAGAGAACTTTTGTATTGTATTCTGTTCTGTAGGCAATCATAGCTATTGTTTATGGTAAAATATCTTTTGGTTATCTTACTTCACTGTACATGTGTTGTTAAATGTAGAGCTACAGAGGTACGGTATCTTAAGCATTTGGAACTCAATGAAACTGAAAGTAAACTATGAAAATGAAACTGAAAGTTAGTTTCTTCCTGATGAAATCATTCTTGGAATTGTATGTCAGAATAAAATATAAAAATAACATGGGCAGTTATTTTTATTAGGTATTTTTTTTTTTATCAGTTGCTAGATCATGCGATGAAAGAAGTTGCTGTGACAAAATAAACAGAAACTTTCAGGTTGTCAGACAGAGTACTCCAGCAGAATGAGACAGCAGGCAGTGACCCATAGCTAACTGCTTGCATCAGGGTTAGTGAGCCATAGCTGACTAAGGTAGTGCACAGTAGTGCAGCTGGAAAAGGAGAGTAGTCTGACTAATGAATAGAGATCACAGTAGGCTGGCGGACCCATCCCACAAATATGAGGAGCCAGATTCAGTTATGCTGCTGGGAGGCATGTAACTGTGACACATTGAAACCAACACCCTTTGAAGGTGAATGCTTATTATTAGCTTGCCCTCAAAAAGGCAGTGGTTGTGTTGTGTTGCAGTTATGCACTTATTGGCCCAACGTATCTGACTTCAGCTTGATGTATTATTAGGACTGCGTTTTTCTTCCCAGTGTATACAGTCAGTATGTATTCATTTGGCCAAACTACTGTCTGTTGCCAGGGGCGCCACCAGGTGGTAGAATAGGGTCTTGGCCTCCTGTGGCTCACTAACCCTGGTGCAGACAGTCTGCTGTGGGTTACTAACTACTTTCTCATTCAGCTTGAGTGCATCTACATGTCCAAAGTGAAAGCTGAGGAAGTAGACTTGGCAGAATTTGTAGGTAAAATTTGAAAAAAGAGAAAAGTTGAATATATAACATAGATAACACTGAAGTTTGACCATGAAGATACATTGACTAGTATTTAGTGGATGAGGGCCTGACAAGGATATTAAAGACGGACAAAGTGACTGTGACATATTTCCTCAGATCAGTAACCACTCCTCGTTTCTTCTCTTCTCTTCTCTTCATTACATGCCTACATGATTCAGAAAAGGTATTTTAGACTTCTCTTACAGACACCGAACTCGGTCAGTTGTTTATTATGAAAAGTACCAATTTTCTGTTTGGCAGATAGTCATTTACATATACTTTCCGTGGTCATTTATATATGTATGTAGTTACTTTCTGTAGTCATTTATATATGTATGTAGTTACTTTCTGTAGTCATTTATATATGTATGTAGTTACTTTCTGTAGTCATTTATATATGTATGTAGTTACTTTCTGTAGTCATTTATATATGTATGTAGTTACTTTCTGTAGTCATTTATATATGTATGTAGTTACTTTCTGTAGTCATTTATATATGTATGTAGTTACTTTCTATATTGAGTGCATGGGTAAGAGTGAAATGTGAATGTTATACTTTAATTTTATTTTATTTCACTCAGATTTCCAATGTTAGTTATTTTGGTTATATGAACAGAATATTTGTAGAATGTCTGGAACAGAGTGAAAGTTGTATGATAAAAGGCAGAATGTGAGATGGGCCTCCCTGCCCAATTCTTAACCCCTTGGAAATAAAGATCAATCAATCAATCATTCAATCAATCAATCGATCTTCTCTTCTCTTCTGTTCTCTTTCAAGTATATCTTTCATTCATTCTTTCAGTTATGTTTTAAGATCTTTTTCCAGAAGGAGTTTAGAGGAAGGGTGGACTTGTCTTAAGTTTAATCATGATAGACCTTCAACATTTTAACATTAACCATATGGCATATAAAGCATGTGTTATAGACCTTTAACCCTTTCATTCCCTGTGGCTTTAAGTAGAGACATTTGCTAGAATAAAACTTTAAAATACTTGTACGAATAATACATATGAGTATAATAGCGCTCACTGAGATACAGATTTATGTTTTAAAGTAAAAGAACACAGTTTTGTAGGATTAGTCCTCGAAAAAATCGTAGACAAAGCACTTTTAGTGAGACTTGAGAGAAAGAAAAATCACAAGAGAATTACCTGGGATTTGAACACGGACTCTGGTAGGACAAGCAGCTGTCTAGCCATGAGAGAACAGTGTACTAATGAACTGAGCTATCTGACACCTCCAAAAAAAGGTGTTTTGAAAGTGAAGTCATTAGTACTGTTCAGCCGACACAAGGGATCGTGACACCCGGAAATAAAAGAGGTCGTGACACAGAAATTCCGTAGCAGGTACCAATTTTTAGACAAACATACACACGGTCTCCTGCCATGTCTGGTGTATACTTCAACAACAACAAATGAACAAATTCTTTTTTACTTGAAGTTAATTTCAGGTACGGTTTCAGAAACAGTTTTTTATAAATAGAAAACAACGAGGCTTTCGTACGGTAAAATAAGAGAACACAGTTCAGAAAACAGAGATGCGGATATTGTACTGACAAAACTGGTACATCATGAGTTGTTCATGTAAGATGTAAGGAGAAAGACGGTTGTTTTGGTTTAAAATTCCTAGCATGATCACTATTAGTCTGTTACATGTATTTTATTAATGCTGGTGTCATTCATTATTATTTTGTCCAAAATAAGCTGAGTAAATATTTTGATTTTTGTTGGTGTGTGGAGGAGGGGGGGGGGGGAAAGGAGAGATTAATTGGAGATGAAGGGGTTAAACTAGTAATGTAAACAGATTACAGCTAATATCTTGGGAAATGAATATGATGGGTCGGTAAAATTTTTTTTGGTTTGTTTTGGGGGTTGTGGTGGGGGGAAGAATAAGTGGGATGTAATTTTGTAACTTTTATCTATTTGTGCAATATGTAATGATTGAGATGGTATTTGGTTTGTACTGTATTTGGTTTCTGCTGTATTTGGTTTCTAAGAGAACAAATTTTGTAGGATTAGACCTGGAAAAAATCGTAGACAAAGCACTTTAGTGAGACATGAGAGAAGGAAAAATCACAAGAGAATTAACTGGGAGCACCCCTAGTGCTAGTTTGCTAAGTCAGTAGTATGCTGTCCTCTCTTGGCTAGACGGCTGCTCGTCCTACCGGATTCCGTGTTCGAATCCCAGGTAATTCTCTTGTGAATTTTCTTTATCTCACGTCTCACTAAAGTGCTTTGTCTACGATTTTTTCGAGGTCTAATCCTACAAAATTTGTTCTCTTACTTTACCGTACCAAAGCCTCGTAGTTTCCTATTTATAAAAAATATTTGGTTTCTGCTGTCACTTCTTTCACTTTTACAGGTTTCTCTATTCAGCATGGCCTGTGAATTTCTTTTCACTCTATCTGAGTTGAGACAGGATGAATTCCCTCTTACGTCACTGATGAAATTTCCATTTTGTCTTTTTTTTTTTTTTTTATTCCCATACTCATTTTCCATATTTGAACACTTTAGAACACTTAGTTACTTTATGCAGTGATCTAAATAGCATTGTTAATAATTCTCTCTCTGAACCTTAAGTGCCCAGGGCACATGGGGCTTCCGCAAGGGTTTTCCACAAATGCCTGTCTTTCGCCTTTTTTTCTGCTCTTGCCCAGGTGAGCCCTCTATTGCTCAACATCCTTTCTGTTGTTCTTCTCCATGTCTCTTTTGGTCTACCCTTACTTCTGCTCCCCTGTGGTGTCCATCTTAGTGCTATTTTTGGTAGTGAGCTGTCAGTCATTCGGAGCACATGTCCCAACCATCGCCAGCGTCTTTCCTCAATAATTGTTGTCAGTGGTTTCATCTGCATTTCTGCCAATAAGATGTTATTTCTTATGGTGTTTGGCCAAAGTATTTTTTTAATTCTACGTAAACATTTAGTCTGGAAAGAATTCAACTTGTTTTCTATGGTTTTGGTGATTTTCCAGCATTCACTTCCATAGAGTAGTACACTTAGAACATTACTCTTAAATATCCTGATTTTCATATTTATGCTTAGTTTATTTGATCTCCATATATTCTGTAGCATTGCAAAAGCCTGGTTTGCTCTAGTAAGTCTGCTGTTGATGTCCTCTGTGCTGTCTCCATTTTCTACTACTCTGCTGCCAAGGTATACAAATTCGTTGACCTCCTCCACTAACTTGTTATCTACTCTGAGTACATTTCTGTTGTTCACATTTTGCTTCATTAACTTTGTCTTTCCTACATTGATCTTTAGTCCTATGTTGTTTGCATTCTGGGTTAGCTTGTTTATTTTATCTTGCATATCTTTGTGACTGCTTGATAATAGACAAATGTCGTCCGCAAAGTCAAGGTCCTCCAGCACTGTGTCAAGGGTCCATTGTAATCCTCTGCGTTTGTCTGATGTTACCTCCTTCATTAACCAGTCTACTGCCAAGATAAATAATGTTGGTGATAGTACACATCCCTGTTTCACTCCTGTTTGTACCCTAAAGCTGCTGGAGGTATGTTCTCCACAGATAACTTTGCACTGAAAACCCTCGTATAGGGCTTTGATTACATTAACTATTTTATGGGGGAGGCCATGCCATCTTAGGATTTTCCACAGTGCATCTCTGTTGACACTGTCAAAGGCTTTCTCAAAATCTATGAATAATGCATATGTTGTGCTATGCCACTCATTTGCCTGTTCTAATATTTGTCTAAGTACAAATATATGGTCTATGCATGATCTTCCTTTCCTAAATCCTGCCTGCTCTTTCCGCAGTTTTTCCTCAAGTGTTGGTACAATTCTGTTGATGATTATTCTGCAAAATACTTTACTAGTGAGTGGCAGTAAGGTAATGCCTCTCCAGTTCCGCAATCTCTGAGGTCACCCTTCTTTGGTAGTTTTACTATAAGCCCAGTTTTCCACTCCTCTGGGGCTTTTCTAAATCCCAAATTTGTTGTAATATCTGGCAAAGTTGTTTTGGTGTTTCTGTTTCTTCTGCTTTCAACATCTCAGCAGTCACTTCATCTTCACCTGGTGCCCTGTCTGATTTTAGCATCTTTATCGCCTCTTTTACTTCATTTATTGTTATGGTCCTGTATTGATGTTTAGTTCCGCTTTTGCTTCAGGTATATCTATTGCTTGTGCTGCTTGTGTTCTGTTTAGTAGGGTGTTAAAGTGTTCCCTCCATCTTTCAATTTTTTCTCTTTCTCCACTGACCAGTTGTCCATTTTGTGTTCTTACTGCACTTTCACATCTTGTATTGACGTTACCTGTCATCTGCTTTATGATTTTATATGGTTTTCATGTCATTTGTATATGCTGCTTTCTCTGCTGTTTCTGCTAAGTTGTCATAATATTGACGTTTATCTTGACGGCATGATTCCTTCACTTCTTTGTCTTTTTGTGCATAATTACTTAAAACTCGTTCTTTAAGCCGTTGTGATTTAGTGTTCAGTAATTTTTTCTTGATTTCTTTTCTTTGCTCTATCTTTTCCCATGTGGTCTCACTTATCCATTCCTCTTTTCTCCTTTTCCGATATCCCAGCACCTCTTTTGCTGTTTCCTGTAGTGTTTTATTGAACTCTAATATGGACATTTCTGCTTCGTCTTGTAGGACACTGAAGCGGTTCTTAAGTATTATTGAGAATTCATTTCTTGTTTGCTGGTCTATCAGTTTTCTTGTATCAAAATGTATCTTCTGTGTTCTCCGATTCTGGCTTTCCTTAATTTTAGTTTTATTTTTGCTACCAGAAGGTTGTGATCACTTCCTATATCTGCTCCTTTCCTTGCTCGCACATCTTGTAGTGACCGTTTCCACTTGTTGTTTATTAGTATGTGATCGATTTGGTTTTCCGTGGTTTTATCTGGTGACCTCCAAGTCACCTTATGGATGTTTTTGTGTTGGAAAATTGTCCCTCCGATGGTCATCATGTTTTCTTCACAGAAACTGCACAGTCTTTCTCCATTTTCATTTATTTCTCCGATTCCTTCTCTTCCCATGATTCTTCTTCTATCTTCCTTTCCTTCACCTACTTTTGCATTGAAGTCGCCCAAGATGAGTAGCATATCATGCTTGGGTATTGTTTCTACTGTGGCTTGGAGGCTGTTGTAAAAATCTTCTTTTAATTCCTCTTCAGCTGCTTCTGTTGGTGCATAACAAACTATAATAGACAGCTTCGTGAATCTTGAGTTGAACCGTGCATATAATAATCTCTCATTTATTGGGGTCCATTTCAGCAATGCTCTTGATGCTTCTTTTGTTATAATCAATGCTACTCCTCCTTCATGAAGATCTTCTTTACCTGACCATATTATTGTATCTTCTGTGTGCTGTGTTGTTAATTTCCTTCTGCCTTGTCCTGTCCATCTTGCTTCTTGTATTCCTAGTATGTCTAGTTTGTATCTGTGCATTTCCTTGATGGTTTGTGCTAGTTTTCCAGTCTGGTTTAGTGTTCTTACATTCCAGCTGCCTATTTGCATCTTTTGTTTAGGTTCCAGGAGGTCTGCAGTCGGGCTGGGGACTTCCAGTGGCTGGCTTTCATCCACAACCTTCATGGGCTCAGTTTCCTGATACGCATTTCTCCTTCCACCTGCATTTGCTTTTTCCCTTGCTTCTGTTTCTGTAGCAGTCTGATAGTTTTTTACCAGATAGGGTTGCTGGCCCTATGCTGAACCCTCCTTAGTCGCCTTTTACGATCATGCATGGTAGGGTACAGTGGTCCTATTCTTTGCAGATCCCGGGTACCACACGGGGGATTGTTAATAATTACTGCCTAGGAAATATAACGCTGTATCCTGGTCTAGCAGGTGAGCTTGTGCATTGTGTTCTCTTATGTAGAGAACTTTTGTATTGTATTCTGTTCTGTAGGCAATCATAGCTGTTGTTTATGGTAAAATATCTTTTGGTTATCTTACTTCACTGTACATGTGTTGTTATTGGTTTTTGTCAATTGTTATTAAATGCAGTAGTACAGAGGCTCAGTATCTCAAGCATTTGAAAGTCAATGAAACTGAAATTAAACTGTGAAAATGAAACTGAAAGTAAATTTCTTCCTAATGAAATATTTCTTGGAGCTGTATGTCATGTTAGAATATGAAAATAGTATGCGCAGGTGATGCATTTTTTGATCAGGTAAGAAAAGCTGCTAGCACATGCGATGAAAGAAGTTGCTGTGGCAAGATAACAGTCAGTTTGTCAGATGCAATACACTGTTGGAATGAGATAGTGATCAGCAGCCCATAGCTGCCTGCTTGCATCAGTGCTGGTGTACCATAGTTGACCAAGACCCTGTTCAGAGTAGAAGTCTGACCAGTGAATAGAGATCTCATCCCAAAAATATGACGGGCCAAATTCAGCCAACGCCCTTTTGAAGTTGAATGCTTCTTCGTCGTTCACCTTCAGAAGGGCAATGGCTGTTTTGTGTTGCAGTTATGCACCTGTTGGCCCAACACATCTGCCTTCAGCTTGACACATTTTTATGACCGGGTTTGTTTTCCTACAGCGATCTCTATTCACTTGGTCAAAGTGCTGTTTGTTTCCAGGGGCACCACTGGGAGGCAAGATAGTATCTTGGCGTGCTGTAGTTGACCAACCCTGATGCAGGCAGCCAGCTGTGGGTTCCTACTGCTATCTTATTCAGCTTATCCTTGATGCTTTGTCATGCGGTGGAGCATGTATGGGACTAACCTGAATGCACTGATGCCAGAGTCTGAATTTTGAACTTTGAACTTTGACTTATTCAGCTTGAGTGGGCCATCATCCCTGAAGGTGAATCCTGAAGAAGATGAGAGCAGAATTTGTAGGTAAAGTCTGGAGAAAAAAAAAAACAGAGAAGGATTTAATAAATAGCATACGGCACATTACACTGAAGTTTGACCTTTATGAAGATACTTTCGCTAATATGTAGTGGATGAGAGTGTGACAAGGATATTAAGGACTGACAAAATGACAAGTTTCCTCAGATCAGCAAGCATTCCTTATTCTTTTCTCTTCTTTCTCTCTCTCTCTCCATTATCTCTTTCTGTCAAGCATGCTCTAAGATCTTGGTGAGTATAGTGCAGGGAATAATTACTACCTGCTGAATCAAGGCACTGTATCGAGGTCTAGTAGGTGAGCTTATGCATTGTTTTCAATTCTGTAAAAAAAAACTGATGAATTGTGTTCTGCTCTGTAGAAAACTTCTGCATTTTGTTCAACAGAAAAATTTTGCACTGTATTTTGTCTCACAGAAAAATTTTGCATTATATTCTGTTCCACAGAAAACTTTTGATTTGTATTCTGTTCCACAGAAAACTTTTCGCTTGTTCTACAGAAAATTTTTGCCTTGTATTCTGTTCTACACGAAACTTGTGCCATGTATTCTGTTCTGCAGAAAACTTTTGTGTTGTATTCTGTTCCACAGAAAACTTTTCCCTTGTGTTCCATTCTATAGAAAATTTTTGCCTTGTATACTGTTCCACAAGAAACTTGTGCTTTGTATTCTGTTCTACAGAAAACTTTTGCCTTGTATTATTTTTTGTAGACAAACAGGGAGTGAAAGTGACTTTCATACCCATTGGTCAAGACTGTGCTGGGAAAGATGAAAGTTTGGAGCCAACTAAGGAACTTCAGTACCAGATTTCTCTACAGAAAGCTGATGACAGATTGTAAGTTCTATGACTTTTAAGTTAGAAAATAAATGTTTTATGTCATTTAAAGAAATGTTATGTTTTGTCCTTTAAAGAAATGTTATAAAGGACTTATTATAAGAGTGTAGTATTATCTATAAGAGTGTATCTGATGATAAAGAGTGGTAAATGATTTATTTCAAAATGTTCATATTTTTCTGATACACTGTAAAAAAAAAAGAGAGGCAAAGTTCCACAAGGAACATGCAAATAAATGAATGAATGTAATTTATAACTGGTTTTATGATAAATGTTTGTTGTGATGACAGGTAGTCTTATGTCTTGGTCGCCACTGTGCTTAGAAATTAATAATGTGGCACCATGAAAGTGAATTTTGAAAGTGAAATTTGAAAAAAAAGTTTCTTTGTCCCTATAACAAGCTGTTAGGTCTCATTTAGTCTGATAAGCTGGAAATGTTCTTATTGGTACTTGATGACGCACCTGGCTTCAACAGCAGTTTGTCGGGCAGTGGTTTTGTAGCAGTTCTTATCAGCTTTATTTATCATTATCATGCTGTTGTTACAATAATCCATCTCCCCTGGTTCATTTCATGTAAATTGAGTGTGTGTGACCATTTTCTTCATGTAAATTCATTTTTCAGTGGCTTTTGTCAGACATTCTTTAAAAACAAAATTTTCAGACAGTTTATATGTTAGTTAAAAGAAAAAACTTCACTGCTGAAGATAAGTTCATGTTGCAGATCTGACCAAGCACAAACCAATGAGATCAGGCTGTCATGGTCATGTGATCATAATGAAAGTGATATGCCCAGAAGGCAGGTAACCTCAAAGTGGCTGAAGACAACTCTTCTTGAGAGACTGGTAAACTTGTCCGAGATCAGTGACATTTCCACATCAGTGAAATCCTTGCAGCTGGTGCCTGTGGATAGATACAAAGACATGTATGTTCGGCTGAAGAACAAATATGGGAAAGAGCTTGTTGAGGTTTGTTTGAATAATCCTTGTTTTCATTTTCAGTCATTTTTATAACATTATTAAGGAGAAGCTTTCCCCAGTGGTCATAGATTTTGAAAGTGTTGTGAAAAATGATTCCAAACTGATGGCATGGTTGAGGATAGTGAAACTAATATTATACCTGGTTGCTTTCAGTTTGGTTCTGTTTATTTGGGATTTAAAAAAATTATTTCAGGTTTTTCTTGACTCTTTCTATCCCAGAGTTTGTGCATGAAATGACTGGGGGAGGGGGAGGGTAATTTTTATAAAGTAGAATGGAATGACAGTCTTATTTAAATGCATCACAAAGACAGAGCCTAATATGCAATATGACGTATAGTACATTAAATAGGAACAGTTTTATATTGTCTTTCTAATAGACATGTTAGTATGTTATTGGTATATAATAGAAACATTAGGTGAGAATTGGGATAACCAGTGGAAAATGAAGTAATAGACACTGTGAGTTTGTCACTTACCTCTCAAGTTAATCTACAATACTGGGCCAAATGTATCCAAAAATGAATACAATTTTGCAGGACCATCATTTCCTCACATACCATATAAGTTTCACAGCAATATGTACACTGGTACAATAGACTGGAAACATCAAGTGAGCAGATAATATGTGCCCTAGATAGCTGTAGCTTGTTTTATTCCAGTTGTTGCTGGTTGTACAAACTCCAGGCATTCCACCATCTTCAGTATTACTGACAGTGCTACTGTTACTACTATTACTGTTGGTACTTGCAGCAGCCAGAGTGCTGGTTATAGAAGTAGTTTCATCTGCCACCTTCCTAGCACATTTTGCATGCTGAGCCACCAGACAGCCCACCTTCATGACTAGAATCAGTAGCAGATGGGTGCCACAATTCATAGTCCTTCCCTATCATCTCATTCATCCATCCACCCACCCATCCCATCCTTCACTGAATTAATTTTGAGCTTCTAATGCAGACATATATGTCTTAGAACAAGACAA
This sequence comes from Achatina immaculata, assembly GCA_009760885.1. Taxonomy (NCBI): domain Eukaryota; kingdom Metazoa; phylum Mollusca; class Gastropoda; order Stylommatophora; family Achatinidae; genus Lissachatina; species Lissachatina immaculata. The sequence goes on along the minus strand of CM019703.1, from coordinate 1,584,125 downwards.
ACTAGAAGTTGACACCATTTTTATTTGTCAACAAAAGTCTAACAGCAGTAAGTAGAAGAAAAAAAAGTTACTAAAAAAATAGCTCTGAATTCACTGTTTTACATACCTTGTGGTGACATTTCACACAGGAAGTAAATAATACAAACTGGCTTGGGAGGTTTTGAAGTATAGTGAGATTAAATTAAAAATTAGTAAGTAACACATGGTGTGTTGACTAGCTATCCAAGAAGTAAGCAGTCAGTGTGTATGATGCATTGCTTGGAACTGAGTTAAAAACAGAATAATTTATTAGAGCTGCTAGTTATTCTCTTTGTTTGTACCAGGCTCTGGATTCAGGTTTATTTATATACCTGTTTTTTTTAAATTATTTATATTTTTAAATAAATAATTGAAAACTTTTTTTGAATTGAAATACTTCATTGGGTTGTTTAAAAAAAAAATTTTGTTTTTCTATTTTGTTGCAGAACTGGACAGAGCGCACAGACCCAAAGAAATTTGTGTATGAAGATATTGCAATTGCAGCTTACCTGTTGGTATGCCATTTTGTCTCTCCATTTTCATTCTTTACAATATTAACTCTTTTAGTGGGGGGGGGGGGCCCAGGCATGGACTTTACTTTTATACCCGCGCGGCAGTTACATTTTCGAGTGGGTGTTGTGATCTTTTGGGTGCCTTTTTAAAAGTCATTGTAACAAACTAATTCTGTGTTGGGCATATGTGTATCATATATCAAAATAAGTGGAAATGAATGATGATAACATAAATGAAGTTATTTGTCATAAAAAATTTCTGAGCAGTAAAAAAAATTTTTTTCCTTGGCTGAGAAATAAAATTATGTTCCATTTACCATCACTGTGTCATAAATCCAGTGTGAAATTTAAAATCCAACAGATTCAGTGACTGCGACAGTATCTGGGGATTTGTTTGACATCCAATAAATCCAGTAGTCAAATTGTTGCACAGAAATATAGAATAACACAACATATTTTCCAACAATATTTGGGGATTTGTTTTGAATACCACTGCCATCAAAACTGCTGATAGGAGTTCCTACCTCTTCATTTACCCGTGCTGCTCTCCAGTTTGAAATTGGTTCTGAATCTGTCAGATAATGTCTGAAAAAAAAACCTCCTAGCTGTGTCTGGCGTCTGCTTAACAGGTCTACCACTGCTAGAAACACATACAGTAAGATTTGTCGAGTTGGTGGCTGTGTCCATTATGCCCACCGGTCTCATAAAAGCACTTTGAATGCTTTAAATACACTAACACCACTTAAAACAGACATGGCCGCCCAGAACGCGCATAGGAGGAAGTTAAACTTTCTTTAACTTTCAGTTGAAAAGAACTCTGACTGGTTAAATAAACATTTACATCGAGTTTGTCAATGAAACAAAACACCCAGCTGTGAATGGATGTAGGATATTACCTCACCGACCTGAAGCAGGCGTGAATGGATGTAGGGTATTGAATGAGTTAATTATCCAGCTTTTTTTTTTTTGCTCACGTAACAAGCTTCTCAGCTCCTGGAAGAGCAAAGTAAAAAATAGGAACGTAGGGGGAGGGGGGGGGAGAGAATGAGATGAAATTTGAGGTGTTTCTCTTGTTCTGTACAAAAATAAAACTGAACGAAGCAGAAGCAAAGTTAAATAGTTTTTTTTTTTTTTTATTGTAAAGTTGGGACATCCAAGTCTTTTTTTAGGTGGATAAGTTAGAATGTGTACACCAAGCCTTATTTTGAGGTGGAGAAGTTAGAATGTGTACACCGAGCCTTATTTTGAGGTGGAGAAGTTAGAATGTGTACACTAAGCCTTATTTTGAGGTGGAGAAGTTAGAATGTGTACACCGAGCCTTATTTTGAGGTGGAGAAGTTAGAATACTTACTTTTGTAAAGTGAAGTTAGAATATGTACATCAGGCCTTTTGTAAGGTTGAGAAGTTACAATACAAGTAGATACATCAGATCTTTTGTAAAGGTTGAGAAGTTAGAAGGACATCAACCTTTTTGAGATGTTGTACAAAATGTTTTTTTTTTAAGAATTCCATTCTCAACAGGCTTCACCACAATCAGAAATATATTGATCATCACAGTCAGAAATATATTGATCATCACAGTCAGAAATATATTGATCATCACACCAGAAATATATTGATCATCACAGTCAGAAATATATTGATCATCACAGTCAGAAATATATTGATCATCACACTAGAAATATATTGATCATCACACCAGAAATATATTGATCATCACACTAGAAATATATTGATCATCACACCAGAAATATATTGATCATCATACTAGAAAACCAGGCCGCAAATTTATGACAGTCCAGCATCTGGAACACTGCACCTATAATACAAATGGTTTTGATCAACTTTGTTTATATGCAGTACTATCTCAGACACATTCTTCACAACTCCTGCGAAGGATTTTGAGGAGTTTCTTTATTTAAATTATATTGTCAGTAAGTTCTAAATCATTCCATGCGCTGAGGACATTTTTTTGTAAATCTGCAGCTTATCTGGGAGGATGACAGGAAGAGTAAAAATCTGCCCTGCAAGCAGAGTTTTGTGGACTTAGGATGTGGAAATGGATTGCTTGTCTACATCCTCACAAAAGAAGGGGTAAGAAAAAACAATCCTATAATAACAAAGAGGCATTATGGGGTATGGTGGTGTTGGGACCCATATTTTCCATGACGTGACTAGCTTTCTAGAGGGTGGTCAGGACACCACCGCTGCCCTCTTTCTTTCCTTAAGCTCCAGGAGGAGCTAGGTGCCCTTTTTTTACAGCTGAAGTGGTAAGAAGCCTGCAGAAAAAGCTCTAGATAACAGTCATCTCCATCTTTGTTGTCCATAGGTCACCTTCTAGAGTGCAAAATAAAAATCCTATATTTATTTTATTTTGCTGTTGCATGGGATGAGATGTTGTCATGTCGTATTTCTTTTCAAATTTTGCCACCTCTTGATCTTCATTCTGAACCTTCTTTATTTCATGTGCTGTTTCATGTCCTGTGCTAGCAGATTTTCAGGGTTTGTCCTTGCTTTCTTCCTGCCAACTTGTCCTGCTGTTTTTAGGTTGACTATAAATTTGTACCACAATATGGTGGGGTGTAGTGAAGGTAACAGAACAATTTAACTTTGTAAACTCAAGGGCCAAAGGTTAAAATAAAAAATGTCCCAGATGTTTGATGTTATAGAGTACAGGAGATCAGATAGTGAGAGAGTAACCCTAGGGGTTTTCCTTTCACCAAATGTCTAGCAACTTTGTCATCATGTTTGGACATGGACATTGATTTCTTATGTCACTGATAAGATAGAACTGTGATCCTGCTGTTGGAGGCTTTCAGAGGATAAGATAGAACTGTGATCTCACTGTTGGAGGTTTTCAGAGGATAAGGTAGAACTGTGATCTCACTGTTGGAGGTTTTCAGAGGATAAGATAGAACTGTGATCTCACTGTTGGAGGTTTTCAGAGGATAAGGTAGAACTGTGATCTCACTGTTGGAGGTTTTCAGAGGATAAGATAGAACTGTGATCTCACTGTTGGAGGTTTTCAGAGGATAAGGTAGAACTGTGATCTCACTGTTGGAAGTTTTCAGAGGATAAGGTAGAACTGTGATCTCACTGTTGGAGGTTTTCAGAGGATAATAGAACTGTGATCTCACTGTTGGAGGTTTTCAGAGGATAAGGTAGAACTGTGATCTCACTGTTGGAGGTTTTCAGAGGATAAGATAGAACTGTGATCTCACTGTTGGAGGTTTTCAGAGGATAAGGTAGAACTGTGATCTCACTGTTGGAAGTTTTCAGAGGATAAGGTAGAACTGTGATCTCACTGTTGGAGGTTTTCAGAGGATAAGGTAGAACTGTGATCTCACTGTTGGAGGTTTTCAGAGGATAAGGTAGAACTGTGATCTCACTGTTGGAGGTTTTCAGAGGATAAGGTAGATTGTGCTCATTCTGCTTGTCTGGGAACTCAGGTTCAGAGTGTGAAGGTCATCAGCAAATGAAGCATTAAACAAGTAAAGATGAGTAGGGGTGATTGAAAGCAAGAAGTAGAACTCTGTATACACTGTGAAGAACATGCTTGGCCTCATAAGATAGAATAATAGCAGAGAAATATCAAGTATTTAGGATTGTTTACTTTTATTTACTGTAAAGATACATAAAATAACTAGTATTGTTTAGCTTTAATAAAGAAAAGCTGTCAGAAATATTTAATATTGTTTACTTTTATAGACAAAGATGTATAATTTTTATTTTTATTTTTCACAGCACACAGGTTGTGGAATTGACCTGCGAAAACGAAATATCTGGGATACATTTGGACCTGATGTTGATTTGAAGGTAGAAGATAATAGTTTGTAAAGATAATACATCTTCTGTAGGATAATAGAAGGGGTAAGAAAACAGAAAAGGTGTTATAATGATCCAGTGAATTTTCCTGCCGAGAGGAACTTTAATTTTGTCTCTGGTTGATCTGAATGAAACAGGCATTGAAGACAACAAAATAGTTACACTCTGTCACGTACGACAGTTTTCTGTGGTATCTGAGCAGTGACGTGGGGTGGGATTTCACTGGGAGAAAGTGGAGAGAGTTGTTGTCATCGCTGAGTGGCAGTAGGACTTTGAAGATAGACTATGAACAATTGGTGTATAAGTATATAACTATACATGAAGCCTCTGCAGTAAAGCTGTGATACCAAAATGTATAAACTAGGAAAAAAGGAGGAACATCATTATTACTTAACATTAAGTAATAAAGCTGTTCCTACTTTTTTCCTAGTTTATACATTCTGAAGATAGATTGGGTAGTAGGACAAGGACTGGTGGCTTCTCATGGTAGCTGAGGATTCTGATCTATTGCCTAACCTTTCCTAGGGAAAGTGAGATGTTTAACCTATTGTCCCTACCTATGTCATAGCCCAAAACAGACTCATTCTCTCATGTGCTATCTGCTTCACCACAGAAATAACAACTACAGTAAACATGTGAAATGTAAAAGATCGTGGTAGGAAAGCCCAGATTAAAAACTAACTAAAGAATGAACAATCTAGAACTCAAGCTACTAAGACTAAAACAAAAGTACCAACTCCAGTATTAATTGACCGTGTGCTTGTTAATACAGCTGTTTCTTATCTTGTTATCACAGCATTACTGCATTGGCATGGTGTATACTTATATATTTAGTTTTATATAAACCTAGATCTCAGAGAGTGGAGAAAGAAGCAAAAGTGCTTAAGTATGTAAGTATCAGTATGCAGTTTTATATTTTGCATTGCTATATGTCATTCTCATTGTTAAGAGGCCAAAATAGTAGGCATAAAATCCCTTGATGAGGTTGAAATGATTACCGAGAGCAGAAAAACTTGGCAAACTATGATGCAAGCCCCATATGACATTTAGCAGCACAGGAAGGGTGTAAGATTGTAAGATGTATCATTTTTGGAATCTGGAGTACATAAACTTTCTATATTCTGCACGTGAACATGGATGTACAAGCTGCCTTTTCCTTTCACAAATTGATGTGATGTTTTATTCCAACCATTTATCAGGTGAAAGCAATCAGTCCATCAGCAGATCACTTGTTCCCAGAATATGATTGGATCATCGGGAACCACAGCGATGAGCTTACCCCATGGATTCCTGTCATTGCAGCAAGGTAATGTATGCAGGTTGACTTTGGAAATGGGCATTAACTTTCATTCTGGTTTGATGTTTTTTTTTTTAATGACATTACAGTTTGTTTTTGTCACTGGTTATTTTAACTTTAACCCACCAAGGAATTCACATGATTCTATTTAAGTGGGAATGAATTGTTAAGTGGTGGCCTTTTTTTTTTTTCATTCATGCAAAAGAAAGCAGTACATACACTATAATTGCCCTGTTGACAGATATTCTCTTCAGCATCAGAGGCTGTTTTTCCTTAGCATTCATGTCAGGAACCCATTTTTACTATTTGAATCAACTTGGAGTGCATATTCCATAGCCTTTGCATGAGCAGACATCTCACTATTGACTATACTAATCCAGCCTATACTTTTTTTTTTTTTTAATGAAATGCAGATATTTTGTTGCTAAAATTATATGTTGACTATCTTCTCTTTTGTCTCTTCAGTGCCAGAGACACATGGGGCTGCTTGTAGCAAGAAATTTCCACTTCCATTTGCCATCTTCTTGGCTGTCTGAGACACATGGGGCTGCTTGTAGCAAGAAATTTCCACTTCCATTTGCCATCTTCTTGGCTGCCTCCCATGTCAGTCATTTCTTTACCAGCAATTTCTTGGTTGTACTGTATGTTAACTACATCATAATTTTGTTCTTAAAGTATTTTTCATAGATTGTTCCTAAAAGTGTTTCCCCCCCCCCCCCATATTTTGTTCTAAAGTGTTTATGTCACATACCATTCTAAAAGTATTTACACATATTGTTCTACAGGTCTTCATATAGAACATGTTTTTTTGTTCTGCCCTGCTGTCATTACGACTTTGTTGGAAAGTTTGGTCAGACAGAAAATGGAAAGAGCCGTCATGAGTCCTACTTGAACTTTGTGAAAGAGGTTGTTGTACGCTGTGGGTTCAAGCCAGAGTCGGACACACTGAGGATACCATCGACGAAAAGAGTGAGAACTTTAAATATTTTCTTGTCAGAATGTAAAGTTGGTATGGAGACGCAGATAGTTTTTTTCCAATCATGTCAGCAAACTCTGTTTGAATTTTCATTGTTCCTATAGCTCCTGTAGCACCATGCTTTCCAGGTGGTTTTCGTTATCATGATGTGCCAGGTAAACATTTTTACAGCTGAGTTGACAAAGGATTATGGCAAGCAGAAGTTGGGATCTATTGGCTGCTGTTTGAGAACTACTTGTAAATTGTTTTCATCATGTGTTGGGATCTATTGCCTGCTGTTTGAGAACTACTCATATATTGCTGTCATCATGTGTTGGGATCTATTGCCTACTGTTTGAGAACTACTCATATATTGCTGTCATCATGTGTTGGGATCTATTGCCTGCTGTTTGAGAACTACTCATATATTGCTGTCATCATGTGTTGGGATCTGTTGCCAGCTGTTTGAGAACTACTCGTATATTGCTGTCATCATCCCCCTGGGAACAACTGTGTTAAGAGCACACTTATCTTAACATAGTGTTTGTGAGACAGGGAACATAGATCTGTTTGCTTAAAAATTCTGACCTACTTCTGTAGCCCAGAAACTTGTAGCAATCAACGCTAATTGTAATTGTTATTTTTGTAAAATGTAATGTCAGGTTGGTGGACAGATGGGGACATGGAGATCTCTGGCGGGGATGAGGGAAGTCTGGTGTGAAACCAATGAATCCAGGACGTGACAAGCCTAACAGAGCCAGCAGACTATAGGTGGCGGGGAATGGATATCGTTGAAGCACTCATCAGATTCCTCATCTCAGAGTCAGAATGTCTTTGTGGAACTGTCTCCAAACCATCTGACATGGAGAATGGACTTGCATACAGCCACCAGAGGCTGGAAAACACAGTTTTGGCCAGACCAGCCACACTGTCTTCATGGCAGTCCGAGCAAGACCACAGTCTGCCCTAGCAAGGAAAGGTGCTGAAGTCGGAGTTACCCAGCCAAAAGGCGCATCGCAAAAATCAGGGTAACACGCATTATCGCTAATGAAATGTCTCTATCTGCAGTATTCAAACATGGTGCTGTCATCATGTGTTGGGATCTATTGCCTGCTGTTTGAGAACTACTCGTATATTGCTGTCATCATGTGTTGGGATCTATTGCCTGCTGTTTGAGAACTACTCGTATATTGCTGTCATCATGTGTTGGGATCTATTGCTAGCTGTTTGAGAACAATATTGCTTTCATCATGTGTTGATGTTTCCACATTTTAGACACATGTTGTTAAGATGATTTTAAAATCTTGTGGTTTGTTGTATGCCCTTTGCAGAAACTTGATCTCTTGATTGGCCATCATTATCCAGCCAGGATGCATGCTTCAGTGAGGGTGGTATTTTGAATGTCTGGAATATTGTGAGATCAACTTCTCAGCTGTCCCCTTCTTTGATCATCTTGAACTGTGAACTGCATCCACCATTATTGTTCCCTCTAGGCCGTCACATTTAGTATAACTAAAAATGGATGACTGTGTTTTTGGACAGAGTTGAGTAATTGTTTGCAACCATTTTTTAAAAATGTGATAGGGAGTCTGATGCAAGCTTTGTTTTTTTTGGGATACATGTTTACAGATGATGTGTATTTGTTTTTCAAGAAAATCACTTCAAATTCATTTTTATTTCAGACCTGTTTTATTGGTAGAAGCAGATCATATGAACAGAGAGATGAGCTAATGTTTGATGTACAGAGGCAAGCTTTCATTGACAAGAGAACAATCTATAGTGCTGTGTGCCATAAGGTACCAGCAGTGCTGACAAGCATCACAGAATCCATTGATGACAGAGGCTCTGATTTTCCACAGTTTGATAAAATTGTCTGTCCTATGATCATAAGCAGGCAAAACTCTTGTCGTTCTTCGTCGTCTGGTGATAAAAGAAAGTATGAAAACTTGGGAAGTACAGACAGTGGGTTTTATGAAGACACCAGTGACAGTACAGGGTCCAAACGAAGTAAAAATGACAGCTCACAGGAAATGGACGATCTGGATCAACTTGGTGACAAATCATGGTTCAGCATCATGTCACTTTCTGCCACTGTCCCAGACTCTTCCACCAGCTCGAGTCCAAACACTACAAGCGTCTGGACCACTCTTGTCAGACCAAAACACCAGCCATGGGCGGAAGATTTCAAGCCGAGGATTGAGCCAGGTGTCAGAAACTGCCAGAAAGTTCCTGAGAAAGTCAAGTCAGTTATTGTCCAGACTGTTTTTGATCTGGTCCTTAGTGCAGAAGACTCTAAAGATGTGCTGTTGAGTGATGGGAAAACTTGGAAAAGAGGTGGTGAGTGTTGAGTGAAATACTGTGCCCTATCCTTCTGTATATCAACTTTTAATGTACTTGCTGTAAATGCCGCTGTTGTATATCAACTTATTCTAACCTCAGGATGAGTGATGCGTATATTCACTAAGAGAAATCGCCCATCTTGATGCTGAAAAACTAGTGTAGTGGCCAGCAAACATTTTGTCAGAGCCTCTTTCTTCTGTATATTAATATCCTATGTATGTGAGGAGGAGACTGTTGTTAGGATCTGTTATTTAGAAATGATCCAAAAATACGGACATTCTTTGATAAAACTGGACAGTAGTCTCCTGTTTACATCAGTTTCTGGCTAAACTGAGGATAGGTCTGTCCTACCAACAGTAAACCCCATTGCCCCTGGCAATGATCCTTTATATTTCACATGTTTATTGTAGTTATTATTTCTGTGGTGAAGCAGATAGCACATGAGAGAATGAGTCTGTTTTGGGCTATGACATAGGTAGGGACAATAGTTTATAAACACCTCACTTTCCCTAGGATGGGTTAGGCAGCAGACATAGCAATAGATCAGAATCCTCAACTACCATGAGAAGCCACCAGTCCTTGTCCTACCACCCAGTCTATCTTCAGAATGTATAAACTAGGAAAAAAGTGTGAACTGTTTTATTACTTAATGTTAAGTAATAAATCTATGCCTAATTTTTTTCCTAGTTTATACACTTTGGTATCACAGCTTTACTGCAGTGGCTTCATGTATAGTTATATACTTATACACTAATTATTCGTAATCTATCTTCAAAGTCCTATTGCCACTCGGCAATGACGACAACTTTCTCCACTTTCTCCCAGTGAAATCCTGCCCCACGTCCCTTGAGATCTATTTTAGGATCTTATTATACAAAATGCTGTTCTTTTGTAAATGAACTTCATGTGAGCAAAACCTGTTACAGTTTCAGACTGAAAAAAAAAACATGTTGACAAAGATGAAACCACCAGGCTGGAGTTGGTACACAAGAGTAGAGGTCTGCAGTTCGCTTCTTTGAAATCTTTTTCTTATGTGTATGAACATTTCTAAGATCTGTTTTAGGATCTTGTTCTTGTGGATGTACAGAATATTTAATTTGAACTTGTATTCAGCTGAATAGTGACAATTCCAGTATTCATATTCAGAAGAAAGTGTAGATAGTAAACTTTTAAATAGTTCACAAGTTAGATCAAATGGGAAACTGATATGTTAAACTAGTAATTGCAGATTAGTATATACTATCTTTCTGTATATATATATATATATATATATATATATATATATATATATATATATATATAATTTTATATATATATATAATTTTATATATATATATATATTATACATATACTCATGGTCAATTTTAATATTAGATTAGTGTAGTGCCACTTTCATTTTCACACCTTTAGCAAGTAGTGCTGTTGCCATGAATCTACTGTTTGTATATGACTTCCAAAAAATGGAATATTTGTATTTGACTGAATGCTTAAAGCTCAGTATTCTGTACATCTTTACTTGCCACACAGTGTCCTTGTTACAAATTAACTTACTATGAATGTAACTCTTTACAATTTCAGGCAGTGTATCTCTGAGTGATGTTTCAGCTCGTTTTGATAAACTTACCATGTCTGAACTGAAAAATGAATGTGGTGGCCTGCAGACACTTCTTCGAAATCACAGCCACATATTCCAAGGTAAGTAGACAATTATCAGCTAATGTAGGTGTATTGCAAATGCTTTTTCTGAAGGTGGTATTTCATAATAGCAGCCATATACAGAATCTCAAAGAAATGCAATTAATAGACCTGGCTTCAGGATTCAGGAATTGTCACTGTCATGAGTGAAATTGCTGATATCTTCCCCGCTGGCCAAGCTGTGGTATCACAAAAAAACATTACCAGGAGCACAAAGTCACTTTGGTTGCTGAAGTGCAAGCACTCTTTGTAACAATCACCTGAGGTCACAGGGCTGTTACATTGGTAATCTGTATCCATATAATAGTAATCAGTCCAGTTCCCTCCATGGAAGAAACCCAGAGTTTGCAGCTGTTGGAGTTGGTAACAGCTCATACTCTCTGTATACTCAAGGACATCAAGCCATGGCTATCTTGCCACTATTCTTGCCTCACTCATTATGCTGAGGATAGGAACTTCCTCTCGCTGTCTTAATTGTCTCTGAATGAGTGACAGATGCTAAGCTCAAGAGTTGATTGCTTAAGCTTCTGGCATTGTACAGAACATAAGAAGGAGAATGTGTTTGCAGTGGGATAACCTGAAGATAGTCTTGCCAGTCGTTTTGTTTTCAATATGGACATGATTCTACTTCAGGCTTTTGCAACATTTCCAGGAATTTCAACATGTATTTTAAAATCCATGCTGAATGTTTATGAGCATGAAGATGCAGTACCCAAGCTGAAAGATTCTGGGGGTGAAGATGCAGTACTCAAGCTGAAAGATTTTGGGGGTGAAGATGCAGTATTCAAGCTGAAAGATTCTGGGGGTGAAGATGCAGTACTCAAGCTGAAAGATTCTGAGCGTGAAGATGTAGAACTCAAGCTGAAAGATTCTGAGCATGACGAAGCGGTACTCGAGCTAAAAGATTCTGAGCATGACGAAGCAGTACTCAAGCTAAAAGATTCTGAGCGTGAAGATGCAGTATTCAAGCTAAAAGATTCAGAGCATGAAGATGCAGTACTCAAGCTAAAAGATTCTGAGCGTGAAAATGCAGTACTCAATCTAAAAGATTCAGAGCATGAAGATGCAGTACTCAAGCTAAAAGATTCTGATCGTGAAGATGCAGTACTCAAGCTGACAGATTCTGAGCATGAAGATGCAGTACTCAAGCTGAAAGATTCAGAGCATGAAGATGCAGTACTCAAGCTGAAAGATTCAGAGCATGAAGATGCAGTACTGGAACTGAAAGATTCAGAGCATGAAGATGCAGTACTGAACTGAAAGATTCTGAGCGTGAAGATGTAGTACTCAAGCTAAAAGATTCTGAGCGTGAAAATGCAGTACTCAAGCTGAAAGATTCTGAGCATGAAGATGCAGTACTCAAGCTAAAAGATTCTGAACATGAAGATGCAGTACTCAGGTTAAAAGATTCTGAACATGAAGATGCAGTACTCAAGCTGAAAGATTCAGAGCATGAAGATGCAGTACTCAAGCTGAAAGATTCAGAGCATGAAGATGCAGTACTCAAACTGAAAGATTCAGAGCATGAAGATGCAGTACTGGAACTGAAAGATTCTGAGCGTGAAGATGTAGTACTCAAGCTAAAAGATTCTGAGCGTGAAAATGCAGTACTCAAGCTGAAAGATTCTGAGCATGAAGATGCAGTACTCAAGCTAAAAGATTCTGAACATGAAGATGCAGTACTCAGGTTAAAAGATTCTGAACATGAAGATGCAGTACTCAGGTTAAAAGATTCTGAGCGTGAAGATGCAGTACTCAAGCTAAAAGATTCTGAGCGTGAAGATGCAGTACTCAAGCTGAAAAATTCTGAGCATGAAGATGCAGTACTCAAGCTGAAAAATTCTGAGCATGAAGATGCAGTACTCAAGCTGAAAGATTCAGAGCATGAAGATGCAGTACTCAAGCTGAAAGATTCTGAGTGTGAAGAAAGCATGAAGATGCAGTACTCAAGCTGAAAGATTCTTAGCATGAAGATGAAGTACTCAAGCTAAAAGATTCTGAGCGTGAAAATGCAGTACTCAAGCTGAAAGATTCAGAGCATGAAGATGCAGTGCTCAAGCTGAAAAATTCTGAGCATGAAGATGCAGTACTCAAGCTGAAAGATACTGAGCGTGAAAATGCAGTACTCGCGCTGAATGAGAAAGTGATCAGTGACTCACAACTGACATCTCTCAGGATTGACAAACCATAGCTAACTAAGACCATACTCTACCTCCCAGTGATGCCCCTGGAAACAAGACAGTATTCTGGCCCAGTGAGTAGACATCGTAATGGGAGGATGAATCTGGTCCCAACACCAGACTGTTACTTGGAGCACATCAGACTGTTACTTGGAGCACATCAATCTGTTACTTGGAGCACATCAGACTGTTACTTGGAGCACATCAGACTGTTACTTGGAGCACATCAGACTGTTACTTGGAGCACATCAGACTGTACTTGGAGCACATCAGACTGTTACTTGGAGCACATCAGACTGTTACTTGGAGCACATCAGACTGTTACTTGGAGCACATCAGACTGTTACTTGGAGCACATCAGACTGTACTTGGAGCACATCAGACTGTTACTTGGAGCACATCAGACTGTTTTAAGGAGTATATTGAACTGTTTTGAGAAGTACATCAAACTGATATTTTGTGGAGGGAGGAAATCGCAGAAACCTTAAATATCCCATTACATGAAGCAAATCACCAAGGCCTATCCAAATGTCTGTCTCCTCACCACTGAAAGATATATGTGGAAGGAGAAGACAGATAATGAAGAAATTTAACAATTCATATTTGAAAGAAAATTCAGATAACAAAATTATAATACAGAAGCAAATATTTTCCCAGGATTGCACAATCACTTGTGTCAGATTAATGTTTTAGTCAGATCAAAATGGAAACTGAAATGCTAAACTAGTAACTTGTAGGTAGTATCCACTATCTGCACACTTCTACAACAGTGCAAGACTATGTACATGAGATAAATTTTAAATTCAGTGGCAAATTTTAATAATAGTTACAGCATTATTTTCACATTATAATTTTAGTGAGTGTGTTGTTTCCATGAATCTGTTTATATGTATTCAGCCAACCAGAAAATCAATTGTATTTGGCCAGACTTGGTATTTAGTAGACCTGTAGTAATGTATCATTTAATAATATGCTACCATCTAACAGTGACAGGTGGTCACGTCCAGCTGCGAGACTTCACGTCTCCAGACCCCTGGAAAGGAAGCAGTGCCAAGAAGTTGAAAAATAAACGTGGCAACCAGCAAGATATGCGAAAGACAACTTTGTGCTGGTTCAATACTCACCATCCTGATGGTTGTCCAAGAACTAAGGAAGATTGCCTGTTTGCTCACGGAGATCAGGAGTTGAGGAGTAAAATGGTTAGACAGAAAGTAGATTGAACGGTTTTCTTTGCTATAACATCACTTTATTTTTTTTTTCCTCTAGTCCGTTCTAGTGTTTGGTCAAACTTTGTCACAAAAAAGAAATATACCTATACCTAACCAAGAGTAACTTTCAGTGTCGTGTTTCACACCTTCAGGATAACTTTTCATGCCAGTTGCTTCAGTAGCAGACCTTATATCCCATGATAAGACTTCACCTTGTCAATGTTTTGAATTTCTTGATGGGCATAAGGTCTTTTCCTGATTTCAGATATTTATTTCACAAAATTTATGCAAAGTCTGGGTATGTGGTTTTTATGCAATTTTACCTCATCTCAAAATTTCAGCCATGGGTAGTTTTCCAGCAAGATGGTACACTGCCACACTGGGGTTTAGTTGCTTATTAGTTCTTGAATTCAGACTTTCTAAACTGATGGATTTGACAGTGATAATCCAACAGTGGCAAGCACATTCACCAGACATTACCTGTCTTGAATTTTTTTTTTGTAATGGGGATATATTAAGTGCAAAATGCTCAGTTCACTAGTTCCTGATACTGAGACTTTGAAGGCAAGGACAATAGATGCTATAGCCATGCTGATTAAAGAGATGTTGGAGAACATGTAGCAAGGTGCTGAGTATTGTTTAGACATTCTCTGGGCAACAAATATAGCACATGATGAAGTGCATAAATAAAGTGGGAGGGGGGGGGGGGAAACTTTGTTGAGTTGAGGTAAATTTTGCACCTAGATTAGATTTTGTGTGATAGTTGTTTGAAATCTGGGAAAGACTTTACACTCACCATGTATCTTTTTTTTTTTTTTGTCTGCCTCACACAGTCCTAATGATATGTGCTTATGGTGTGGGATAGTGTTTTGACCATTGGTCAGTTATGTGGCTATTTTGTTCTGTTTCTTTATTTCATATCATCTGTTAGATTCTGTTAAAATATTTTATGATATTATTTATTTATATATTTTATTCTTTATTTTATATAGTCAGTATTATGATTATTATTTATATATATTTTTATTCTTTACTTTCTTTATCTGACATGGTTAATATTTTTTATTATTATTCTTATATGCCATGCCAGATAGCCTTGACAATCATGCTTCTCCATTTTGTGCGGTCCTTGGCGCATCTGATCAGTTCAGATGCTTTACTTTTTTCCATGCCACTTTGTCAGTCCACTGAGATATTTTTCTTTTGGCCTTCCTCCTTTCATTTTTCCCTTGAATTCTGTGGCCATTACTAAGCTCTCTGACTTTTACTTCCACTTTTTTTATGTGTTTGCTTGTTTAAAACTGCCGGTACAGAAGCTGAATCTTGTTTGTTCATTCTTTTATAACCAGCGGTCACACTAGCCCCCATGTGGTAGCTGGGACCTGGGCACATGCTTGGGAAGCAAAGAATAGGACCACTGTACCCTACCACGCATGATAGCGAAAGGTGGCTAAGGAGGGATCAGCATAGGGCCAGCAACCCTGTCTGTTTAAAAAAGCTATCAGACTGCTACAGAAACAAACAAAAAAAAAACAAGGAAAAAAACAAATGCAGGTGGAAGGAGAAATGCATATCAGGAAACTGAGCCCATGAAGGTTGTGGATGAAAACCTGCCACTAGAAATCCCCAGCCTGACTACAGACCTCCTGGAACCTAAACACAAGATGCAAATAGGCAGCTGGAATGTAAGAACGCTTAATCAAACTGGAAAACTAACACAAAGCATTGAGGAATTGCATAGATACAAACTAGACATATTAGGGATACAAGAGATAAGATGGACAGGACAAGGCAGAAGGACATTAACAACACAGCACACAGAAGATACAGTAATATGGTCAGGTAAAGCAGATAATCATGAAGGAGAAATTGCACTGATTATAACAAAAGAAGCATCAAGAGCATTGCTGAAATGGACCCCTATCAATGAGAGATTGTTATATGCACACTTCAACTCAAGATTCACGAAGCTGTTTTTATGCACCAACAGAAGCAGCTGAAGAGAAATTAAAAGATTTTTACAACAGCCTCCAAGCCACAGTAGAAACAATACTCAGGCTTGATATGCTACTCATCTTGGGCGACTTCAATGCAAAAGTAGGTGAGGGAAATGAAAATAGAAGAAGAGTCATGGGAAGAGAAGGAATCGGAGAAATAAATGAAAATAGAGAAAGACTGTGCAGTTTCTGTGAAGAAAACATGATGACCATCAGAGGAACAATTTTCCCAACATAAAAACATCCATAAAGTGACTTGGAGGTCCCCAGACAAGACCACAGAAAACCAAATTGATCACATACAGATAAACAAGTGGAAATGGTACAATGTTGTTGAAGCAAAATGTGAACAACAGAAATGTACCATTAGCAAGTTAGTGGAAGAGACCAATGAATTTGTATATCTTGACAATAGAGTAGTAGAAGCACAGAGGACATTAACAGCAAACTTACTAGAGCAAACCAGGCTTTTTTTGCAATGCAGCAGGCTACATGGAAATTTAAAAAAAACTAAGCATGAAAACAAAAATCAGGATATTTAAGAGTAATATTCTAAGTGTAGAACTCTATGGAATATATATATGGAATATACTATTGATGCCAATAGTACAGCAGTCAGTCAGTCAGTCATTTGCATGTCCCTTGTGGAACTTTGCCTCCCTAACAGCTCTCCTGTAGGCCTCTTGATTGTAAGCAAGATGCCCTGCTGCTGATACATCCATTTGCAGATTGTCAACGATGTCTTGCAGCCATCTTCACCTTGGTCTTCCTCTCTTTTTTCCCATTATGTACCCTTCCAAGACAGTCTTCTCTAAATTCTCATGATGTTTAATATGTCCAAAATATTTAAGTTTTCTCTGTTTAATACTCTTTACTAGCCAACCTTCTTCAATATTAAGTTCTTATAGTATGGATATATTTATTATTTTTTTGTGTCCATGATTTTTGAAGAACTCATACCCTTAAAAATCTTATTTTTGTAGGTCTGTCTGTTCCTCTCCATAGCTTCTTTAGTTGTTTTATTTGTTGAAGAGCAATGGATGTCCTTCTTTTAATAGTTATGGTTGTTCAGTTCTTATGGTGGAACTACTGTTCTGTCATTGTTTAGTAGTTCAGAACTGCTTTGTAATTTATGCTGAATCTGTCAAGATTCTTGCTGCTCAGCTGTTTTATCATCATCATTTTTTTTTTCATCATCATCTTGTGCAAATTAAGCATTTAGTGTTCAACTGTAGCAGCAGACTTTGTGGTTCTTTGATCATTGTAACAGTGTCAACATTTGTCTCCTGTTGCCTGCAGGATCTGTGGGTGTATGTTATATTACATCTGTCAGTTTGTTTCTTTTGTAGTAGAAACCATATGGCAGCATATTGATGCCATTATCTGCTGTAACAAGCTGATTACTTTTAGCCATTTGCTGTTCTGTTGTTGATGTGCATTGTAACACAGCCATTTCATTTATGGACCAATAAAAGAGTAGCCCATGGTATTCAACAAACTTCATTTTATGTATGTAATAAAACGTATAAACTAGGAGAAAAGTAGGAACAGCTTTATTAATTAATGAGCATACAAAAAACACACAAGATGAAGAAACAGAGAAAGAAAATAAAGTGTGAATTCACATGAATGCTATGTAAAAAGTAAGAATGGAAAAAAAAATAGAATAAATAAAATAAATGGAGCACTTGGCTGTGGCTTGTAAGAGGCTGTGTCCAGAAATGGCCATGGTGGAGTGTTGTGAATGTTTAAATGGAGATTTGTAAAGTATGATAGTTGGGTTGTACAGAAGGGGGAACCACAGAAAGGAGAGAGAGTGGTATAATAATAATCTAGCCGGGAGAAGGTGGAATAAGCGATTGTAGTTGGGGTAGAGGGGTTGTAATCTGATGCCATGAGGAGGTTTTGAAATATGTGTAGCAGGTGAGAAAGGAGTGGAACTTGGTGCAGAGGGAATATCCTTGTGGGAGAGGGGAATGTTAGGTGTAAAACTGAATTGAGAGTTCAAACCATGTGGATCCAGCAAACATATTCCTGAATGTAGCTGTTCGCAAGCACTAGGCGGCTTCTGTCATACTACTCTTTGGAAGCGAATGCCGGAAAAATCACCAAAACCATAGAAAACAAGTTGAATTCTTTCCAGATTAAATGTTTACGAAGAATTAGAAAAATATTTTGGCCAATCACCATAAGAAATAACGTCTTGTTGACAGAAATGCAGATGAAGCCACTGACAGCAATTATTGAGGAAAGACGCTGGCAATGGTTGGGACATGTGCTCCGAATGACTGACAACTCACTACCAAAAATAGCACTAAGATGGACACCACAGGGGAACAGAAGTAAGGGTAGACCAAAAGGGACATGGAGAAGAACAACAGAAAGGATGTTGAGCAATAGAGGACTCACTTGGGCAAGATCAAAAAAAAAGGCAAAGGACAGGCATTTGTGGAAAACCCTTGAGGAAGACCCAGGTGCCCTGGGCACTTAAGGTTTAGAGAGAGAGAGAGGCATCTTCTGTCATCAGCTTGGCATTGTTTGATGGCTGTTACTGGAAAATCATATTTGTCTGTGTGGTTAGTTTTAGACTAGTTAGATTTTAATGTGTAGTCTGTTTATAACAAATTTTCCATGATGGTTACCAAGATGAAGACAACAATAAATGAAATATCTGAAGATAAATTGGAACTTTGATGCACATTTTTATTAACACTTGGGCTATACCAAACTGTATTTCGAAAAAAAAAAAGGATCTTATTCTGTTATACGTAATGGACAGTTCTTATAAAGTTGTTAATTTGCTAGTGTCCGAGTCCATTGCATGAAATTTTGTGTGGAGTGCTTGCTGCCGAGTATAGATAAATATGTTTCTGCTGCCTTGGATAGTTTTACAGATCATCACCTGAAAAGATACAGCAAGCAGTTAGAGTTGATCTGCAGAAAAAGCCACATGCAAGTAAGATGAAAGGTCCTTGTCTTTTTTTTTTTTTTTTTAAACAGTATTACTGTCAACGAGAAGCTTTGGTGGTGCAGTGGTTAGTGCTTTTGCCTGCTGACCAGAAGGTCCCTGGTTTGATTTCTCACTGGGGTGGAATTATTTTAAGACTGACCAGCACCGTAGTCAACCTGGACTCGAGAAACGGGTACCTGGGCTTCCTGGGAAAAACAGGCAGTGAGGACAAGTGTTGAC
The DNA here is from genome assembly GCA_009760885.1 of Achatina immaculata. Taxonomy (NCBI): domain Eukaryota; kingdom Metazoa; phylum Mollusca; class Gastropoda; order Stylommatophora; family Achatinidae; genus Lissachatina; species Lissachatina immaculata. The sequence continues at coordinate 1,564,908 of CM019703.1, read as the reverse complement.
ATGCCTGCCTCGTGCTGTAGTGGCCTGGAAATGTGAAGGCATTAACACTTTACACTGCCCGCATCAGGTAAATGTCAGGGGACATAACTGTCGGCTATCAGACTCCCGTCCAAGTCCCACAAACAGTGGAAAGAAAGGATTTACTGCAGCGGGCGACCAGATTTCTTGAGCAAGCCCCTTTTAAGTTGATGCATCACAGAAGAGGAAGAATTGATGTTGTGATTTTTTTGTTTTTTTCCGTATCCTAGGAACTGATACTTTGGTAGAGATCTTGAATCACAGGCATCAGGTCAGATAGGAAGCAGACAGACTTAAGAAGCAGGTTGCTTGACAGGCTCCACTCCACAGAAACTATATTGATCTCTGCCTCATGAGCCAAGGTGAAGGATCACTAAAACCTGCTATGGGAAGGTGTAATAGGGTCTTGGCCAGCTCTGGTTTAAAGTGTTTGATAACTGCCTCTAGCACAGGAAGTTCATCACTCCAGGGTCTGTCTGATAAACCAAGTGAAGACTGATAAAGATCAGGCGCTGTGGACGGCATACACGCCAGTCAGAAATATAGGCGTGGAGATATCAACTGCTTAATCAGACACTGAAGGTGCTGTCTAATTTGTCCGTTGGTGACCCATAGCTGGCATGCTAACTTCAGGGCTAGGAAACCATAGGGAATCAAGACCCTGTGCCACCTCTCCGGTAACAGGGCTAACAAGGCTGGGATCACCAGCCCCCATAGTAGTGGAATCTGCTGCACGGCCCTTGCTTTATAGCTCCACCCAGAGAATGAAAAAAAAAACCCTTCGTACCCCAGCCCAGTCCAGCACGATGCTGTCTCAGCATCCTCACCATGTCGGCTGCAAAGAACAACAGCTCACCCTTCCTGGCATGCATTCAGCCGAGTATGACAATCCACCACTGAATGACAACATTAACATGACTTGTAAACAAGCCTTGTACCCAGAAAGTTAAGCAATAAAATCTCTCACGATGTGACAAGACGTGGCCAATGCTGGGAATAATTGATCGTTTGTGTCGGTAACCTAACATGGCAGGAAAGCCCATAAAATGTTTTTTTTTTTGTTTCATGTGAGAGCCTAACGTCTAAGCTATCACAGATTTGCTTCTTCTCCTTTGGGTTTCCCTGGGCCAGCATGTGGGTCTCTGAGGCGCAGACTCGGGTCTCGTGGATAAAGGGGAGACTTCTGAGAATCGAAGCAAGTAGTGACAGAATCTGCCATGAGAGATTACTGGCTATCATTCACTAACAAGGTGGCCCACCCTGGGTGAGGAGGGGAGGTGTCGTCCAGTTAGTGCACTGTTGGAAGGGAACCCATAGTAGATGAAAACAGAATGATTAATCACTGTTTTTTAGGGTGGGGGGGGGAGGAGAGGGTGAAAGGAAGAAAAAACAGTTCGCCTCCTCTGGGAGATCCAGCTAACGCCTTCAAGCTGTCTTCGAGTACATGACTAAGCTGTTATAATTCTCTACTTACTATTTCATTACAACAGCTTTTCTTGTAGTTTCTGCCTTTTTCTTTTTAGTTGTCTGAATGAAATATACCCATGCATTCAAATATCTACATGCAGTTTAATTAGTTGGGTGGGGCGCTGTACTCAAGCTGAATAAGATGGCCGACAGCGACCCACAACTGACTGCTTGAGGTTGGCGAATCATAGCTGACCAAGATTTCTCAGTGAACAGAGCTCGAAATAGGAAGGCAAAACCTGGTCATAGAAGTAAAGCTATGCCGAAGTAAGATGTCTTTGGCCGAAAGGCGCAGATGTCACAGTCTGACTCCAAGCTAACACTCCGCAACCAACTTTCTTTGAACACAAACGGTGGGAATAAATGAGAATTAAACGATCCTTCTAGTCGCCTTCACCAGCGGCCACGTTTCTGTAGCACATACCGTTGTGAGGAGCTTACACAACACTTAGAGCTCTCTTACACACACTTGATAACATGCAGGGCCTGCTAGCTTACTTTCTTCTTCCGCCTCTGACGCTGTGTTGTAGATAGCTTGCTCGGAGGCCACTGTGTCCACGCTCATGGTAAGTCGCCTGATGCCTCGCTTCAGACTGGATGTTTTCGCCGGCCTAGCAGTTCTGGACGGAGAAAAATATTGCGCTGGATATGTACATGGGCAATGGTTTTAAATATAAACTGTTAGACAATTGACTCGTTTCAAATTTAATACTGAGACATCTGTGGCAGTTTATTATTTATTTATGTTTTGTGGGCGTGGCCCATATTCTGTATTCATAGATAACCTGAGAATGTTTTTTTTCTGTGTGTGAGTGTGTATGTGCGGGTGTGAATGTGTTTTGCGTGTGTGTCTTTATATGTATGCATATGTGTAGTGTGTTGAATATGGATTTTAAACAAAATTTTCAGTCAGTAAGGAAGATTTATAACTTTACTTAAAATGTGTCAATCAGGCTTGTTGGATGTGTAAGGGAACGTGTCGAGAGACTTCGAGCGACTGGCGGGAAGTATGACGTCATAGGTTAGAGAAAGAGAGGGATTCTCGATAAGGTTAGTGATAACAAGTGCTGAAGGTTGTTAACGCAGACTACGATTGACCAACTTGAGAGACTCAGGTCGGAAATAAGGTCAGGGCCAGGAAACCGTAGGGGATCAAGACCCTGTGCCACCTCTCCGGTAACAGGGCTATCCTGGCTAACAAGGCTGGGATCACCAGCCCCTATAGTAGTGGAATCTGCTGCACACCCCTTGCTTTATAGCTCCAGTAAGTTTTAGTTGGAATAAAGATGGCGACAGACAGTCCAAGATAGAACGAGTCGCAGTGAACAGTCAGTTGTATGTTTATTTCTTTTAGGCGGGAGTATTAGTTTAACAAGGAAGGTCTGCAGCATGCACGTTTTGATTTGGTGGCTACTGAAGGGAATCAAGATTATCTGCAGTGTGCGTTGTTTTGGCTTATTAGTAGAAGCTGTGAAGATTGAGGAGCTAGGACAGTGTGCTCTCTTGAATGTTTTGTGTTCGATACTGGAGTGAATTAAAACTGATTGAGATTTGACTGAGGAATCAAAAAAAAATCAAACTACATGTGTATACCCTGCCGAGAACCTCACTACAGTTGTACTTCTCTAGAGAGTGAATTTTCTCCAAAATAGCACTTCTATTTTTTTTTTTTTTCTTGTTGAAATCTGGATATTTCCGAACATGTGACTATAAAAGACAACAATACGAGGCAGTGCAGAATATTTGTTTTAAAATAGGGGACATTTAGACATCCGAAGTAAGGCGATACCAGAAACAAATCCTTAAAATACAGGACTGTCCCGTATAATACTTGACGGTTGTTACGTTTATCGTAGAATAAACTGACTTCCTTCATTAATATTTTGGTATTTGCCTACCGACATGCGTGAATGAGATGATGAATCATGTTGTGTGTAGTAACAGTTTAACATAAACCATCATTCAAACAAACGGAGATTTCACGTTGACTATGACAGCAACCATGAACTACTTCCGTATTGAAGAAGAAGTCCAAGCATAAGTCCTATTCCAAGATCTTACATATATACTCCATATTAGTTAGTTAGTCGATGGTTTGTTCTCGTTGCACATCGGACAATTAGTCCATTAGCGCTCAGATCCCGTCTTCAATATTTCCACCAGTGTTTGGCGGTTGGCGATACCATTTCTGTGTTGACTGACCAGTCTTCTTTGCTTCCTGGTGTATATACTCCATGTTAATCACTTTTTCACCACACATGTGGACAAATGAAAACATCACATGCTTCCGTACGTCCGTCCTCTAACTTTCGCACAGCTGTTCTCTCTCCAAAAGTCCCGCCAAAAATAAAAACCCCCTCGTTCATTAACAAGGCAGTCACATGACCAACGTTGACATCGTCACGTGCTTAAATGTGTGTTGTACTAAGACCTGTACGACACGCCTAATAACCTATATACTGCTACACTTTCCTGTCATCTCTCATACCCACCTGATACCCACACACAAACACACACACACACTCTTTCTCTCTCTCTCTCTCCATCTTTTGGGGGTGAAGACGCTGTCCGATGAGGTAAACAGCGGACCATAGCTGATATGCCAGCGTCAGGGTTTAGCGGACCATAGCTGATATGCCAGCGTCAGGGTTTAGCGGACCATAGCTGATATGCTAGCGTCAGGGTTTAGCGGACCATAGCTGATATGCTAGCGTCAGGGTTTAGCGGACCATAGCTGATATGCCAGCGTCAGGTTTTAGCGGACCATAGCTGATATGCTAGCGTCAGGGTTTAGCGGAAGCTAGCGTCAGGGTTTAGAGGATCATAGCTGATATGCTAGCGTCAGGGTTTAGCGGACCATAGCTGATATGCTAGCGTCAGGGTTTAGTGGACCATAGCTGATATTCTAGCGTCAGGGTTTAGAGGATCATAGCTGACCAAGACCCTGTCCTACCTCTCCGTTGGTACCCCCAGTAACAGGCATAGCCTGGCTAACGGCTATAGTCCCAGTGGTGGTGGAGTCTGCTAAAAAAGCATTGCACACACCTAATTTTTAGCTGTACTCCGAGACTGAACAAATAGCTGTCACAACCCACACCCGCGCTGATACGATGCTGTTCCTCAACATCTTTACAGCATCGGTTGCAAAGAACACCAGCTCGCAGCTACAGGGAGATAGCTCAAGAACAAGTAGTCTCCTCCTTTTCAATTTCCGCGGCTCCGCCTATTGGCAGTCGCTGAATAGTATTTGACGAGGAAGACGACAGTAGAACTGAAACGGCAACTCAAAGATTATAAAAATTAATAAGCGGTTTATTAGCATATGGGACAAAGTTGCTGGGTAGCCACATAACTGTTGTCGACGGTCATAAGATCGCTACACATCGGCTGAATGGTGTCACGAGAAATGAAAGCTAAGGACGTGGCTGTATCTCAGAGTTTATCGCTTGCCCTGTCATAGATGCTCTTTATTGTGGTAAAAAAGCGAATACTGAAACAGATGAGACTGTCTCATCTTGTCTTGTTTTGATTTGTCTTGTCTTGACCAGCTTTGTCTTGGAAGATTTCATGTTTTAGTCACAGTGGTTCTTAAACTCTAGCTGGAGGCCTCTGAGTCGCCCATCTGTAGAAATGGGTGCCAGACTTCTCCCTGGAGTTGGGGGGGGGGGGGTAGCAAAGACTGGTGGGTGTCATGCTGACCACACCATCCTCTAGTGTGCGACTGATCAACGCAAATAGATGCACTGACATCATGTCGCCAGATGTCTTTACTGCAAGATAGGTCTACATTCATGATTGTAATAGATTTCCTAGCCCAAATAACACTAACTTTTTCTTTTCTGAATAAGCGTTGGACCACGCCACATCTGCTTACAAGTTACAGATAAGTGCCCTAGTCATTTTATTTCCCTTTTAAAAAATATACCATTCATGTGAATCTATACTTTATCCCCTTTCTCTACTTCTTCGTCCTGTATGTTTTTGTATGATTAAGGCTCACGCCGAAACGTCACAACTTTGTAATCGTTAAGTAATAAAACTGTTCCTACTTTTTTTTTACTAGTTTATACATTTCTAACTTTTTCTTTATCTCTTACCCTTCATCGAGGTCGACTTCGTGGAGAGGTGAAGGTCGTTCCATGAGGTCTTTGGCGCTGCACTTTGGTGTCTTACTCGGTACCACGTTGTTGAATTTAATGAAATTGATGCACCTGCAGGGGATTTCACAGATAACTGAGAGCGCACTGAAGATCGATAAAACATTATCTAAAATATCGTTGGTGCGTTTAAAAAGATATAAATAAATAAATAAACACGCAAGTTTCCTCCAAAACATTAAAAAAAATTTTAGAAACTAATTTTCCATAATAACAAGATAACCGTATAATATTTAGGCAAGAAGGTTTCATCAGACAACAACAACAACAACAAAATACATAGAAAATAAGTTAAAATAAAATGTTAAGCATGAAAGCACACAAGCGTTTCGATATCCTCTTACAAAGGAGGGTTTCAGTACTCTGTAGCCCAAGTGAGAATCCGGATGAATAGGATATGATGGAGTGGGATCTGACCTCATGCCCAAAGCCCGAAAGACGGCGTCCCTATCGATTCGGCAAGTAAAGTACACCAGATGCTGGAAGAGAAATGAACATGCAACGGTCTCAGCAGCGATCACTAACAGAAAGTTAACACACATAGACCACGTGACGAGAAGAAACAATCAGAGAATCACAAAGCAGGCCATCAAATTAGAAACATCCTGAAAAAAAGAGGTCGATCTCCACAAACCCTAAAAAGAACACTGACAAGAGGGATTAAGATGATTGGCATCAAATCCCTTGATGAGGCTGAGAAGATCGCCGAGAACAGAGACTCATGGCGAGGCACATTGCGACCCCTGTGTGACTCATGATGGCATGGGAAGGGCGAAAGATGTAACCTGTAATGAAGAGGATGTAAAATTTCATCGTTAATAAACACGGACTGGACGTCACGAGAAATGACAGACAGTAGCTTACCATAAATGTACTCAAATGATTTAACAGTATATGAAGTTAATTAGCAAACTGGAAACAACGGGTCTTGCATACAGCGAGGTGACAGAGTACAGTGTTGTAAGGTTAGCCCCGAAAGATATAAAGCAGTTAAGACGTTAAAGCAAGAAATACCGTTAGAGAATGATGACGGCTCGAACCACGGATGACAGCAAAATGAGCAAATCGTGAGATAACAACGCACTAGCCTTAGTCGGTAGCTCGTCTTTACCGGAGTCCGTGGTTCGAGCCACAGTCATGAAGATAATTAGCATCCCAATCACTTACCAGATATTTGATCCGATAGCATAAGGATAAACTAAAGAGAAGGTAAAATTTCTGCAGTCCAGCGGACCATTGAAGCCAAGGATATTTTCCTGCCGTGTGATCACAAGAACTTGGAGTTTGTAGCTACGGGATCTTGCATTGCCAATAATCTTTAGTCGACATTATTTCTTACCATTTATCGTTCTTTTCGTCATACTCCTCTAGACGCGCGAACCGGTGACCCCACAGTATCTCTTTGCTCGTGAAGGAAGTTCTTGCCTGGATCATCTCTCCCGTGGACTCGATCGTGCCCTCGAGTACAATGAACAGTTCAAACTTGTCGTACAGTAGATCTAGAATTGTTGCATAAATTTTGGATTACAAACGGAAAATTGTTATTGATTTATTTATTTATAGAAAGTTCCAAATTTTGTTTTCACTCTAGAACTATTGAACCACAGGCAGACAAGATTCTGTCTCACTTCCTTACATGAACATCCGTTAAGTTGCCCTTGTTCTTGTTTTACTCTCCTGGGAGGCTATAATCTACTGTTCTATGCAACTTCTTTCTTGCCGACGTGAAAACATAGGCTCACATTGCATGGGGAGTTATTACAGTGACCTCCTGGAAGATCCTGAGCGTAGAAACCAACTTCCAACCAGGTTTCATTACAAAGTAGACTACGGCCTGATTCCGTTGTTCATGACCAACGAGCACAGCAATCTGTTAATACCACTAAGACGCGTTAAGACAGGGTCTTGACTAGCTCTGGTTTGCCAGCCCCGACGACTATTTCATGACACAGTCAGCGTTGCTTCCCTCTTTTTTAACAGGCTGTATAACAACAGCCTGACGAGACGGACATGAATCAATGTGGCTCCAGTCATGATACTGTTTATATAGAGCCCCTAAAAGTGGCATCCAATTGGAAGATCAATGTTTAACACCCTGTGTATACACGTTCAAGGAAATCAGGACAAACATGTCATTTTTTACAACTGTCCATAGTCATCACCTTCTTTAGTCACTGCCAATTGCCATCTTCGTCTTTGATTATTGCACTTTTTGAACGTACTAATCCACGGCCTATATCCACAGAATCTATATTTATCTTTTGTAGACTATTCAAAGGCATTTGATTGTGTACAACACCAGAAACTTTGGGAAATAATGGAAAAAATGGGATTTTCAGGACATATGATACAATTAATACCACTGTTGTATCTATACCAACAGGCAGCAGTAAGAATAAATGGTGGAACAACTACTTGGTTTGACATAAGACAAGGGGTCCATCAGGGGTGCATACTGTGGCCTTACTTATTTAACTTGTATGCTGAAAATATAATGAGGAATGTTAGAGAAGATGTAGACAAAGAATATTACAACGCCATAACAATTGGAGGGTATGAAATACCAGAGATTAGAAATGCTGATGACATAGCATTACTGTCCAGAACACAAAAAGGAATGGAAAATCTAATTATGTCAGTCCGTAAGAATAGTGAAGAGCAAAACTTCTATCTTAATGTGAAAAAAAACTAAATTGATGACAAATGATAAAATAATTAAGGCAGCTGAAATATGTATTGAGCAAAAATTGTAAGAGCTGGAAAGTTTTGAATATCTATAATCATTACTAACTAATAGTGGAGATACAATGAGGGAAATAAAAAGGAGCACATCTATCGCCCTTCAAAAAGTAAAATAACTAAAGAATCTGTGGAGAGGAGCAGACAGAACTACAAAAATAAGATTTTTAAGGGCATGCATTTTTCCCATCGCAACATATTTCTGTGAGACCTGGACACTTAACAAAACAGCTGAGAAACACATAAATGCCCTTGAATGTAAATGCTACAGAAGAGTTCTCCAAATATCATGGACACAAAAAAGAACAAATATATCTATACTACAAGAACTTAATATTGAAGAAGCCTGGCTAGTAACGAGGATTAAAACAGAGACAGCTTAAATATTTTGGAGGCATTAAATGTCATGATAATTTAGAGAAGACCATCTTTGAAGGGTAAATAATGGAAAAAGAAAGAGAAGAAGACCAAGGCGAAGATGGCTGGAAGACATCGTTGATAATCTGCAAATGGATGCATTAGCAGCAGGCCATCTTGCTCACGACCGAGAGGCCTACAGGAGAGCTGTTAGGGATACAAAGTTCCTCAAGGGACATGCAAATGACTGACTGAATCCACGGCCATGGCTATTACCACTTGACAGGACAGAAAAATGCTCTTTCCCGTCGCATTAGGAAGACTAACAGGAACATCTGTTTAAACTGCCCTCTGCTGTCTTTGTTTCTACCACTGTCCTTTCCGTTTACCCTCAGTAATGCTATTACCCGCATTTGTTTCAGTCTTTCACAGAACAGACAGCGCACTTCACATAAATAGCAGACGCATGGGCCATAACTCTCCTGATATCTCTACGAATGCTGTTATGTCACTCACAGCGCCGCCCGTTCAATGCTAAACTGTTGAGTGGTTCCATATTTCACCCCTTGAATGTTACAGTTATGTTATCGATCAGCTTTCTTTCTTTCTTTCTTTCTTTCTTTCTTTCTTCATTTTTGAAAGCACAGTTGGATTTGTCAACGTCCCTAATAATAATAATAATACTTTTCTAAATTTTAATGCAACTGTCCGGTCCACGCCAATCATATATACTTGCTCTAACACAGTGGTTCTTAACCTTTTCTTAACCTTGGACCCTTGTTCCAGCTTGAGAACCGATGTAGACCTCCTCATTAAAAATAAAGCAATAAATAAAGCCCAGATGATGCTAAGATTTTTGTTTTACCCAAGCTGATCTATTTGCTGGTCTGTGAACCCCGAAAATCCTTTCCCTGGATCCCCTGGGTTCCATGGATCCTAGGTTAAGATTCATTGCTCTAACACTTTACTGTCCTTAAGGCTCGTTTCCAACTTGAGACGTAACTGACACGTTTGCCCCTCCCGTACACATATACGGCGTGTATATTGGAAAATGTACTGTTACGATGGTTGGATGGTCATAAAATAGATATACTCCGGGGTACTTTAATATTTGGACCATTTGATTTAAAGCCCTTGGTATTATTTTTTTGTTTTATAAGAGTGCAAAGGCCAGGGTTGCGACGTTAAACTCCGCTAGATGTTTTTATGAACTTAGCCTTGACATGTTAGTAAGAGAAAAGTTATTTTCGGGATGAAGGTCGTAAACAGGTAGAATCACGGGCTGAGTGATTCTCGGGATAGAAACTTCGGGAAGATTTAGGAATAGAAATTGTAGTTGATATTTAAGGACCAAACTCTTACGTAGAAAAAGGTTTAAGATTAGGATTAGATTGATTGGTAGCTTGAGAGGCATTATGATTATAAATTGATTATGTAGAGGTTGACTGAGAAGGATGTTTCAGATAGGATGCTAGGATGTGAACTGTTAGTTTTTTGTTTTTTTTTTTGCTTCCTCATCGATCCAATGTGTAAATTTTTGATGTAGCTACAGCTACGAGTTGTTATAAATAGTTTGTAACAGAAGAAATGTGAAATATTGAGATTTTTTTTTAGTCCGATATTTTTGGTGATGTGAAGTTGTATATAAGGATCTATGTAATTTTCAGTGAGCTAGTAAGTTGGTTCTTATTCCATCATGTTGAATGCCTGTTTTTCCGAGCTGAGAGTAGTGACTGTTGCCCACTCCCTCCATACACGGCGAACTAGTTCTGGTCTGGAGAGGAGTTAGATTGTTCATCTGTTTACTCAGTTTATCGCTACATCCTCACTTATTCACCACTCATTTTTCGCATAATACATATGTGAAATTGCTATTATCAATTGAGTGTTAGTGGTTCTCAAACCGTTGTGATGTGTTCGTTCTCAGTTACATATTAAAATTCCTCAGATGTAATAAGAAGATAGAGTAAGGAAAAGTAGTACAGTTTATCATTTGGGTGGCGGTTTTACACAATTGCAAAGTACTTCAATTATTGCCGTGTCTGTAACTAGCAGACAGATGCATAGTCCATCTAAACGTTTGGTCCAGTACGGCTAGACGTGATCCAGTGACGGATGAGTGAATGTGTGATGTTGTAAGTAGCTCAGCAACAACAATACAAATGAACACTTCATGCTGGCTTCAACCGCCGCCCAGGAACGACCTCCACGTTGAAGAACAAGTCCAAGCATAAGTCCAGTTCCAGAACTCACATATACTGTACGTAATCTCCATGATTAATCACTCTCACAGTCTTCATGCAGACAGATAAAGACCTCGCATACTTCAGCACGTCCAATCTCTAGCTTTCACACAGCTGCATCTCTCTCTTGAAAAGTTCCATTAAAAAAACCTCCAAAACGTCATGACCAAGTTCAAGGACAACTCAGTCACATGACCAGTGTCGACATCGTCACTTGCTTAAATGTGTGTTGTAGTAAGTGGGGTGAAGACATTGTCCGATAAGGCAATCAGCGGCCCATATCTGATATGCTAGCGTCAGGGTTAGCGAACCATAGCTGACCAAGACCCTGTCCTATCTCTCCGGTAGTACCCCCATTAAAAGGCATAGCCTGGCTAACGGGGCAGGGAATCGCTATAGTCCTCATAGTGGTGGAGTCTGCTAAAGAAGCATTGCACACCCCTTGTTTTTACCTGTACTCTGGGACTGAAAAGGTAGCTGCCATAACCAGCTCCCACGCCGACATGATGCTGTATCTCAACACCAGTACAGTATCGGCTGCAAACTGGATATCGTGCTGGAAAAGAGAAACAATTTGTTTCCATGTCAGAATGCTGTCATTACTGTTTGTTTTTACGAAATCTGTGAGTGATCACCGATGTTTTGATTACAGCTTCGGAGACTACTTTTGCGTGATGGTATGAGATGGCGGATCGCCTTTATTTTGACGAGATCCAACGCGATCGCTGAGGTTTAGAAAGTGATATCTGGTATGTACTACTGGATGGAGCAGAAACAGGGACTCTAAATATGAAGAATCTTTATCTTTATTTTTCAAGGGTAAAGAATTGGGCACGCAGGCCCGTCTTACATTCTGCCCTTCATCACTCCATCTTTCATTCTTCCCACACACTTGATTTAGTACAAAAATACAAATTAAATTAGTAAAAACATATCAAAAGAGTGTAAGATTTAACTACTACATTCAAGGTAAAAGAGAAGAAGTAATTAACCTAATAAAATAGCACTCACGCACACATACACCAGCAGACATATACATAAATAAAAATACATTGTAAATACAGATCTTCTAACATATTTTTTTAAACAAACATTAAAATAATTTCTAACAATATCTAACAAGTTGCTTTTCTAACTATGTCACTGAAGTACTTGATGGTTTACGAGCCATGTGTTGAGAGAGTGCTGGCTATTTTATGGAGGCATATAATTACATGCAAGTAAATAATGAAACAGGTTTGAGTTAAAGGATGAAGTATTACCAATGGATTTTAAATTGTAGGGGAGGGTGTTCCAGAGCTGTACTGCAGAGTATGCAAGGCTTTTCTTGTACATATCAATTCTGGGTTTAGGAAGAAGACAGTTTTTTAAACGCTGGCTATGTTTAGTGTTATACGTAAACAGTGACCACAAGTAAGGCGGAGCATTGTGCGACAGAATTCTGTGAACAAACTTAACTTTGTTAAAAATGATTCTATTTTTGAGGGGTAGAATTTTGAGTTGTTTATGTTGATCTACAGTCTGTACTGGGTGTTTGTCACAAATAAGATTTAATGCTCGCTTGTGAAGCGAGTGGAGCCTTTTTGTGTTTGAGACTGAGCATCCATCCCAGATTGTGGAACAGTAATCTAAGTGTGTTTGTATGTGTGATATGTAGTATATTTTTCTTGTGTTTTTGTCGATAAAGTGTTTAATCTTGGCTAATTGGTAAACTTTCTGTGCAATCAAATTTGTTAGGTTATGTACGTGAGAATTCCCAGTTAAATGCTGATCAATGATGAGTCCTAGGGTTTTATGTTCATGAACATTTTCTATTGCCTTAGTCCCAGCACAAAGCTGTAGTGAAGTTTTAGTTGCATTTTGCAGTTTCTGTCTTGTAGTGATGAGCATGGATTTTGTTTTGTTGGTGTTTATCAACATACCATTTTTATTACTCCATTTAATCAAACTGTTTATATCATTTTGGAGCGTTGTCTGTAGGTTATTGATGTCATACTCACTATTGTAAACAGTACAGTCGTCAGCGAAAAGATCACATGAAGAGTGCTTTAAATGTAGTGGTAGGTCGTTAATATAGATAGCAAAGAGAAGAGGACCAAGAATGGAGCCTTGAGGAATACCGGTATCAACCACAGACGAGCCAGATATTTTGTTTCTAAAGCAAACTACTTGTTTTCTATCTGAGAGAAAAGATGTAATACATTTTGTTAGGTCAGGATGTAATCTATAGCCTTCCAGCTTTTTTGCAAGAATTTCATGATCAATCATATCGAAGGCTTTCTTAAAATCAACAAAGACAGCACCACACAATTTGTCATCATTTATATTAGACAGCCAGCTTTCTGTCATTTTAGTTAATGCTGTGTGGCAGGAGTAATTTGGTCTAAAACCTGACTGACTGTCTATTAGTAGACTGTTTTCTTGCATGTGGAGCAGAGTTAACTTTTGTATATGTTTTTCAAGAGGTTTAGATAGTGATGACAGAATGGATATGGGTCTATAGTTTGAGAGGTCACTAGTCTGTCCAGATTTAAAAAGAGGAAAAACTTTGGCGAGTTTAAAAGCGTCAGGGAAATATTTTTTGTCAATACACAAGTTGTATAAGTATGTTAGTGTGTCTATGATAACTGGTGCAGCGTAGCGTAGTATCTTGTTACTAATGTCATCACATCCTGCTGAGTTAGTGTTCTTTAAGGACCGGATGTAGTTATAAACTTCACCGACTGTGAGGAAAGGAATATTAATTTGTTTTAGCTTTACACATTTACTGTCGCTGAAAGTTTTCAACACGCTCAGGTCGCAATTTGGGGTCGGTAATGAAGATTTTAGAATACTAATTTCTTCCCTAAAATGTTCACTGAAGTTAATGCAAGTATGTTCACCATTAAGTGTTTGTGGGTCAGTTTGCTTCCTTTTATTTACAAGAGTATTAATCGCTTTCCAGATTGATTTACTATCAGTTTTGTCTTTCACTAAATTTCTGAAGTAATTTTTCTTTTCCTGCCTAATTAAATACTGCACCTTATTCCTAAGTGAACGATAGCTACTGAAATTTCTGCTTTTGTGAGCTTCATCCCGTTTCCTCATGAGTTGCAATATATCGGGAGTTATCCACGGGGATTTTGTTATGTGTTTTACTCTCATTTCTTTGATGGGGACATGCTTGTCAAAAATGTTTCGAAATATCTTGATCCAGTATTCAATAGCCTCATCTGGATTTGTTAACTGGAAAACGTACGTAAGAGGCGAAGCTTTTAGATCAGTTAAAAATAATTCCAAGTTAAAGTTTTTAAAGTTTCTATATTTGATGCTGGTATGTTTGTTTTGGTATTTTATACCCCTTATGTGACCACGTACAGCAGACCGGGTAGTGATCACTCAGCGACACATGAGGGACAGTACATTCAGTAATGTTTCCTGGATCAGCTACATAAATATGATCTATTAGTGTTGATGATGATTCAGCAACTCTAGTAGGTTTGTTAACAATTTGCGAGAAGTTGTAAGATGTTAAAATGTTCTTCCATGTAGGATTTGGCTGATTAAGATCTATATTGAAGTCGCCTAGAATGATTATGTCCTTGAATTTATGAGTTACAGCATCATCCATCATGGTCGCAAAGTGATCATACCACTCGGCTGAAGAATTTGGATTTCGGTATATAAAACTAATTAGAATTGGACTAAGATTTGATATTTTGATTTCTAGCATAATACATTCAACCTCTGATGTTTCTAGGTCTTCTCTTCTACAAAATTTAATTGTGTTAGAAATGTAAACGACTAAACCTGTCTCTAGCTTCCTAGTTGGGTCACGCCTGATCAAATTAAAACCATCTATTCTTATATCATTGTCTGTGATGTTTTTATGTAATCTGCTTTCAGAGAAACCAAAAATATTAAAATGTTGTTGAAGTATATGTGTAACCTCAGGGAGTTTTCCTAACAAATGATAAACATTTAAGTGGCCAACACGTAGGCCATCGTGTCGCAGCCACTCCTCCATTTTCTGAGTCACTATAGCAATGTTATAAATATTATATTTCAGTAAAAATAAAATAACTGGTCAGACTTCAATCATACAATTATAGTTATACGTTTAAGCTAGTAGAGATAATGAATCTAACTAAGTTTATAATATACTGACAAATAATGGAAAAAAGTACAAAAATCAACAATGCAATGAACGTTATGTAAGTGTAAATTGTAAAAGACTTGATAACAATATTAGCTGTAAGCTAGCACTAAGAAATGTCTGTTTTGCTGTAAGAACTTCTGTGGTTTTTTGTTTTTGTTCAGTTAAATTAATCTACAGAAGTTAAAGAGTGCTGGAAGTTTCAAGCTATCTAGTATCTGTATGTGGGTGTTGAGTGTTGACTGTGTAGTAGGGACATCATATACGCGTGGCTCAGAGCTGCAGGACTAAACTGCATTAGATATTGTAGCTGAAAGTTCCACGAATAATGATTCGAGGTTCTTGTGTTTGTGTCCTGTACAGCTGATGTGGTATTCCTAAGTGGTGATTGTGCAGGAGTCTCCATGTTGTTCGCTGTACTAAGTGTTGGTATAAATTGTTGAGCTTGCCGTGTTGGCAGGGGTGGGAACATGGAATTGTATAGTGGGTCAGTGGATGGAGCGGGCAATGGTAGAGAGGCAGATGGTGATGTTTCTGAGGGTCCTTGGAGTCTTGTAGTTGGTGTAGAGTGTGTGTTTCTGGAGCTACGAGATGTGGGTGGCTGTCTAAACTGTTTCTGGCTATTTGAGTGTTTTGTTATGTTCTGCTCAGTTCTTGCTGGATATTTGATATTTTTGGCAAGGATGCTGCTGCCAGTCTTGTTAATGTGGATGTGGTCCCTGTAAAGGCGTTTTTTGGGAGCACCTGTGGCTGAAGTAAAAAATGGCGTGTTGTTTATAAAAACTACTGTGTTCTGTAGACAGAATGTTTTTAGTATTTTGTTGTTTATATCCACCATGCGACGTCCAGGACCAGAACAAGGTGGAATGATGGATGAAATGTTATGGAAGTGTTGGGGTATTTTTTCTTGATGGTGGATATCAAGTCCTGTATGTCAGAGGGCCGAAGATTCTGGCCGTTCATGCTGTCATTAATGCCAACATGTACGGTCGTTCTCGTCACTCTCTGATCGACGTCAAGTCGTCTCAGTGTCTGCGTTATTTTTATAATACCAGCTCCAGGTACTGGCATGACTGAGACAGTGTCTTCAGAGGTAAGTGACATCCGCTCACCATAGATTCCTTTAAGTAAGGAATCTCCGATTATCAAGTGTGTCGTATATTCTTTAATGTTGTTACTGTGTTGTTGTGTATCTTGTTCTTGTTGATGTTTATGAGACCGTAACTGAGGAGTAGATGTCTTGTTTGAGATATCTGTTTGGGTTCTTGTTGTTTTATGATTATATACAATGGGGCTATCTTGTAAAGCTTGAAACCTATTACTTATCTGCACATCAATAGGGTAAGCTAAATATTCAGGAGCTACCTTTATAGGCGTTGTGGTGCTGGTGTTTTTCTCTTGTGCAGCTTCTTGCTTTGGCGTGTCTTCTTTGTTGATATCTGGTGAACTTGTGCATGAATTTACAGCCATATTGTCTGTGTCAGCAGTCACTTCTTGAATACTTGTCAACACTTTCTTGCTGTGTCTGCGTGGCTCACTCTGCCATTCAGATATCATGAGTCTCATTTTAGCATTTTCGTCTCTCAGTGACGTAAGTTCAGCCCTGAGACTGTCATTCTCCAGCTTGAATGAGTGCTTAATATCCGCTGCCATGTCAGTAATAAGGTTTATGACGAGGTCTTTGACTACCTGAAGTATGTTCTGGCTACATAATGTAGCTAAGTTTTCCTCGACAACTGTAGGCTGCTGAGATACATGTGGTGAATCAGCCACACTAGATGTAGAGAACTCAGGCGCTGGAGCTGGAGCTTCACTGTCGTCTCGGTTTTCCACATCAGCTAAATTGTTGCTGGTGGAGTGTTCAGGCATTGTTTGAACGTCAGTGGGTTCAGCTGAGGTGCTTGCCTGATCTGACAGGGCTTTGTCAGTAAGATCAGCACTGGGGCAGTTGGTGAATTGTTCTTGCATGTCGGTGGTGGTAGCGCCTTGATTGATATCAGTGGCGACAGTATCGTGTTCGTCACTGGTGGTGATGGCCGGTCTGTCACTCATGGCAACAGATGATAGAGATGGCTTCACTGTAGCTGACAGTCGCAGGAAAGGTTTTAAAGCTTCATCCTGAATACGACTGAAGTCATCTGTCAACTAAGAGTCGACATCATGAGCACCACCTTGAACCAATATTTTATTTCTTGTATGGTACAGGTGGATAGTTACATGTGGTGTTTTTATAAAGTCCTCCACATTTGCACCATTTTTATCTGCCCTCTCTTCTGTGTGGTCGTGATAGTACTCCCTGAACACTTTTTTCACACACTCATAATCGAATGTGTTGTTGAAAAGAACGACCAAGCATTGTCCCTCGTTGGTCCTTGTTATTGTTAGGCCGGGGACTTTGTCGCACCCACGGAGCTTGGTATTTATCGCTTTTCTTTTGTTCAGGGAGTAATTCTTTACAGCCGCCGGCCGCAGTCCATCCCGTCTTCTTGTCTGGCTAGCTTCTTCTACATCATCTTCTACATCATCGTCTCTACTACAAGATAACATTGTCAGGTTATGATGCAATACATTATGACAGCCATTGTAGTCACGCCTGGCCACACGATGACCTAGTTACAATGAGTCGCGTGGTCACGGGCTAGGCCAGTATTGGATATATGTTATATATACTATTCTTACATTTTGATAAATATTTAACAAACTACATGGATTTTTAAAATTTCACATATTTCACCACAAGCACAAACACAAGTGAAATCCAATGGTATCCATTTCACGTCACAATCTTATAAAATGACACTGGTAAAAATCCAAATGTAGGAGCTAAAATAAACACGTCCGATCACATTAGACTATAGAGAGAAATTCAAAGAAGAAGAAGAAGAGAAGGATAAGTGATGTAGAAATGTGGCTCTGCAGGAAAGTAGGTCACATATCATGGAAAGTGAACAAATGTGCAAGTATTAGGTCAGCTAGAAGTGCAACGTGGAACTTCTCAAACGAAACAATGATCAAGGAACAAAATGATTTAACCATATCAAAAGACATAATAATAAACCGAAGACCATATTAGAAGGAAAGGTAGGAGGACAGAGAGAGAGAGAGAGAGAGAGAGAGAGAGAGAATGAGAGAGAAGTAGGCATAGGTAGATAACATACAAGAGTGGAATGGGCGTAGGCTGGCTGAGTGCACTATCACAAGCAAGGGAGCGAGGAAACTAGAGACTCATTAACGCCAACCTTCCTACCGAAAACAGCACACGATGATAACGACGAATGTGAGCACATTCTGATGCTGCCGTTCTAAGTACTTTCTTCATGTAGCTGTAGGCTAGAAGATCTTGGAGGCGGACACTGCTGTGAAGGGTCTTGGAGGCAGACACTGCTGTGAAGGGTCTTGGAGGCGGACACTGCTGTGAAGGGTCTTGGAGGCGGACACTGCTGTGAGGGTATTGGAGACGGACACTGCTGTGAGAGTCTTGGAGGCGGACACTGCTGTGAGGGTATTGGAGACGGACACTGTTGTGAGGGTCTTGGAGGCGGACACTGCTGTGAGAGTCTTGGAGGCGGACACTGCTGTGAGGGTCTTGGAGGCGGACACTGCTGTGAGGGTATTGGAGACGGACACTGCTGTGAGAGTCTTGGAGGCGGACACTGCTGTGAGGGTATTGGAGATGGACACTGCTGTGAGAGTCTTGGAGGCGGACACTGCTGTGAGAGTCTTGGAGGCGGACACTGCTGTGAGAGTCTTGGAGGCGGACACTGCTGTGAGAGTCTTGGAGGCGGACACTACTGTGAGGGTCTTGGAGGCGGACACTGCTGTGAGGGTCTTGGAGGCGGACACTGCTGTGAGAGTCTTGCGATGAAACAAGATATTGCATTGTAGGGAGACCTTCTAGTGTAGCTTTCTTTGTCTGTTGCAGCAAGCATAAGAAATGTGCTTCTCTGCAACATCCACCACCCGAGGAAAGACGCCACTATTTCTTTATTGACAAGACTGTGTTGTAAGTTGTTACCAGAAGACGGTTTGGTTTTGAGGTGGATTCTGGCTCGATTAATTAACACATAAACTGTGATATATGTATATGCAGTAGTAGTAGTAACAGTAGTAGTAGTAGTAGTAGTAGTAGTAGTAGTAGTAATAGTAGTAGTAATAGTAGTAGTAATAGTAGTAGTAATAGTAGTAGTAGTAGTAATAATAGTAGTAATAGTAATAGCAGTAGTAGTAGTAGTGGTAGTCATCATCATCATCATCATCATCAGGTGCCGTGCCGACTGGCGTTGGCTACTATGCTTCTCCAGAATACCAGATCCTTCATGCAGGCCATAAGTTCAGTTGGTGATCTCCTCTCACACCATCCCGTCAGACTGCCCAGTATCATTTCTCTTGGTCTTCCTCTTGATCTTCTTCCTTCTATTTTTCCTGTTGTTATAATATTTTCAATGCCCCCTCTTCTCATTGCATGTCCTATGAAAGTACATTGTCTCTCTCTCTTATCTTTTTGACAAGGTTTTTTGTCTCTCCAGCTCTTCTCATACATTCTTCATTAGTTATTTTTAGTGTCCAGGGGATTCGCAACATTCTTCTAATAAACCACATTTCTGCTGCTTCCAATGATTTTTGTGCAGACTTGCCTATTGTCCATGATTCACTTCCATATAACAAGATAGGTTCAATATAGCATTCCAGGACTCGTTTTCTAACATTTATTGATAAAGATGTGTTAGTTAATATGTTTCTCATTCTTTGAAATGTAGTCTTTGCTTGGCCTATTCTGTTCCTAATTTCTGTTCTGCATTTCCCATCTGAAGTTATTACTGCTTCAAGGTATTTGAATTTCTGCACCTGCCTTAGAATGGTTCCGTTTAATTTAATACTGCATGTTGGTGATTCTGTTTCTTAGATATAACCATAGTCTCTGTCTTTTTGATGTTCAAAGTAAGGCCTTTCTGTTCACTTTCTTTGGCGACTTTATCCAAGAGATCTTGCAGGTCTTGTTGGTTCTCAGCTATCAGTACTGTGTCGTCAGCATACCGAAGGTTGTTAATATTGTATCCTCCAATTTTTATTTATATTTAGTGGTAGTAGTAGTAGTAATAACAGTAGTGGTAGTAATAGTAGTAGTAAATAGTAGTAGTAGTGGAAGTGATTGCAACAACAGTTTTGGCAGTGATGAAAGTAACAATAATCATTGAAATAGTAGGGTCAGCAGCAGCAGTAGTAGTACTGGTAATAGTAATGTTATTATTAGTAGTAGTAAAATTAGTAATATTAGTGGTAGCAGTAGTAGTAGTAGTAGTAGTAGTAGTAGTAGTAGTAGTAGTAGTAGAAGAGGAACATTTCAGTGGCTTCAGAGGCCCCCCAAACCTATAAAATGTTGGGAACCACTGTTTCAGGGAGGCGCCTTTGAATATTAGCAGCGTCCGTTGCCAGTTTTTCTACACTAGAAAAAAAAACTATCATAGGCTCGTCAGTGTATTAAAGGAAAATAGAATATTCACAGTAAAATAAACCCCTAGCATTTAGGACTACCGTCGAATGAAGGCAGGAATACGCAAAGAAGGACTGACGAACAAGCAGAAGAAGCTAAGTACTCACCTGAAAAAGCGGGTAGACGTACTTCTCCTCACTGACATGTCTCTTGACCAGCACCCCGTACAGGCGAGTGTCTATCAGATGAGTGTTTCTCATATCTCCTACACGGATCTGAAGAGTCAGGTGACCGTCTTCCATACAGAGACAAGTATTACGGCTGGGGATAAATATAAAAGAGGAATCTTTAAAGTTTCATTTTATGAGCACGTTTTATCCACTATACACAAAAGAAAAAGAGGTCGACCACGTGAAACTCTAAAGAGGACACTGTTAAGAGAGGCCAAATTAGGCGGCATAAAATCCCTTGATGAGGTTGAAAAGCTCGCTGAAAACATGAAAACTTGGCGAACTACCATGCGAGCCCTATGTGCTGTTTAACGCCACGGGAAAGATGTAAGATTCACAAAAGGGCAGGCGTGTAACTAGGCAACTGTTCAGATGTAGACAAAATGTGTTTCAGTTCTGTCTTTGATGTTCAAGTTCATGGCAGTCACTGTTATTTCATTTGCAGCTCAGTTTTATAATAACTGCTCATATTGTCTATGCAACGGGCGCTGAGAAGAAACCTGCAGAAAATCACATTGTTTTATTCTCCTACCGCTGTAACAGTCTGTTACAAGCTTGCCGTGTCTGCTTCTTGTGTGTGCGAAGTTTAAACTTTACCAGCCGATTTTCAGTCTTATTTGATTAAAAATAGACAGTGCTTTGGATGGGCCACAGAAACATCATCATCATCATCAGGTGCCATGCCAGTTGGCTTTGACAATCATGTTTCTTCATAGATCTCGTTCCTTGGCATTTTTCATCAGTTTGGTGATGTTTTTGTTTGTTTGTTCAGCCATCGCCTTGGACAGTCCATGATTCTTTTCTTCCCTTGGTCTTCCCCTGCCTCTCTTCTCATTTATCTTCCCTGTTGTTATGACGTTTTCAAGGCCCCCCCCCCCCTTCTGCCAAAGGAATGATGGCTGCCGTCTTAAGGATTTAATTAGATTAATATCTACATCTGCTTTTGTTAGACATTCCCACGGAATTCTTAACTTGGGCCACGGTCATTAAAAAAAATATCCAGTTTCTCAGGAAGTTTTCACAGCCTTAACCTGTGCTGTGTGATACTACCGGCACTTGTGGCTGTATCATCTCCAGAGTCAGGAAGAGTGCCCTCAAAACCTTCAAGTGTCATCTTCAGTGTGAGGAAGAATGCTCTCAGAACCTTCAAGTACCAATTTCAGAGTCATGAAGAATGCTCTTAGAACCTTCAAGTATCATATTCAGAGTCAGGAAGAATGCTCTTAGAACCTTCAAGTATCATCTCCAGGGTCAGGAAGAATGCTCTTAGAACCTTCAAGTATCATATTCAGGGTCAGGAAGAATGCTTTCAGAACCTTCAAGGTAACAAAGAACATGACAGTGCGCAGACAGCATACTCTTGTTTTAAAAAGAAAATGACATTCTTGAATAAACTAGCAAAAGAGCAGCCTCACGTGAACTGTAAAACAAAAGCAAAACAAGAAAAAAAACTAGTAACCATATAAAATGATGGGATTAAATTTTACAGAAGATGTGATAAGATGGATGAAAGGAAAAGAAAAAAAATGGACAAAAATAGCCAATATTCCCGCAAAAATGCCTTATTCGGAGAAAGCAAAATTAATATAATAATGCACTAAATATTCACTTTCGTCATATGGTCTGAGCGAAGTAAGGTTAAAAAATAATGTAAACTTTAAAAGATAATGATTATTCCATAAAAGAAGCGATATACAGTGATGAATCCAGAAAAAAGAAGTGAATCATATATAAAATGGGACAAAAAAAAACCCGCACACATGCACATAATCAATAATGCGTTACACGGTTAATATTTGGATTGTAGCCCAGTAAAATGCAGCAAAGATACGAGAGATAATGGAAACTAATCTGGAATTTAAACCATGTGGATGCAGGCAGCCAGTCTGAAAAATGATGCGATTTTCCAGAGACGAATTTTTTTGGAGAGCTTAACTCACCTGAAGACCAGCGTGTGTCGCCTGTGCTTCGGCCTGGCAATCTTCACAAATATAAAACCAAGCAAGAGCGTCTCTAGTAAAAACCCCAGAGTTATCTAAAAAAAAACACACGCGAAGCAATGTTTAAAGCAACAACAAACAAAACAGTGCAGATAAAATAAACATTATCGAAGTCAAAACGAGGGAAAATCTTTCGTCACTTCGGCAAAAGGAACATAAAAGATGAAACTGGTCTACCGCAAAAATAAAGTCTATGGGCAGTGGTTCTCCAGCTATTGTGGCTCGTTCACCCTTTTAATCATATGTCAAAATATCATTTCCACCCGATTGTCTCTCTCTCTCTCTCTCTTCCTCTTTCCCTCTTCCTCCCCTACCCTCGCTCCCTTACCACTAAAACCGTTTGACTCTAAAGATACATTCCAAGTGGTATACATGTAATATTCCAGTAGTTTGACTCTAAAGATACATACCAAGTAGTATACATATAATATTCCAATAGTTTGACTCTAAAAATACATTCCAAGTAGTATACATGTAATATTCCAATAGTTTGACTCTAAAGATACATTCCAAGTAGTATACATGTAATATTCTAATAGTTTGACTCTAAAGATACATTCCAAATAGTATACATGTAATATTCTAATAGTTTGAGTGTAAAGATACATTCCAAGTAGTATACATATAATATTCCAATAGTTTGACTCTAAAGATACATTCCAAGTAGTATACATGTAATATTCTAATAGTTTGACTCTAAAGATACGTTCCAAGTAGTATACATGTAATATTCCAATAGTTTGACTCTAAAGATGGATACCAAGTAGTATATATGTAATATTCCAATAGTTTGACTCTAAAGATGCATACCAAGTAGTATACATGTAATATTCCAATAGTCTGACTTTAAGATGCATACCAAGTAGTATACATGTAATATCCCAATAGTTTGAGTCAATTAATTTGTGGTCCCATACCGCCCCACACTTTCCCTTTTCCTCTCGAAACCCTAAAATTCTCACCCTGAGAATCCCCCACAGGTTGAGAATCCCTGATCTAGGGAATGTGAAGGAAAAACTGTGAGCGATAGACCGGAGCAGAAGCAAAATAATAAAACGATGGCGGCGCAAAAGTCTGGAGTAAACACTTTCAGAGTTTCTCCTCAGAATGGAGGCATCAGTTACTAGGACAGTTGCTATGTTACGCCAGTAACAACGTTTTGAAAACTGCTCATGGGCTTTATGTATGTTGAAAATTGGCCCGACAGACCTGGGCGCCTGTGACAAGCAGCAAGAGACTCCACATCACATCCTCCAGGGCTGCTAGCTACACGACCCACTCAGACCCCGACAGGAAAACATTTCCACGGGGATGCTGAAACCCTGAGACGAACTACCGCGTTTGTGAGAGAGACTGGCGTCGATGTCTGAGCTAAGGAAGACGTATATTCTTTCTGACAAGCGTATAGTGCTTTCAGTTGAACCCACAGTCCCACCCCTCCCCCCCCCCCCGAGTAATACTTCTCAATGTTCTTTCAGCAAACAAAAATACATCACATATTCTAGTTACGATATAAAAAACCACTGAAAATGTATGAAAATAAGGCTAGTCAAAAAGTCCTTTCATTTATTTTTCAATAGTTACGTCCCTTAATTTGACTCGCCTCCGTACTATTTTGTTTAGGGTTGTACACACGAAATGACTGACTTGAGCATTGCTCGTCTTGGATTCAACTCTAGAGATAAAGGCTTACAGCTGATTTGAAAGTGGCAACTTACAGCTTGGACTTGAGGCTTGTTACAGGGACTTAAGGCTTTACAGTGGACTTGAGGCTTGTTACAGTGGACTTGAGGCTTGTTACAGCGGAACTGAGGCTTGTTACAGTGGAGCTGAGGCTTGTTACAGTGGATTTAAAGCACAAAACCACTGCAGCAGAAAACAAAAACTGAGCCTTTTAATTAGTCAGAATTCCAGGGAGAGTTATGGCGGGCCATTACCTGCAGAAACAGCACGGGGAGAGCTCCTGCGCATTCTGCGTCGGGATAGAGTGTTCCGTAACCAATCGTCGACTGACTTTCGATGGAGAAGAGCAGAGCATCCCAGTAACCTTCCAGGTTTTTGATACAGGGCCTGTGGTTCTTATCCCCGATATGATCAAAGTCGCCGTGTCTGGATGCCATGTTTGGTAACAGAAATACATGAAATAAATTATTTGTTTAAAAAATTGGTACTGCTAAGCTAAAAGAACAGATATATCCATACTTCAAGAACTTAATATTGAAGAAGCCGGCAAGTAAAGAGGATTAAAGAGAGAAAACTTAAATATTTTGAACACATTAAACGTCATGAGAATTTAGGGAAGACCTTCTTGGAAGGGTACATGATGGGAAAAAGAAAGAGAGGAAGACCAAGGCGAAGATGGCTGCAAGACATCGTTGATGATCTGCAAATGGACGCATCAGCAACAGGGCATCTTGCTTACAACCCAGAGGCCTACAGGAAAGCTGATAGGGAGGCAGTTCCGCAAGGGACGTGCAAATGAATGACTGACTGACTGACTGAGCTAATGGGAAAGAAAGCCAGGTAAATGAAAAATAACTAATAATAAGGGGGAGGGGCAGTTTTAACTATGAGGTAAATGTGGATGAGATTACTAGGATTAAATGAGGAACGAAATAAAACTACGTGGAAATACTTATCAAAGTAATGAACTCATCCAATATTTCGACATATTTTCTTTTTTCAGAAACAAAAGAAAAGATGAAATAAAAAAATAAGCAACATGGGAAATAGATTTAAAGATTACTTATCTGTTTTGATTTCTAGCTTTAGCATGATATGTAAGGCGGTAGATTACTTCCATCCATGCAAACTATAACAAAAACCCCCAGCGGCATTGAAACTCAGAAGTCGAGAGTCGAAAACAGAAAAAAAAAACCAAACAGAAACTGCGTGTAGCTAACTACTTCTTTGTCCATGGCGAGACATCGACGCCAGTTTCTCTCACAGGCACGGGCATCTCTTGTTTTCAGCATCACCGTAGAGCTTCTCTCTTCTAGGGTCTTGGCAGGTCCTTTGAGTGGATTGTATAGCCGGCAGCTCTGGAGGATGTCATGTGGCGTCTGCTGCTCTTTGCTGTAGGCACATAGGTCTGTAAAGCCAGTTCTGAGGTTCTCGTATAGATGGTGTCTCAGCTTGCAACGCCCTATTCTCAGCTGGAGGATTATCCTTGATCACTTCTTTAGAGTTTCTAGTAATCGTCATCTGTTTTTGTTTTGTTGTGTGGTGTTGTTTTGTCCATTTGTCTTTAAAACTGACTTTTAATCTGTTTTTTTTTCTTAATATGTTCTGTAGTAGAGGAAGAGAGAAACTCAGGTGGACAGGAACATTATGTTAAAAGCATATGGCAGGGAACTGGATTGCAGGGCTGGACAGCCAAAGTTCAAAGTTCAAAATTCAGACTCCGGCTTCACTGCCTTCGGGACAACCCCATATATGGTCCGATGCATGCCACAGCATCCATCCAAGAGTATGTTTGCTAATAGTTCCTGTCAAATGTTGGTTGTTTACAATGCGTTTTCTGTCACACAGTTCTTACCAGCACCGTTAACTTGTCCTAGCTCCAGCAATCTCTTCACAGCCACATTGTTCTTCCATTCCCGTTCTTCATTTTCCCGCAGTCTGTCCAGTACAACCCCAGCAATGTCCCCCCCTTGTCCAATGACAGTCTGTCGTTTATTTCGGCCTGTCCAACAAGTCTGTCTTCCACATCATTGCCATGTACTCCCGCATGCCCTGGACAGTAAAGTTACGTTAGGCTTATCACAGCTGACTGGTTTAACAGATGTAGGCAATCAATACACGTGGTCTACATTAATTGGATGATTGCATAGACTGGGGAGGGAACCAGAAACTTTTGTGTCTAGAGAACTTAGAGACAGCGGGGAAGTTATGAAAGAAACTAAGAGGTGCTAGACTGCAGTGTCAGTCGAACAATGTGCACGTGATGTGAGTTCTTTGAAGCGAAGTGCGTTGTACTAGATTTGTTTGGCAACTATGTAACAGTCCCGTGTGGTGCTCGGGGCATGGGCATATGCCAGGGAAGCAAAGAATAGGACCACTGTACCCTGCCACGCGTGCTAGTAAAAGGCGATTAAGGAGGGTTCGGCATAGCGCCAGCAACTCTATCCGGTTTAAAAAAAAACATTAAACTGCTACAGAAACGGGGCTTACCTAAGCAAGAGCAGAAAAACGGCAAAGGACAGGCGTTCGTGGAAAACCCTTAGGGAAGCCTCATTCAGAGAGAGAGAGAGAGAGAGAGAGAGAGAGAGAGATGTAATAGTGGACATTCCAGTTAGCGAGCATGTATTTATTTTGAGCTCATCCGGAGATCTTAGACAATAGTTGCTGGCTGTCGTGTGAACTGAACAGTTATCGAACTGACAACTTATGTTACGCGGACGTATGCATGGTCCAGCTAAAGGGAAGTCATGAGTCGGAAGTCTTGCGTCTCCTGTAGTATACAAGCTCAGTGCAGTTGTTGTATCGTTGAGAATGATGGTGAACAGATTGTAGCTGAATACGGGAGATAATTTATTTAACAGTAAGGACATTGTCGCCCTTGCGATTTCCTGTTTTGAACTTCCGGGATAGGGATCGGTTGAGATCTTTCTAGAAGGTCACATGGGTTGAGAATCCCCTGACAAGGAATTGTGGGAGAAATGGTTGAGTTGTGGGCAGTCTTCGTCTGATTGTGTAGCTGTGTGGATGGATTCTTGTCACTGTCGTGAAGATGCGATGTCCCGCGTTATTTGTTGAACGTATGACTGGGCGTGCCATGTGGCAGGGAAACCTGCCGACGGTCAGCAATTCGTCATTTTCACCATTATCAAGTCCATCAAATAAGCCTTATATATAAATTTATTAGGCAGGACTGGCTTGGCTTTCCATATCTGTTGTGCCAACACACGATTAGAAAGAATCTGGCAAGGGAATCTGAGGATGAAGACGGTGTATAACTAACTCAGTGCTACTCAGTATTCAGAACACTGATTCAAGGACATTGTACAATGCTGTATCAACTAATGACCTACAACGCACGCACAATACTGTACTAGTGTGTACTGGTATGAGCTCACATATGGTTTCGAGATGTTACGACTGGAGAGCCAGACTCAAGCTGAAAGTGTAACTAATCTAGATCCTGGGCAAGAAATGGGAGTTTCGTATGCCCTGATATAGAACAATCGCTACATAGAAGGTCTTACAGACATATGGTAAAACTTTGAACAAAAATCACACTAAATCAATAAGACAGAATCATCAAAACCTCACCCAGAGAAATTTCACAATGGATGTTGGCTTTAAATGTTTATCGTTTTTTTTTTTTAACGAAAGTCAGAAAGGGGAAAAAGGATACAAACATACACACCTACGTGCCCACACATCAAGAGAGAGAGAGAAAAAAGAGAAAAGAGAGAGAGAAAAGAGAGGGAGAAAAGAGAGAGAGAGAAAAAAGAGAAAGAAGAGAAAGAGAGAGAAAAGAAAGAGAGAAGAGAGAGAGAGAAAAGAGAGAGAGAGAAATTACCAACATTCTAAGGCCAAATTTCAGAGAGCCAAGCTGCAAGCCAGACGGGAAAGTTGGAGAGAGAAAACAGAGTCCCTAAACTTTGAAAAGGATGGAAGGAAACTGTGGAAACTAATCAAACAGTTAAATGATGAGAGTACTGGAAGAAGTACAAAGATTACACTAATAGAGGATGGGAAAACTCTTACAGGTAAGCAGGTAGCAGATCACTTTGTTCGCATGTTTGCACATGACTGCAACATTGATATTCATCCAGAGAAAGAGCGTGCAGTGCGCATTGACCCACAGAAAGAGGAGGAACAAGTCAGAAAAGTGGAGGTCATGGATGCACCAATCACACGCAGCGAGTTAGACCTAGCAGTCAGTAAACTGAAACCAAGGAAATCACCAGGACCAGATGGAGTGTCCAATGAAATGATCAAGAACCTGGGAATGGCAGCAATGGGAAAGCTGTTGGATATTTTCAATATGTGCTGGAGCACAGGTAAGTTACCTCAAATCTGGAAGGAAGCAAGCATGGTACCACTGCTAAAACCAGGGAAAAACTGAAACTGCCTCCAGCTACAGGCCAATCAGTCTCACTAGCTGCCTATGCAAAACGATGGAACGCATCATTGACCTGAGGCTAAAATGGTACATAGAAAGTGAAAACCTTCTCATTCCACAACAAGCAGGATTTAGGCAGTACTACAGTACGGAAGATCAAGTGACCTATCTCTCTCTCAAGAGACTGAGGATGCATTCCAAGAGAAAAACCTTGTACTAGCAGCGTGGATAGACCTAAAGAAAGCCTTTGATAAAGTATGGAAAAAAGGTCTGCTGTGGAAACTAAGAAATTGCAATGTGAATGGAAGACTGTACAACTGGATAAAGTCCTATTTACACAGTAGAAGAGCTAGAGTAGTAATGGATGGTCACAAAAGCCAGAAAGTACTTCTGCGACACGGTGTACCACAAGGAGAAGTCCTTTCACCTACACTATTCCTTGTTTTCATTAATGACCTGGTCAAGGAACTTCCCTATGGAATCAAAGCGGCACTGTATGCAGATGATCTGGTCATGTGGTGTACAGATGAATATGCGACAGTTGCTACACAGAGACTCCAAAGAGCAGCAGACACCTTGACATCATGGACAAACAAATGGTGTGTAAGTATCAACACAGAGAAATCAGGTACCACTCTGTTCACTCTCTCATCTAAACAGAAAGCAGGTAAGATCCTTGTAAATGAAATATCCTTAAGGATGGACAACCAACCCACTTACTTAGGAGTGGCTCTTGACTCAAAACTGACTTGGAAGCAACACATCAACAGTGCAGAAGCAAAAGCCAGAAGAAAACTAGCCATATTAAGAAAATTAAGTAGAACCACATGGTGAGCTAGTGAAAGAATCCTCAAGAATGTATATCAGCAAAGTATTCTACCACATTTAGAATATGGCTCAACATTTTGGTGCACAGTATCAAACACTACGCTGCATAATCTAGACAAGGTTCAAAATCAATCACTATGGATTATCACAGGTGCCATGAGGTCCACACCAATAGTAGAAATGCAAAAAATAGTTGGTGTTCAAGCGCTAAAGGAACGTAGAGACACAAAGGTCATGACCATGGGAGAAAAATTCCTTAGCTCTGTAAGCCATCCCCTGAAGGAGTTATTCAATAACTTGGCATTAAGTCGGCTTAAAAGAAGCAGCTTCATTCACCAGGCCAAGCGTATGCGTAAGCTGATACCTGACCTTCCAACTGTAGTCGCTCCATTATCATCTGTACCATGGAAAGAAGCAGATTATACACAAATAACTATTCAGACTGAAGTGAAAGGTGTGCAGAATGGTAAGATGCAAAGCAGCCTTGTAAGATCAACAGCCACACTTAGTGTGCTAGATGACAAATATCCATGTGACACCTGGATACGTGTGTATACAGACGGATCTGCACACGATGCCATAATGAATGGAGGGACAGGAGCACATATTGAATATCCAAACAACACCACTAACAAAATTTCCATACCCATTGGAAAATACTGCAACAACTTTGATGCAGAAGTTAGGGCAATTATTGCTGCAGTTGAAAAACTATCAGACTCCAGAATTGATACATGTCCTGTAGTAATTCTCACAGATGCAAGATCAGTACTGGAAGCTCTTCAGTGCAACAAACTACCAGACCTTAAGGATGCCTTGTCAAAAACTGGCTTACAACATGGAGTCACTTTGCAATGGATTCCCTCCCACTGTGGGATACCAGGCAGTGAGAAAGCTGACCATCTGGCCAAAGAGGGCACATGATGACTATCACATGCTAAACAGAAAGGAACAAGTCACCATCTTCCGTCTCCGAACAGGACACACCCGACTCTGAAGTCATATGTATACAAAGTTTAAGGTTGGTACTACTAATCTATGTACATGTGCCCAGGTGCCCCAAACTGTGGAACATATCCTCCAGAACTGCACCAACTATGAAACACTGAGAAGTAATTACTGGCCCAGTGAAACCACTAAAGAAGATAAGCTCTACGGTTCCATACATGAGTTACAAAAAACAGTGAAATTTATCCAAGAGACAGGACTGCAGGTATAGACAGACAATGCGAACGAAGAAGAAGAAGAAGAAGAAGAAGAGAGAGAGAGAGAGAAAAAAGAGAGAAAAGAGATAGAGAGAAAAGAGAGAGAGAGAGAGAAAAGAGAGAGAAAAGAGAGACAGAGAGAAAAGAGAGACAGAGAGAAAAGAGAGAGAGAGAAAAAAGAGAGAGAAAAAAAGATAGAGAGAAAAGAGAGAGAGAAAAAATAGAGAGAAAAGAGAGAGAAAAAGAGAGAAGAGAGAGAGAAAAGAGAGAGAGAGAAAAGAGAGAGAGAGAGATGATAATAATAAAAGAAAAACTTAAACTTATGAATTTAAATCAGGTGATTTAGGTAGTCAACGTATATAATGTAACCATGCAGCTGAAAAAACTATACAAACAAAACAAAAGAAAGGCGCGATGTTATACGTGTACGATATATTTTTTTTTCCTACATAATCTATGTTCTGACCTGATTTAATATTGCCGTAGCCCCGCATGTGTAAGCATAAAACACTACGCTGCATAATCTAGACAAGGTTCAAAATCAATCAGTACGGATTATCACAGGTGCCATGAGGTCCACACCAATAGTAGAAATGCAAAAATAGTTGGTGTTCAAGCGCTAAAGGAACGTAGAGACACAAAGGTCATGACCATGGGAGAAAAATTCCTTAGCTCTGTAAGCCATCCCCTGAAGGAGTTATTCAATAACTTGGCATTAAGTCGGCTTAAAAGAAGCAGCTTCATTCACCAGGCCAAGCGTATGCGTAAGCTGATACCTGACCTTCCAACTGTAGTCGCTCCATTATCATCTGTACCATGGAAAGAAGCAGATTATACACAAATAACTATTCAGACTGAAGTGAAAGGTGTGCAGAATGGTAAGATGCAAAGCAGCCTTGTAAGATCAACAGCCACACTTAGTGTGCTAGATGACAAATATCCATGTGACACCTGGATACGTGTGTATACAGACGGATCTGCACACGATGCCATAATGAATGGAGGGACAGGAGCACATATTGAATATCCAAACAACACCACTAACAAAATTTCCATACCCATTGGAAAATACTGCAACAACTTTGATGCAGAAGTTAGGGCAATTATTGCTGCAGTTGAAAAACTATCAGACTCCAGAATTGATACATGTCCTGTAGTAATTCTCACAGATGCAAGATCAGTACTGGAAGCTCTTCAGTGCAACAAACTACCAGACCTTAAGGATGCCTTGTCAAAAACTGGCTTACAACATGGAGTCACTTTGCAATGGATTCCCTCCCACTGTGGGATACCAGGCAGTGAGAAAGCTGACCATCTGGCCAAAGAGGGCACATGATGACTATCACATGCTAAACAGAAAGGAACAAGTCACCATCTTCCGTCTCCGAACAGGACACACCCGACTCTGAAGTCATATGTATACAAAGTTTAAGGTTGGTACTACTAATCTATGTACATGTGCCCAGGTGCCCCAAACTGTGGAACATATCCTCCAGAACTGCACCAACTATGAAACACTGAGAAGTAATTACTGGCCCAGTGAAACCACTAAAGAAGATAAGCTCTACGGTTCTATACATGAATTACAAAAAACAGTGAAATTTATCCAAGAGACAGGACTGCAGGTATAGACAGACAATGCGAACGAAGAAGAAGAAGAAGAGAGAGAGAGAAAAAAGAGAGAAAAGAGATAGAGAGAAAAGAGAGAGAGAGAAGAAGAGAGAGAAGAGAGAGAGAGAGAAAAGAGAGACAGAGAGAAAGAGAGAGAGAGAAAAAAGAGAGAGAAAAAAAGATAGAGAGAAAAGAGAGAGAGAAAAAATAGAGAGAAAAGAGAGTGAAAAAGAGAGAAGAGAGAGAGAAAAGAGAGAGAGAGAGAGAAAAGAGAGAGAGAGAGATGATAATAATAAAAGAAAAACTTAAACTTATGAATTTAAATCAGGTGATTTAGGTAGTCAACGTATATAATGTAACCATGCAGCTGAAAAAACTATACAAACAAAACAAAAGAAAGGCGCGATGTTATACGTGTACGATATAATTTTTTTTCCCTACATAATCTATGTTCTGACCTGATTTAATATTGCCGTAGCCCCGCATGTGTAAGCATAAAACATCAGCCATAGCCTCAGGCTTGTCTGCCGAAACACGCACATTTTCAACCAATCAACTCAATACCCAGCAAGACGTTCAACTAATCGTACGATATCTTACAAGCAAATCATGCACTTTCAGCCAATAAACTGTCAGACACAAAACATAAACAAGAAGCTTTAACAAATCAACTTACACATAAGACAAAAAGTAGTACATCAGTGAGAAGATGAAGTAAGACAGGAAGAAACCGCAGAACAGAATCAGCACCGCCCATCTCCATTTCAAGTCCAACAGGGTGACGTAGAGGTCCTTCAAATACTTGACCCGCTTTTTCTCGATGCCTTTGAAAACCAAATTGCTGTAACAAAACAAATTAAAATGAATTAGAGCAGAGCTAGTAACAGAATCTGGGGGTGGGGGAGTTATCAAAGGTGAAGAAAGAGAATGATGTGGAGAAGAGAAAGTAGTAGTAATAACAGAACACAGTGTAGTATGATTAGACCTAATATAACAGACGCAGTATAGTATGATAGGACCTAATATAACAGACACAGTATAGTATGATTACACCTAATATAACAGACGCAGTATAGTATGATTAGACCTAATATAACAGACACAGTATAGTATGATTAGACCTAATATAACAGACACAGTATAGTATGATTAGACCTAATATAACAGACACAGTATAATATGATTAGACCTAATATAACAGACGCACTATAGTATGATTAGACCTAATATAACAGACACACTATAGTATGATTAGACCTAATATAACAGACGCACTATAGTATGATTAGACCTAATATAACAGACGCACTATAGTATGATTAGACCTAATATAACAGACACAGTATAGTATGATTAGACCTAATATAACAGACACAGTATGGTATGATTAGACCTAATATAACAGACACAGTATAGTATGATTAGACCTAATATAACAGACACAGTATAGTATGATTAGACCTAATATAACAGACACACTATAGTATGATTAGACCTAATATAACAGACACACTATAGTATGATTAGACCTAATATAACAGACGCACTATAGTATGATTAGACCTAATATAACAGACACAGTATAGTATGATTAGACCTAATATAACAGACACACTATAGTATGATTAGACCTAATATAACAGACACACTATAGTATGATTAGACCTAATATAACAGAGACAGTATAGTATGATTAGACCTAATATAATAGACACACTATAGTATGATTACCCTACTAAACAGAACACAAGCAGCACATACAATAGACATACCTGAAGCAAAGACGGAACTAAACATCAATACAGGACCAATAACAATAAATGAAGTAAAGGAGGCGATAAAGAAGCTAAAATCAGACAGGGCACCAGGTGAAGATGAAGTGACTGCTGAGATGTTGAAAGCAGAAGAAACAGAAACACCAAAACAACTTTGCCGGATATTACAACAAATCTGGGATCTAGAAAAAGCCCCAGAGGAGTGGAAAACTGGGCTTATAGTAAAACTACCAAAGAAGGGTGACCTCAGAGATTGCGGGAACTGGAGAGGCATTACCCTACTGCCACTCACCAGTAAAGTATTTTGCAGAATAATCATCAACAGAATTGTACCAACACTTGAGGAAAAACTTCGGAAAGAGCAGGCAGGATTTAGGAAAGGAAGATCATGCATAGACCACATATTTGTACTTAGACAAATATTAGAACAGGCAAATGAGTGGCATAGCACAACATATGCATTATTTATAGATTTTGAGAAAGCCTTTGACAGTGTCAACAGAGATGCACTGTGGAAAATCCTAAGATGGCATGGCCTCCCCCATAAAATAGTTAATGTAATCAAAGCCCTATACGAGGGTTTTCAGTGCACAGTTATCTGTGGAGAACATACCTCCAGCAGCTTTAGGGTACAAACAGGAGTGAAACAGGGATGTGTACTATCATCAACATTATTTATCTTGGCAGTAGACTGATTAATGAAGGAGGCAACATCAGACAAACGCAGAGGATTACAATGGACCCTTGACACAGTGCTGGAAGACCTTGACTTTGCGGACGACATTTGTCTATTATCAAGCAGTCACAAAGATATGCAAGATAAAATAAACAAGCTAACTCAGAATGCAAACAACATAGGACTAAAGATCAACGTAGGAAAGACAAAGTTAATGAAGCAAAATATGAACAACAGAAATGTACTCAGAGTAGATAACAAGTTAGTGGAGGAGGTCAACGAATTTGTATACCTTGGCAGCAGAGTAGTAGAAAATGGAGACAGCACAGAAGATATCACCAACAGACTTACTAGAGCAAACCAGGCTTTTGGAATGCTGCAGACTATATGGAAATAAAAAAAACTAAGCATAAATATGAAAATCATGATATTTAAGAGTAATGTTCTAAGTGTACTACTCTATGGAAGTGAATGCTGGAAAATCACCAAAATCATAGAAAACAAGTTGAATTCTTTCCAGACTAAATGTTTACAAAGAATTAGAAAAATATTTTGGCCAAACACTATAAGAAATAACATCTTATTAGCAGAAATGTAGATGAAACCACTGACAACAATTATTGAGGAAAGACGCTGGCGATGGTTGGGACATGTGCTCCGAATGACTGACAACTCACTACCAAAAATAGCACTAAGATGGACACCACAGGGGAACAGAAGTAAGGGTAGACCAAAAGAGACATGGAGAAGAACAACAGAAAGGATGTTGAGCAATAGAGGGCTCACCTGGGCAAGAGCAGAAAAAAAGGCGAAGGACAGGCATTTGTGGAAAACCCTTGCGGAAGCCCCATGTGCCCTGGGCACTTAAGGTTCAGAGAGAGAGAGAGAGAGAGAGAGAGAGAGAGAGAGACATAACATAACAGAACACAGTATAGTATGATTAGACCTAACATAACAGAACACGGTATAGTATGATTAGACCTAATATAACAGAACACAGTATAGTATGATTAGACCTAACATAACAGACACAGTATAGTATGACTAGGCCTAACATAACAGAACACAGTATAGTATGATTAGACCTAACATAACAGAACACAGTATAGTATGATTAGACCTAACATAACAGACACAGTAAAGTATGATTAGACCTAACATAACAGACACAGTATAGTATGATTAGACATAACATAACAGAACACAGTATAGTATGATTAGACCTAACATAACTGAACACAGTATAGTATGATTAGACTTAAAATAACCGAACACAGTATAGTATGATTAGACCTAACATAACAGAACCATAGCTGATATACTTGAAGTATAGTGTGGTTATACCTAACCTACTAGAAAACAGCATAGTATGATTAGACCTAACGTAACAGAACACAGTATAGTATGGTTAGATCTTACGTAACAGAACACAGTATAGTATGGTTAGATCTAACGTAATAGAACACAGTATAGTATGGTTAGATCTAACGTAACAGAACACAGAATAGTATGGTTAGACTTTTTTTTTGGAGGTCTAATAATAAAATACTGTATTCCATTACTTTAACGTGCGAAAGCCTCGCTGTTTATTATTTGTAATAACAATAATAGCATAGTAGTAGTAATACTAGCAGCAACACCAGTAGTAGCAATACTAATAGTAGGAATAGCAGCAACAGTAGCAGTAGTAGTAGTAATAGCAACACCAGTACCAGTAGTAGTAGTAATAGTTGTAGTAGTATTAGTAGCAGTAGTAGTAGTAGTAGCAGCAGTAATGGTAATAGTAGTGATGGCAGCAGTAGTAGTAGTAGTAGTAACAGTGTAGTAGAAGTAGTATTAATGGTAGCTGTAATAGTAATAATGATGGTAGCAGTGGTGGTAGTGGAAGCACTAATAGTGGTGCTAGTAGGTAGTAATAGTAAGAGCAGCGGCAGTACCGCCAGCAGAAGCATTGTAAGAAGTAGAGAAGGCAGTAGAAAAAAAAGAAGTCCCTAAGCATTCCTAAAACCACAACGGTTCTCAAATTGTAAGAAAAAAAACTCTAGGAACCCTTACCTCTGTCCCTCTTTTCTCATCAGCGTTCGCCTTGGCTTCATTCTCCGGCTGTTCAGTACTGCCCACGCTCGATCTTTTCTCTTGCTGCTGTTATCGCTATCTAGATCCTTGTCGTCGTTATCTTTGTCCAAATCTTTGTCCTCAATGTCTGTCTTACTTGTCTCGTGAGCGTGTACCCGTGATGGATTTCTAGCACAAGTGACAGATTTTAAATAATACACAAATTTGCTCTGAAGGAAAAGATCTGTGTGTTTTTTTTTCGATAATTAGATCGTGGACGCCGTGAATGAACTACCACTACTACTACTACTACTACTACTACTACTAGTACTACTACTACTACTACTACTACTACCACTACTACTACTACTACTACTACCACCACTACTACTACTACTACTACTATCACTACTACTACTACTACTACCACTACTACTACTACTACTACTACTACAACTACTACTACTACTACTACTACTACTACTACCACTACTACTACTACTACTACCACTACTACTACTACTACTACTACTACTACTACCACCACTACTACTACTACTACCACTACTACTACTACTACTACTACTACTACTACTACCACTACTACTACTACTACTACTACCACCACTACTACTACTACTACTACTATCACTACTACTACTACTACTACTACCACTACTACTACTACTACTACTACTACTACAACTACTACTACTACTACTACTACTACTACTACTACCACTACTACTACTACTACTACCACTACTACTACTACTACTACTACTACTACTACCACCACTACTACTACTACTACCACTACTACTACTACTATACTACTACTACTACTACTACATGAACAGCACGCAGCACAGCAGAAGCATCATGCAGTTGTTGGTTACGGACCGCGAGAACAAGAATCCCTGGAAATTGCTATACTTACATGGTACTTTACGGCAATTGTTTGGTCAAGAGGTCGGAAAACTGCGACTGTGGAACGGCATCACAGTAATTATGGTGTCGGTATTACATGGTATTACTGGTAATAGTGAAACAACTATCCTTCACATTTTTTAATATTTTATTATTATTACTTTTACTTGTTAACACAGATATAACTGATCTCATCCACCTCCTATGTAGAAAAAGGCCATTCCTGTTTTTTAAAAAAATGGTTATGCGCCTTTAGATTTTCATGCTTTTGATGCATGACCTCTGGGTTGCCGATCCCTGATTAGGTCAGTCGCCTCCGTAGACTTGAGAATGGAGTGTTTGGTGCTGTGCTTAAATAGTCAAAACATGTTGAAACAAGCCATATCGTATATTTGTTCTCAAGTAGCAATAATGACAGAGGAACATACAACGCTGGGATTTT
Organism: Achatina immaculata; assembly: GCA_009760885.1. Classification (NCBI taxonomy): domain Eukaryota; kingdom Metazoa; phylum Mollusca; class Gastropoda; order Stylommatophora; family Achatinidae; genus Lissachatina; species Lissachatina immaculata. Next base: position 1,526,536 of record CM019703.1, on the reverse strand, counting down.
AGAAAAACATATATAATATATATACGAGGGTTTTCAGTGCAAAGTTATCTGTGGAGAACATACCTCCAGCAGCTTTAGGGTACAAACAGGAGTGAAACAGGGATGTGTACTATCACCAACATTATTTATCTTGGCAGAAGACTGGTTAATGAAGGAGGCAACATCAGACAAACGCAGAGGATTACAATGGACCCTTGACACAGTGCTGGAGAATCTTGACTTTGCGGACGAAATTTGTCTACTGTCAAGCAGCCACAAAGATATGCAAGATAAAATAAACAAGTTAACTCAGAATGCAAACAACATAGGACTAAAGATCAACGTAGGAAAGACAAAGTTAATGAAGCAAAATGTGAACAACAGAAATGTACTCAGACTAGATAGCAAGTTAGTGGAGGAGGTCAACGAATTTGTATACCTTGACAGTAGAATAGTAGAAAATGTAGACAGGACAGAGGACATCAACAGCAGACTTACTAGAGCAAACCAGGCTTTTGCAATGCTGCAGACTATATGGAAATCTAAAAAAACTAAGCATGATTACGAAAATCAAGATATTTAAGAATAATGTTCTAAGTGTACTACTCTATGGAATTGAATTCTGGAAAATCATCAAAACCATAGAAAACAAGTTGAATTCTTTCCAGACTAAATGTTTACGAAGAATTAAAAAAATATTTTGGCCAAACACCATAAGAAATAACATCTTATTGGCAGAAATGTAGATGAAGCTACTAACAGCAATTATTGAGGAAAGACGCTGGCGATGGTTGGGACATGTGCTCCGAATGACTGACAACTCACTACCAAAAATAGCACTAAGATGGACACCACAGGGGAAAAGAAGTAAGGGTAGACCAAAAGAGACATGGAGAAGAACAACAGAAAGGATGTTGAGGAATAGAATGCTCACCTGGGCAAGAGCAGAAAAAAAGGCGAAAGACAGGCATTTGTTGAAAACCCTTGCGGAAGCCCCATGTGCCCTGGGCACTTAAGGTTCATATATATATATATATAAGCAATGAAAGGTTCCAGGCCAGACCTTCAAAAAGAGAAACAATCTTTTAGAGCTGATGACATAACGTGACAAAACCACAGTTTACCTGTTTGCTATAGATCTGTTCCCTGAACAAAGTGAACTATCCTTGTAAATGCTGAAAACCGGTGAATGATTCTTGGCCATACAGCAGGTCAGCTTGATCTGTCTTGACCGTGCGCGCTGACAAACATCTGCACATGAGATTCAGAATCCACAACTGTAACATATACACAAGTCTGTAAAAATTACAGGAAAAAACTGTAAGTTTTGAAAAAAAATCGACCTAACCGTTCCTTCTGTGACCATAAAGATGTCAGGGAGAGACTAATCTGGAAGGACGAGGTAGTTTTTAAGACCAGCGAAAAATTTCAAGTCAGAATCCTGCCTTAAGGTCCTGGTGTGCTCCAGGGGAAAGACTGTAGCATCACTCCACTTTCGCAGGAACATAGCCTGTCAGGATTGAATAACGCCACTTAGCACACTCTCTATCCGACTAAGTACAAGTGTTTCAAGATCTTCGTCACTGCGTGTGCGCATAACTCTGATTCTTAGTTACAGTAAAAGTGCAGCAAGAAGAGGAGTTTGACAGCTTCATCCAGTGTGTGACCTGCTCACATGTTGTCCTTACTGGTGGTTATGCTCTGTCCTGGTAATGTAAACTCCCCCTCCCCCATCCCCACACTCCATGACTTTTTTTATATTTTCTGGGTAGAAGATTTTGTAAACAACAGTATTTTCACTTCAGGATATTTAAGAGTAATGTTCTAAGTGTACTACTCTATGGAAGTGAATGCTGGAAAATCACCAAAACCATAGAAAACAAGTTGAATTCTTTCCAGACTAAATGTTTACGAAGAATTAGAAAAATATTTTGGCCAAACACCATAAGAAATAACATCTTATTAGCAGAAATGCAGATGAAACCACTGACAACAATTATTGAAGAAAGACGCTGGCGATGGTTGGGACATGTGCTCCGAATGACTGACAACTCACTACCAAAAATAGCACTAAGATGGACACCACAGGGGAGCTGAAGTAAGGGTAGACCAAAAGAGACATGGAGAAGAACAACAGAGAGGATGTTGAGCAATAGAGGGCTCACCTGAGCAAGAGCAGAAAAAAAGGCGAAGGATAGGCATTTGTTGAAAACCCTTGCGGAAGCCCCATGTGCCCTGGGCACTTAAGGTTCAGAGAGAGAGAGAGAGAGAGAGAGTATTTTCACTGAACTCTGGTTTCTCATCCAGGAGTCAAGGGTTCGAATCGCAGGTTTTTCTATCGGGGACAACATTAAAAGCCGAGGCCGCACACATCAGGGCAAGTGTCCAGGTAAGCGGCCATTAATCTCTCAACCTCACAGTATCGGCGCCAGAACCCAATGTATACTCTGAAGCTGACAGAAGAATTTAGAGTCAGAAACTTCCACCTGAATTTGACAATCAATAAACGAAAACAATGAGACTTGTGTACTGTAAGATGTGAGACTGACATAGACAGGAGTAGTCTGGAACATTGTAGTCAAAACTTTTCATAGTTGAGGGAAGGAAGGACAAGAGAAGGGCCCAGACTATGGTACAATTAGGTATCATTTAGCAAGGAGAGAACAACGTACCGACCACGTGAAGCCGACGCAGTCCCGATCTTTTATCATTCTTGAGTGCGACGATGCTCCAAGGAACCAAATGATATTCTACATAAGATCATGTACTCTAGAGAATACTCTACAGCAGCTTGTGGAGCTGCGCCTTCTTCAGTAATTTCTGATCCGACCTTGCTACGCTTCCGAAGCATGATCTGACCTAAATGTGTCATCTTCATGGCATTTTCTTGTTATTTTCTTGTCATCTTTTTCTTGTCTGTGATGCTGGAACTGTCCCCGTTCCTCTTTCCGAATTTCTTCTTCTTCTTCTTATTCTGAGTTCGAGGTTGTCGGTCACATCAGATCCTGATCCCTGTCGACATGGCAAAGCCCGCAGTTCTCTCCAGATCCTGATAGGAGTCCCAAAGCTTTTTGCCCCAAGCTTGTGTCCTCTGGCCATGTCTCACACCTCAGGTCTGCATGGTTTGGGCAGTCTTGAAGGATATGTTCTGGAGTCTGATGAATTGATGAATCAGCTGCATCTCTACTTGAGACTAGTGAAGTCATCTAAGGCTTCTTTGTACAAAGATTGAAGCTGATCTCAGATTCTAGTAAAGACTAGATAATTCCTCATATGGAATGTAATATGTGATATTCCTCTGAGGTTCAGAAAACTCCTTAAACCTTATGTTATGATTCTCTCGTGAATCCATTTTACAAATGTCAGATATAGTTTTCTCGTACTGTGATACTATACGCGTGATAATACAATAACAAAGTAATATTACACGAAACAAACTGTAAATAAATAAATAAAAGATCAGAGCTAATGATGTGGCGTACAGCAAAATGACGCAAAGTAAGCTGCTGTAATTTAATATTTAATACTCTATCGAAAAGTAGTGTAGTGCATTATGATTACAGTTCACCAAAATAATCCCGGTTTTCTTACACTTTGGTCCCGAAACCACGGCCGAGCGTGGGGTAGCGATTTGGAACAAATATTGCAACACACCCTTTTTGTGGCTCCCCCTGCAGTACCCCATTGTCTCTCGTGTCACAACAAAGTCTACCTGATTAAGACGACAGCCAAGGAAACAAAAAAGTGAGCCACTCTGTCATCGGAGGTGAAGAAATGTCAAATGAACAGACAAGATGTATTGCTTCGACTCAAGTTCGTTTTTCCTTGTCCATATTTTTAGTGTGACTAACATAAACTGTGAGTTCAGAGGTCATGGAAAATATCATCGGGTCGAGCCTTGAAAAACAAGGAGCAGTGGGGTATCATAATCGCCTCATTATTTGTCTCTGAACATTCTCTGTCATCAGTAGGATATGATCCATTTGAACTGACATTGCGTGATGAATAGCATGTCACTTCATTGAGTTGGCCATTTCCATAAGCTACAAGTTGTTGGATAGGGAAGAGTAACTTCCGACTTTTTTTCATTTTTAAAAAATATTGCCTCCCCTAGTTGCACATTTTGATCGAAGATGACTGGATAATCTCAGTATTTTCGTTAGTTTGGTTGTCTTGCAGTTTGTACGATTCTCAAGAGTCAAGTTATGCTAAAACTGAGCCCTTAATGCCAAGATTGGGAATGTCCTTAGTCGATTCATGTTCTGCTAATAGTACTTTCAGTTTCTGCATGAAAACCACACCTTATGGCCATGTTTCGTTGCATGGATCAGTATTTCTTCTTTTTGCTAAGCGGTTATTTTTAAAACCATACTTTAAAGTTTTACTTGTCGCTTCTTGTCTTCTCTATCTATAGTTCTTCTTCTTCTTCTTCTTCTCTTGATTGCTAAGCGTTTATTTTTTAAATCATACTTTTTAAAAGTCTCTTTTCGCCAAAATGTTTCTGGGTTCTGAATTCTCTATCCACTTCTTTGGATCAGATATTCGTTTTTTCCGGATACTGGATAGCACAGAACATTTATAGAGTAGTAGAGTGAAGTGTATAGTTTTCCTGTTAAGGAAGGATAGAAATCAAAATTTTTTAAAAAATGAGAAATATCGACAGGAACTACTCGTAAAGAGATGAACAATCCATTATTTGAATAACTGCACCATTATCAAAGGCAGCAGAGAGAACAACACAAAAGATACAAACTAAGAAACCTCATTAAGAAATGAGGAAAGAGCATTTATTGCATTTGTCACTCTCAAGTTTAGTCTGTGTAAACACTGTCTGGAGGTTCCTGCTTGTTTTGTTTCGTTTAAGGCAAAGGAATTAGATTTTTAGAATACCCGTAGAGGAAAACTGTTAAGGGAATGATGGAATATTTGTAAAGCCGTGTTTCGTTAATAACTAAAATGCATACAAACGTCACTTTTTTTAAAGATAAAAGTTAAATGAAAATGATGGTGGAAAAGAAAATGGAGTGAAGGAATAAAACTTGATACGCAGTTTGATATTTTTTTTTTTGTCTTTCTACTGGCTCTCACTCTCTTTCTCGCGGTCTCTCTCTCTCTCCAGCTTTCTTTCTATTCCCTATCTCTCACACTTTCGGTCTCTCTCTCTCGTTTTCTCCACTGTTTCTCACCCTCTAGCTCTCTCTCCTGCTCTCTCTCTCTCGCTCTCTCTCACCATATCTCACATTCCCCCATCTCTCTCACCATATCTCACATTCCCCCATCTCTCTCACCATATCTCACATTCCCTAATCTCTCTCATCATATTTCACATTCCCTCATCTCTCTCATCATATTTCACATTCCCTCATCTCTCTCATCATATTTCACATTCCCTCATCTCTCTCATCATATTTCACATTCCCTCATCTCTCTCATCATATTTCACATTCCCTCATCTCTCTCATCATATTTCACATTCCCTCATCTCTCTCATCATATTTCACATTCCCTCATCTCTTCATCATATCTCACATTCCCTCATCTCTCTCACCATATTTCACATTCCCTCATCTCTCTCATCATATTTCACATTCCCTCATCTCTCTCATCATATTTCACATTCCCTCATCTCTCTCATCATATTTCACATTCCCTCATCTCTCTCATCATATTTCACATTCCCTCATCTCTCTCACCATATTTCACATTCCCTCATCTCTCTCATCATATTTCACATTCCCTCATCTCTCTCATCATATTTCACATTCCCTCATCTCTCTCATCATATTTCACATTCCCTCATCTCTCTCATCATATTTCACATTCCCTCATATCTCTCACCATATTTCACATTCCCTCATCTCTCTCACCATATCTCACATTCTCTCTCTCACTACATCTCACATTCTCTCTCTCACTATATCTCACGTTCTCTCTCTCACTATATCTCACATTCTCTCTCTCACTATATCTCACATTCTCTCTCTCACTATATCTCACATTCTCTCTCTCACTATATCTCACATTCTCTCTCTCACTATATCTCACATTCTCTCTCTCACCATATCTCACATTCTCTCTCTCACTACGTCTCACATTCTCTCTCTCACTATATCTCACATTCTCTCTCTCACCACATCTCACATTCTCTCTCTCACTATATCTCACATTCTCTCTCTCTCACTACATCTCACATTCTCTCTCTCACTACATCTCACATTCTCTCTCTATCTCACATTCTCTCTCTCTCTCACTACATCTCACATTCTCTCTCTCACTATATCTCACATTCTCTCTCTCTCACCACATCTCACATTCTCTCTCTCTCTCTATCTCACATTCTCTCTCTCTCACTACATCTCATATTCTCTCTCTAAAGGGCAGAATGTCAGAGGACCTGCGTGCCCAATTCTTAATCCTTTTGAAATAAAGATCAATCAATCAATCAATCAATCAATCAATCAATCTCTCTCTCACCATATCTCACATTTTCTCTCACAACATCTCACATTCTCTCTCTCTCTCTCTCTCTCACCATATCTCAAATTTTCTCTCTCTCACCATATCTCACATTCTCTCTCACTATATCTCACATTCTCTCTCTCTCTCTCTCACCATATCTCACATTCTCTCTCTCACCATATCTCACATTCTCTCTCTCTCACTATATCTCACATTCTCTCTCTCTTCATATCTCACATTTTCTCTCACAACATCTCACATTCTCTCTCTCACACCATATCTCACATTGTCTCTCACAACATCTCACATTCTCTCTCTCTCTCACTATATCTCACATTTTCTCTCTCTCACCATATCTCACATTCTCTCTCTCACTATATCTCACATTCTCTCTCTCTCTCTCACCATATCTCACATTTCTCTCTCTCACCATATCTCACATTCTCTCTCTCTCACTATATCTCACATTCTATCTCTCATCATATCTCACATTTTCTCTCACAACATCTCACATTCTC
>CM019703.1:1387080-1517080 GCA_009760885.1 Achatina immaculata | reverse complement strand
CTCTCTCTCTCTCGCTCTCACTACATCTCACGTTCCCTCTCTCTCTCACCATATGTAACATTCCTTCTCTCTCACCATATGTAACATTCCTTCTCTCTCACCATATGTAACATTCCTTCTCTCTCACCATATGTAACATTCCTTCTCTCTCACCATATGTAACATTCCTTCTCTCTCACCATATGTAACATTCCTTCTCTCTCACCATATGTAACATTCCTTCTCTCTCACCATATGTAACATTCCTTCTCTCTCACCATATCTAACATTCCTTCTCTCTCACCATATCTAACATTCCTTCTCTCTCACCATATGTAACATTCCTTCTCTCTCACCATATGTAACATTCCTTCTCTCTCACCATATCTCACATTCTTTTTCTCTCACGGTATCACATCTCGCTCTCTCTCTCTCTCTCTCTCTCACCATTTCTCACATTCTATCTGTCTCACTGACTCTCTTTCTGTCTCTCTTTCGCCGCTATAGCGAGGCACGCCTATCAGACAAAACCACATTTTAAAAAACAAAGACGGATACGAGAAACAAGGGAAAATTGTATGAACAAAATACAAAAATACAAGAAAAATAAATCTAGCTCTCGTTTTCACAACTTGTCCATGAAGATACATCTAAGGCCTTTATTATTCTACTCAAGACCGACACGGAACATGATGATGAAGGAATATGAAAAAAAAAATGGAAGTGACTGTGAACCTATCCTGTGACAATTTATATGAATGCCAACAGGTGACAGACAGGATAAGGAAGCAGTAATGAGATATTTGTTTCGCTTGCAGACAAAAGATGGTAGCACTTTTTAAAACCAACATGTCTCCGACGATGGACACTGTCATGATTAGCTATAGCGAAGGTCCTTAACATTTTTGTAAAGAGGACATTTCTATGAAAATAATGTGAAGCCTAGAGCAGCTATTCTTTGAGCATAAAGTGATGTGCCCTTGAAAAGAGGTCATTGGTTTTTCTTCAGCGTTTCGTCTTGTTGTCAGTTTTCTTAGCCCAGGGGATGGATTGATTGAAAGATGAATTGATTGATGAACTGATTGATGAATTGACTGATTAATGAACTGATTGATGAATTGACTGATCGATGAACTGATTGATTGAACTTTATTTGCACAGGTTGAAGAATTGAGCACGTAGGCCTGTCTGATATTCTGATGGAGAGAGTAGGGGCGCTCTGTGTGGCCTCAGGGTAAGATGTTGGTCTCAAGTGTTGAAGGTTGTGAGTTCGGCTCCCACCAGAAAGTGGCATGGATTTTTTTTTTCTCTCGTGAATCATCCGGCAATAAATTCTCCGGACCTCTAGGCAGTGAGACCCACGCGCTAGCAGTGACCCATATGCAGGCGGTGAGACCCATGTGCACTGTCACACACGTTAAAAAACACCTTGATAGCTAGAAATCGCCAAAAGAGTAGTAACTCAGACAGCTTTTGCCGGAGCAAAACTGTGAAATCTTTTGGACTGTCTAAACTCTGCCCCCGACACTAGTTGTGAGGTGGTAGCTGAAAAGTTTGTAGGGAGAGGAGGGGGTGAGCAGAAATCGGAATATCCAGTCTGCGATGAAGCCATTTTCAGAACAAACATCTTATCCTGCTAGTGCTGGAGTTTGGCTTCGCCCTTCATCACTTGAGATCCACGAGAGCTGACAAAATCCGGGGAACATTTTTTTTTATAATTAAAAACCTGTAAATTTCTACGCAATTTGTAACATTCCTTCTCTCTCACCATATGTAACATTCCTTTCTCTCACCATATGTAACATTCCTTCTCTCTCACCATATGTAACATTCCTTCTCTCTCACCATATGTAACATTCCTTCTCTCTCACCATATGTAACATTCCTTCTCTCTCACCATATGTAACATTCCTTCTCTCTCACCATATGTAACATTCCTTCTCTCTCACCATATCTAACATTCCTTCTCTCTCACCATATCTAACATTCCTTCTCTCTCACCATATGTAACATTCCTTCTCTCTCACCATATGTAACATTCCTTCTCTCTCACCATATCTCACATTCTTTTTCTCTCACGGTATCACATCTCGCTCTCTCTCTCTCTCTCTCTCTCTCACCATTTCTCACATTCTATCTGTCTCACTGACTCTCTTTCTGTCTCTCTTTCGCCGCTATAGCGAGGCACGCCTATCAGACAAAACCACATTTTAAAAAACAAAGACGGATACGAGAAACAAGGGAAAATTGTATGAACAAAATACAAAAATACAAGAAAAATAAATCTAGCTCTCGTTTTCACAACTTGTCCATGAAGATACATCTAAGGCCTTTATTATTCTACTCAAGACCGACACGGAACATGATGATGAAGGAATATGAAAAAAAAAATGGAAGTGACTGTGAACCTATCCTGTGACAATTTATATGAATGCCAACAGGTGACAGACAGGATAAGGAAGCAGTAATGAGATATTTGTTTCGCTTGCAGACAAAAGATGGTAGCACTTTTTAAAACCAACATGTCTCCGACGATGGACACTGTCATGATTAGCTATAGCGAAGGTCCTTAACATTTTTGTAAAGAGGACATTTCTATGAAAATAATGTGAAGCCTAGAGCAGCTATTCTTTGAGCATAAAGTGATGTGCCCTTGAAAAGAGGTCATTGGTTTTTCTTCAGCGTTTCGTCTTGTTGTCAGTTTTCTTAGCCCAGGGGATGGATTGATTGAAAGATGAATTGATTGATGAACTGATTGATGAATTGACTGATTAATGAACTGATTGATGAATTGACTGATCGATGAACTGATTGATTGAACTTTATTTGCACAGGTTGAAGAATTGAGCACGTAGGCCTGTCTGATATTCTGATGGAGAGAGTAGGGGCGCTCTGTGTGGCCTCAGGGTAAGATGTTGGTCTCAAGTGTTGAAGGTTGTGAGTTCGGCTCCCACCAGAAAGTGGCATGGATTTTTTTTTTCTCTCGTGAATCATCCGGCAATAAATTCTCCGGACCTCTAGGCAGTGAGACCCACGCGCTAGCAGTGACCCATATGCAGGCGGTGAGACCCATGTGCACTGTCACACACGTTAAAAAACACCTTGATAGCTAGAAATCGCCAAAAGAGTAGTAACTCAGACAGCTTTTGCCGGAGCAAAACTGTGAAATCTTTTGGACTGTCTAAACTCTGCCCCCGACACTAGTTGTGAGGTGGTAGCTGAAAAGTTTGTAGGGAGAGGAGGGGGTGAGCAGAAATCGGAATATCCAGTCTGCGATGAAGCCATTTTCAGAACAAACATCTTATCCTGCTAGTGCTGGAGTTTGGCTTCGCCCTTCATCACTTGAGATCCACGAGAGCTGACAAAATCCGGGGAACATTTTTTTTAGAATTAAAAACCTGTAAATTTCTACGCAATTTGTACTTGTCCTATCTCCCTGTAACTGCGAGCTGGTGTTATTTGCTGCCGATGCTGTGGAGATGTTGAGGCGTAGCAGCGGGTTATTGGCAGCTACTTTTTACAGTCGCGGAGTACAGCTAAAAAGCAGGGAGTGTGCATTGCTTCTTTAGCAGACTCCACCACTATGGGGACTATGGCTATGGTGATCCTTGCCCTGTTAGGCAGGCTAGGCCTGTTACTAGTGGTACCAACGGAGAGGTGGGACAGGGTCTTGGTCAGGTATGGTTCGCTAACCCTGACGGAAGCATATCAGCTGTGGGTCGCTGACTGCCTCATCTAACTTCGTTTTCACCCCAATTTGTACGCAATATCCGTCTTTATATCCTTTAAATAACGGATGCCATACACCAGTTTTTACTACTCTGGCTCCATTGCGTGCCTAGCGAAGTGGTTAGTGCACTAGTCTCTCATTCCAAAGGTCGTGGGATCATGTTCAGCAGCAGTCTCCCAGCTGTTGGAGTGAGAACCTCGTTCTCTCTGAAGCTGGAGTTTGATATTCACCACATCTCACTGTAGTGTGCCGACAGGTTAAGAAAAAAATCCGGGCATTGACGCAAGTTCCCCGTGGTGCCTTCATGGCACGATTAAGATGCCTGTATACGTTACATGGCAAGATTAGGATGTCTTTATAAGCTTCATGGCAAGATTAAGATGTCTTTATAAGCTTCATGGCAAGATTAAGATGTCTTTATAAGCTACATGGCAAGATTAAGATGCCTGTATACGTTACATGGCAAGATTAGGATGCCTTTATAATCTTTATGGCAAGATTAAGATGCGTTTATACTCTACGTGGGAAGATTAGGATGTCTTTATAAGCTACATGGCAAGATTAAGATGTGTTTATACTCTACGTTGGAAGATTATGATTCCTTTATATGCTTCATGGCAAGATTAAGATGCGTTTATACTCTAAGTGGGAAGATTAAGATGTCTTTATACGCTATATGGCAAGATTAGGATGCCTTTATATTCTATGAAACAAGCAAATCAAGGAGCAGAACAGGTAGATGTAGCCTAGAAAATAACTAGCGCTTTAGACATGAGAGAAAGAATACCAGTAGGAGCAAGAACCCAAGACTCCAGGAAGACAAACAACCGCCTAGACACGAGAAGACAACAAACTAACCGAAAGTTTAAGAAAAAATCCGGGCATTGATACAGATCCCCCGTGGTGCCTTCATGGCAAGATTAAGATGCCACCAAGACGAGGCTAACTCTGTTCTTACTATATAACTGTAGTATATAGACTTTACAGTATATCTCTTTCGGATGACATAGGATGCCAGTGGAGTAATAATGCTTATAATAATAGATGTCACATGAAGCAGTATTCTGTATTTGCAGAATTCTTTTTCTCTCACGTCGGGGCCTTTGACCTTACGGGCCCCCTAAGAGAAAGCCTGTTCCGCTATTTTATGTTGTACATTTTGTTGAATCTAACTTTTCGTGCCCACACATCATAAATTATTGTGTTGTGCTTATCGAATACAAAGCTGAATCTTAGAAACTGCTGAAAAAAAACGATGTAATTTTTGTTCTCCAAATCAAGATTATGAATATATAAAACCGAATCTATATATATAGACTATATATAGAAAAGTAAACATAGAACTGAATGTCCAGGGTTCATGGGCCACAAGTTTAGAAGCCCTGAGCTACAGGGTTTGAGCTCAAGATAGTAGAGGAGAAAGAAGATGAATCATGATAGATCGACTTTAAACGTTTTTGCTGTTTCATATGAGATATAGCAGGTTTATGTGTGACAAACGAATAGGGTTGGGCCGGGGGATGGGGGAGGGGAGAATGTAGAAGACGTGATGTATGTGTATGTTGTGTTTGGGGGGTGGGATGGGGTGACAAAAAATGGGAGGGGAAGAATGTTTAACGGCCCCATGATTTGTACTTGTAGGATATTTTCCTCTCCAAGGCAGGTCTGTCGATGTACCTCAGGAGTGCGTGTCTTTCTTTTCTTAGCTTTTGTCTGGCACGAGACAAATTTTGTGAGGCGGAAAAAAAAACAAACAAAAGGTATATTTCTGTTACTAGTTGCAATATTTGGTTTATTTTACTGCTTAGTGTTGGTTTAATGCTGTGCTCATTTTCCAATGTTTCTCGTTTTTAACAGATCTTAAGGGTGTAAACTGGGTTCTTTTTTCTACAGCCAAAATATAGCGTATGCCAGAAATACAGCTGTCTCTATTTGCTGCCCGCAAGACGTAGTCTATTTGTTGCACTTGTTATCATTTACTCTATAGTGAAAGGATGATTTTTCTGCTGCAAGTATCATCAGTTTTATACAGAAAAAAAAGTATTTTTGCCCAGATGTGTTTTTTTAAATCTGTCTAATAACTCTTTTTGTTAACCACATCCAACCCTTTCCACAGTAATTATTTTATTACCCATAAACCTCTTTCTAATACCCAAGAAATCTTTCAAACTGAAATGGTTTTCTGTCTGTTTCGCCTCTCGCATGCAAAGGGTTAAACATTTTTCATTCTAAAGTGTTTATAAAATGACTTTTTAAAAATTATATTTGCGTTTTAAAAAATATTGTGTTAAATCAGGCGTGTATGCCTTCATGTGAAAATCAGCAGCGGCATCGTCTCTCTGTCTTGCCTGAGAGAACCCGTCCTGCAATATTGCGATTAATCTTGCATCTTAATATTTTTTTAAAAAAAATTTACCAGACTTCTGTATGGAGGGAGATGGAACAGGAGACGAGAATCAAAGGAAAGTTATAAGAGGCAAGCACAAAGAAAGTTATAAGAGCCAAGCGCAAGGAAAGTTATAAGAGGCAAGCACAAAGAAAGTTATAAGAGGCAAGCGCAAGGAAAGTTATAAGAGGCAAGCGCAAGGAAAGTTATAAGAGGCAAGCTCAAAGAAAGTTATAAGAGGCAAGCACAAGGAAAGTTATAAGAGACAAGCACAAAGAAAGTTATAAGAGACAAGCGCAAGGAAAGTTATAAGAGGGAAAGTGCAAGGAAAGTTATAAGAGGGAAAGTGCAAGGAAAGTTATAAGAGAGAAAGCACAAGGAAAGTTATAAGAGGGGAAGCACAAGGAAAGTTAGAAAAGGGAAAGCGCAAGGAAACTTGCTCTTCTTATGTCTTCTTATATCCTTCCCATGCCGTTAAACGTCACATAGGGCTCGCAAAGTAGTTCGCCAATTTTTCCTGCCTTCGTCGAGTCTTTCAACCTCATCAAGGGATTTTATGCCTGCTAATTTGGCCTCTCTTAACATTGTCCTCTTCAGAGTTTCACGCGGTCTGCCTCTTTTTCTTTGGCCTGTTGTGTTCCACTTGATACCTTGTTTTTGGGATTATCTGATCATTTCCTCTCATCGAGTGACCAACATATTGGTCTTGATCTCCCTACACAAATATTGCTTGCTGTAATTGTGACTGATTGTGTTTATCTTACATAGGCAAAATCAGCGATGAGAAGAGTTGTTTAGCAAAGATGTTGTCAGGCAAGAATCCATGACAGTCATCTTAATGGGAAAAGTGCCACGTTAAGAGTACCATAAAAATCCTACACTTATCTAGTTGTATACTGATTATTAATTTGTTTTTCATACAATTTCTATCGTGCAGTGAACACAGATTCCTTTCATTCACTGAAGCCAACGACGGATGATGTTAAATTTGCCAAAAATAAATTCACCGATAGCAATGAAACTTTTAATATAATCCCTATAAGACTTTACCCAGAAATGGGTACCCGACTTCTTCTGGAGTCGGGAAAGGAAAGGCGGCCAGGCGTGATACTGACCATATCACCCTCTAGTGTGCTGACAGGTCAAGGAAAATATGGGCACTAACACCATATCCCTATATGCCTCTAAGGCATGACAGGGTTACCTTTACTTTTTTTTTACTATAAGACTTTATGGACCAGTAAGAGACGCTATAACACAAACAAAGGAAGATGAGAAGTAACAAAGAAATCTACACATTGTTTAACTCTCTGCTTATAACAGCCGATTATGGAAAAACAACAGACCGAGGTGGCTCGGGCATTTAGAGAGAATGGACGAGGATAGACAAACAAAGATGGTCTATACAGAAGTGATGAAGGGAAATAGGCCAAGAGGTGGACCTAGACAACAATGGCGAGACAACCTAGAAGAAAATAAACGCTTTCTTGGAATCGTCAGTTAACAAGCAAATATCAAGAACAGAGAGGAATGGAGGCGAGTCTTGTCTCCAGTAAAGGGTCTCAACGGCTCGGAAAGCTGATAAATTCAGCAGCTGCTCACAGAAGAAGAAGAAGAAGAAAGAAGAAGAAGAAGAAGAGAGGAAGAAGAAGTAGTAAAATAATTTACATAAATTCATTACAATTTTGTTTCATGAAGTGGAGGTAACTGGGAAACTCGCTATGCCCACTCTAACAAACAGAAAACAAGGGGAAACTCCTGCTCTCTGCATAACTCCACGTCAGACATAAGTGAGAACAAATTTTCTACAAAGAGGAAACAACGAGGCTTTCGTACCGTAAAGAAACAGAACACAGTTTTGTAGGATTAGATCTCGAAAAAATGGCAGACAAAATACTTTTAGACGTGAGAGCAAGAAAAATAGCAAGACCTGAGATTCGAACCACGGACTCCGATGGGACAAGCAGCCGTCTAGCCAATAGAGAACAGCGTACTAACGAACTACGCTATCTAACACGCCCCCCGCCCCCTTCCCAACAAACCAAGTTTCCCATTTATCTCTACTTTCATGAAACCAAAACTGTAATAGATTTATGTAAATTCTTCTTCTTCTTCTCTTCTTCTTCTTCTTCTTCTTCTTCTTCTTCTTCTTCTTCTTCTTCTTCTTCGAGCAGCTGCTGGATTCACCAGCTTTCCGAGCCGTTGAGACCCTTTACTGGAGACAAGACATACCTCCATTCCTCTCTGTTTTTGATATTTGCTTGTCAATTGTCGATTCCAAGAAAGCGTTTATTTTCTTCTAGGTTATCTCCCCATCGTTGTTTAGATCTACTTTTAGGTCTATTCCCTTGGTCTGTTCTCTCATAGCAAGACGGTTGATCGTCCTACCGGAGTCCATGGTTTGAATCTCAGGAAATTCTCTTGTGATTTTTCTCTCTCACGTCTAAAAGTGCTTTATCTGCGATTTTTTCCCAAGCGACATCAAAGAGGGACGTAACCAGTTGTTAGAGTCGGAGAATCAGAGTTGCCTGGAGGCTATTCAGCCTCACTTTTAGTTCTCATAGAAGAGGCTAGTTATGAACAATGGGGAAAAACTCGCCATGAAGGTGGAGTATACAAGTGAGGCTAGATTTTTAGGGCCCGCCATGTATGAATTTATAATAACAATGTTTCTATTTGTTTTATATTGGTTATATATTTTAGGGTACAGGAGATAAGTATTTGTATGTTATACGGATGATTAATCATATTATGTTAGGTCTGTGATCTGTTCATAACTTTATTCCCATCTGTCATCCATTTCCTTCACATCACAGACATTACAATAAAAGGAAACACAGAATACTGATTATCCGTCAAGAGATCATCAATTTATAATATGAACAAGGAAATGAACCTTTTATCTAATTTCTAAAACATTTTCAGATTCCTTCATAAGTTACAAGCGTAAAACAAGCAATGACTGAATCAGTTATCATCTCGCACATATTATGGGGCTAGCATGATTAAAACGAAATCATCCCATATATGGGTTCAAACTGTTTTCCTTAATGATTGATTGTCTAAATGTAAACAAAGAAAGCTATTGGCAAGAAAATATGTCAAAATGCTTTTACACGAAGTTCAATATTACATAAGTGTCATATGCCCATATAAACCGTTGCTGTATATTAACAACACTTCATATTTTACGTAGAACGTATACATTACAAAGCAACTATTATCATTCATCTATTAACACTAACTGAGTGGGTCGAGATGGATCGGAGGGATCGACAGCATAGCTTGCATGCGTCCACATCAGTCAGTCATTTGCATGTCCCTTGCGGAACTTTGCTTCACTAACAGCTCTCATGTAGGCCTCTCGGTTGTAAGCAAGTTGGCCTGTTGATGATGCATCCATTTTCAGATTATCAACGATGTCCTGCAGCCATCTTCGCGTTGGTCTTCCTCTCTTTCTTTTTTTCATTATGTGCCCTTCCAAGACGGTCTTCTCTAGATTATCACGAGGTTTAATGTGTCCAAAATATTTAAGTTTACTCTCTTTAACCCTCTCTTTTAGCCAGCCTTCTTTAATATTAAGATCTTGTGGTATGGATATATTTGTTCTTTTTTGTGTCCATGTTATTTGAAGGACTCGTCTGTAGCATTTACGTTCAAAGGCATTTATATTTTTCATCTGTTTTGCTAAGTGTCCAGGTCTCACAGCCATATGTTGCGATTGGAAAGATGCATGCACTTAAAAATCTTATTTTTGTAGTCCTGTCTGTTCCTCCCCATAGCTTCTTTAGATGTTTTACTTTTGAAGACCAATAGACGCTGGCGATGGTTGGGACATGTGCTCCGAATGACTGATAACTCACTACCAAAAAAAGCACTAAGATGGACACCACAGGGGAACAGACGTAAGGGTAGACCAAAAGAGACATGGATAAGAACAACAGAGAGGATGTTGAGCAATAGAGGGCTCACCTGGGCAAGAGCAGGAAAAAAGGCAAAGGAAAACCCTTGCGGAAGCCCCATGTGCCCTGGGCACTTAAGGTTCAGAGAGAGAGAGAGAGAGAGAGAGAGAGAGAGTTGTCTTCCTTTTAATTTCCCTCATTGTATCTCCACTATTAGTTAGTAATGATCCAAGATATTCAAAATGCTCGACCTCTTCCAATTTTTCATCATTTATATATATATATATATATATATATATATATATATATATATATATATATATATATATCTTATTTTTTGTCATTTGTCATCAATTTAGTTTTCTTCCCATTACGATAAGAGGTTTTGAACTTCACTGTTGTTATGGACTGAAATAATTAGTTTTCCAATTCCTTTTTGTGTTCTGGACTCTCCTGTATTTCATAACCTCCAATTTTTATGACATCGTAATGTTCTTTGTCTACATCTTCTCTAACATTTCTCATTATATTTTCAGTATACAAATTAAATAAGTAAGGCGACAATATGCACCTCTGACGGACCCTTGTTTTATGTCAAATCTAGTTGTTTCGCCATTTATTCTTACTGCTGCCTGTTGGCCTAGATACAGCAGTGATATTATTTGTGTCACATGAGTTTGAAATCCCATTTTTCTATTATTTCCCAAAGTTTCTGTGACCGTTTAAAATTCTGTCACATCTCCTATTTATACTTTTTCAGTCGGTACCGATCTACTCAGAGTTGCGCACCCTATGAGCTGACCAGTCACTGAGCTTATTTATTCTTTTTTTTATTGCTTTTGGTATAATAATATCTTTAATAATATGCCCCTATTCCTACATATACTACAGCCACTTATCTTCAGACTAGATATTGTAGTCAGTTATCGATCAGTTACGAAGCTGCAACATCTTCTAGGCTTCAACTGTCTAGAACACTGGTTCCTAACCTTTGGTCCTGGACCCCTTTCATGCCTGAGAACAGCTGTCA
Organism: Achatina immaculata; assembly: GCA_009760885.1. Taxonomy (NCBI): domain Eukaryota; kingdom Metazoa; phylum Mollusca; class Gastropoda; order Stylommatophora; family Achatinidae; genus Lissachatina; species Lissachatina immaculata. The sequence goes on along the minus strand of CM019703.1, from coordinate 1,506,053 downwards.
CCCCCTTACCGACCTGAGAACAGCTGATGATTCCCTTACCGGCCAGAGATCAGCTGTGGACTCCTTACAGGCCTGAGAACAGCTGTGGATCGGTATTACCGGGATGAGAAAAGCTGTGGACTCCCTTACCGGAATTAGAACAGCTGTGGACCCCCTTACTGGTATGAAAACAGCTGTGGACCCCCTTACCGGTATGAAAACAGCTGTGGACCCACTTACTGGTATGAAAACAGCTGTGGACCCACTTACTGGTATGAAAACAGCTGTGGACCCACTTACTAGTATGAAAACAGCTGTGGACCAACTTACTAGTATGAAAACAGCTGTGGAACCACTTACTAGTATAAAAACAGCTGTGGATACCACATTAAAAATAAAGCAATAAGTAGGGCCTGGTCTTTTAAGAAAAAAAAAACTAACCAGTTCATTTGCTGGTCCACGGACCCCCAAAAAATTCTTCCATTGACCTCATGGGCTTCAGGGATCCCAGGTTGAGAACCACTGCTCTAGAACATCCTGCTTACAGGTCTCAGAGAAATCAAACAACAGCATCAATAATAACAGCAACAACAACAATAACAAGAACATCATCATTATGTTATAAAACTTCTTCGGGGGGCAGCACTGGCCAAGAATTTTTCCTGGCTAGATACAGAGATGAGGAGAGCAAAAGAACCCCCACAGTTCTGCACCCAGATTTTTGGTTTAAGTGCAGGGCGGGCATTGAAAGATGTTCCTAATATAACAAGTTAAGTAGTCTATCTTTCAGTTTCCTTCCTCTGCTATTTCTGGAACAGAAATATATCCACGCTTCATAGCTCAAAGACAGTGATTCTCAGCAGGGCGGGAGATGGCTCTGTCAAATTTTCAGTGGTCTCAAGCAGCGATCGCGCTAGGAGTTTTTGAGACCTGTAGATTTGTACGTGTCTTCCACCTTGCATGAGGTACTTTCTGAAACAGCGGTTTTGTCACTGTAATGTTCGGTACTTTATACTTTGTAAATGCAAAATTAAACACTTTACACACATCACAGAGAATGTAATGTTAGTGTGAATTTTTTTTTCTTATTGTATTTGCGGCGAGATTTAATCTTCACAAAATGTTCACAAGCTGAACCAAAGTCAAAACTGGCTGATTCTTCTCCATGCCAATTGAGCAGCACCATCATAATGACCAGAGTATCCCTTAACTGATTTAGCTGGTTGCTTTTTACTAGGTTTTTGATAATACGAGTATAAACCGGTTACGGTAACCGACTATCTCCAAATGATCTTCAGTCTCTCTCTCTCTCTCTCTTTCTCTCTCTCTCTCTCTCTCTCTCTTTCTCTTTCTCTTCAATCGGTAATTTACCAGTAAGTTCCCGATTCATTGGTCCCAAGGGACTGTATCAAAGCTAACCTTCACTCCCGGGGGGGGGGGGGGCAGGAATTTCAAGAGTAAGGGAAAGGTTTTCAAGGGATGAACTGAGGTGGACCTGAGATTTTGAGAATCATTGCTGTAGACCTTAGTCAAGTATAAAGCAGTCAATGTACCATGTGAAAAAAGGAAAAGAAAAAGAAAAAGAGGCAGACCGCGTGAAACTCAGAAGAGGACATTGTTAAGAGAGGCCAATTAACAGGCATAAAATCCTTTGATGAGGTTGAAAGACTCGCCGAAGACAGGAAAAATTGGCGAACTACTTTGCGAGCCCTATGTGACGTTTAACGGCACGGGAAGGATATAAGAAGAAGTACCATGTGAACTGGCTCAGTAATGCTGCAAATATACTGAAGTTTGTTAGATCGCAGGGAATGCACGAAAATGTAAAAATAAATCTCTTGCAAGTACTTGGTTTTGTCCGTGCAGAAAAAGAAAAGACTTCAGTTTCCTCGCGTTTGCCTCTCATAATTTCACGTGTGAATCTCGTTTCCTGCGCCACGCGCCTCATACTGGAGTCTGGTGTGTTTAAAAAAAAAGAATGTTGAGATACAAAATGTTTACATTTGAACATGTATATAAATAGTTGGAAGGTAAATGTTGTTTTATGGTTTGAATGTTTATTCACGCTCTTTATGTGCGGGACACGCTGTTGCTAGACTGACGTGGACCTGATATGGCAACATTGAAAGTTGAGAGATAAAGAGCAAAACGATAGATGGGCCCTTTGTACCAAAATCTTCACAGTTTGAAAGAAAGTTCGATTGTTGCTTTTTTAAAAAATGCTTTTCACTGTTTTATTTTAACCCTTGCCGTAAATTCAACAAACAAACAAACAAGCAAACAAACAAGAAAAACAAACACACAAACAAACAAACAAACAAACAATATTTGGTCTGTGATGTTTATACCTTCATTTCTTTCTTTCTCTCTCTCTGTTTTCCTAGATGTCGCAAGATATGACAAGATCCGAAACAGAAATAGGCGGCACCATCTTCCTGTTTGCTGACCCGGAACAGGAAGTAACAAAACGGAAGCGATGGTGGGAAAAATTAAAGTTCAGATGCTTATCTTTACCTGCCTGCTGTCGACGGAAGAACCCTGAAGATAAAAGGAAGGCCTTGGTGACAAAAAATGGCTCTTACAGGTTATTTTAACCCTTCATGATGAAAAAAAGTAGTTGTTAACAGTTATCAGGGGATTTGCATGGAGGGGAAACAGTTATTCTCGGTACAAAATGTTAGGCGTTGTGTTATTCTCTATGAGTTTTATGTGCGGTGTAGTAGTAATGTTCTCTTCTCTTATGACGAGGTCAATGGTTCAAGTCCGGCCTAGAAGAGGGTGCCTCAGTCATTCAGCTGTTAGAAATCTGTTCCCGGATCCTTCTGGTGTTGTGGCAGGACAGGCTGTCAGGTTCGGTGCCGGTTACATCATCCTGTCATGTACCGACAAATATGGATAAAACCTGGGCGCTAGCACCATATCTTCCAGGATGCCCGAATGGCGAAGTGGTTGTTGCACTAGTCTCTCATGGCTAAGGTCGGGAGTTCGAATCAGGCCGGAGGCAGCCCAGTCACCCAGCTGTAGAAATGGGTACTCGACCTCTTCTGGAGATATGGAAGGAAAGGTGGCCAGGCGTGATACTGACCACATCATCCTCTAGTGTGCTGACCACATCATCCTCTAGTGTGCTGACAGGTCAAGGAAAATATGGGCACTAACACCACATCCTCCATGTGGCTCTAAGGCACAATTGGGTTACCTTTACCTTTATATGCCTACCATATCTTCCATTTGCCGCTTTATCATGACAGTGGTACGTCTTTTGCTCTATATTACCACGGTTTACCCAATCCATTGTGTAAAAGAATGATAAAAAGACGAACAAAGAGGGATGAAAATTCTTGTTCATGTATGGAAAAGACAAAGAGATATGTTATTGGTCAGGGTGGGCGGCTGTCCCCTTACAGTGTCCTGCAATGCTTTATTGTTTTTCTTTTGATACAAGGGACACCATATAGTGTAATAAAGCTGTTACACTGCAGAAGACGGCATACGAACACTATTACTGTACATCAGACAGTGTAAAGATACTCTTACGTGACACACTGATTGACTGACTGATGTTTATTTCCAAAGGGATGAGAATATGGCACGCAGGCCCGTCTGACATTCCATCCCATATCACACAACTTTCTCTCTGTTCCAGGAATTCAGCAATTATGATGCGCATATAATAAACATAATTAATATTAAGAACACCGAAGAAATACAATACAATGAAATAAGGCATATAACTTTCACTCCATACCCATGCACTCAAGCAGAAAGTGACACACAATAATGAATATCTGCCAAATTATTAATCGGGAAAGATGAAATGATCAAAATCTGTAAATAATCTAAAGCAATACGTCAATCTGGATAATGTAATAACATTGATGAGCGAACAACAACCTGTTTCATGGGTGACCAGAAAAAGAAGATGGTCATATGTCGGTCACGTGATGAGAAGAAACAATCAGAGAATCGCAACACAAGCTATTAAATGGAACACAACAGGATTAAGGAAAAGAGGACGACCATGTGAAACTCTGAAGAGGACATTATTAAGAGAGGCCAATTTAGTGGGTATAAAATCCCTTGATGAGGTTGAAAAGCTCGCCAAAAAAAAAAAAACCAGGAAAACTTGGCGAACTACCATGCGAGCCCTATGTGACGTTTAACGGCACGGGAAGGATGTGAGAACAACACTGGATACATTAAGAGCACATTTCTGTCTTCCGCAGTCACTTTCTTGATATTTCTTCACTCTTTATCTTCTAGAGTGTACTCAGCGGGCCTCAGTGAACACAGAAAAAAGTTCCTAGCAGACATTTACATCACGTTGATAGACTTAGAATGGCGCTACGCCATGGCCATCATTTTCAACGTGTACCTGGTCACGTTTATCCTCTTCGCCATCTTTTGGTGGCTCATGGCTTTCAACAACGGAGATTTCAGCAACCTGAATAATCCAAACCATGAATTTTGTCTTCTGGGAGTTCATTCCTTCCCAGATGCTATTCTGTTCTCCATAGAGACACAAACCACCATTGGCTACGGGATGGCGTATCCAAACGCTGAATGCTCGGCAACTCTACCTATCTTGTATATGCAGGTAAGAAATTATAAAGTACATGGGGATCCATGCATCGTTCTATATAATTCTACTTCATTCGACTAATCTACTGGTGTTCAGTCCATCTTTTACCCTCTCCATTCATCGATTTTAAGCTCATCCATCCATCCATCCATCCATCCATCCATCCATCCATCCATCCATCCATCCACCCATCTAGCTGTTGCTAGCTCACCCATTCTTCCATAAATCTATAAACAGCCAAGTATAACAAACATTGCTCCTTCTAACAAAACGATCTGTCCCATGAATGCAGGTGGTGCTTGGATTTTTTCTAGAGACGACGCTGTTTGGCTTCATTTTCGTAAAAGTGGCTCGTCCAAAATACAGAGCCAACACCATCCTCTTCTCCAAACAAGCGGTCATCAATCATGAAAACGAAAACCTAGTTCTCCAGGTAGGCAACACGTGCCAGGTGTGTGTCTGTTTATATGGTTGATTAGTTGTAACCCCAGAGGGAAAAAAAAGAGACAACAGAAAATAGGAAGAAGAATGTCACTGTTACTGAAATCTGTTCCTTTTTCCAGTTAAATTTTCACAGACTTCAGCCAAAAAAACCCCGGATTTTACTCTGCCTTCTTCTTCTTCGTTTTCCCTCCTCTTCCTTCTTCTTCTTTCTCCTCCTCCTCCTCCTTCTCCTCCTCCTCCTCCTTCTTCTTTTTTCTCCTCCACCTCATTCTTCTTATTCTTATTTTTTTCTCTCCTCCTCCTCCTCCTTCTTCTTTTTTCTTCTCCTCCTCCTCATCTTTTTTCTCCTCCTCCTTAGTCTTATTTTTTCTCCTCCTCCTTCTTCTTTTTCTTCTTCATTTTTATCCTCCTCTTCTTCTTCTTCTTCTCCTCCTCCTCATCCTTCTTCTTCTTATTTTTCACCTCCTCCTCCTCTTTCTTCTTCTTCTTCTTATTTTTCTTTTCCTCCTCCTCCTTCTTCTTATTTTTTTCTCCTCCTCCTCCTCCTTCTTCCTCTTATTTGTTCTCCTCCTCCTTCTTCTTCTTATTTTTTTTCTCCTCCTCCTCCACCTCCTCCTCCTTCTTCTTCTTCTTCTTTCATCTCCTCCAATTTCTTATTCTTTTTCTTATTTTTTCTCCTCCTTCTTCTCCTCCTCCTTCTTCTTTTTTCTCCTCCGCCTCCTCCTCCTCTTTCTTCTTCATCTTCTGTCTTCCTGGAACTGCGAGCCAGATGTTTTTATGCAGCCGATGTGGTGAAGATGTTGAGACACAGCATGATGTGGGAATGGGAGCGGGTTATGGCGGTTCCTTTTTTTTCAGTCCCTGAGTAGAGCTGGAAAGAAGGGGTCTACGAAATACTTTTTTAACAGGCTCCGCCACCGTGGGAACTATGGTGATCCCGTTAGCCAGGCTAGACGACCTGTTATCGGAGGTACCGAGGGAATGTTAGGATAGGATTTTGGTCAGCTATGGTTCGGCAACCAAGGCTCTAGCATATCAGCTGTGGGTGGTCGCTGATAACCATGACACCTCCCCCAACCCTTCCACTCTGTTAGTGCCATGACCCCCACCCCTCCATTCTGCCATCGTTAACTCTACACCTAGCACGATAAAGATGTATTTAAGAAAAAAAAATATTATGATGATGTGAATCACGTGCCTTAATTCTTAGCACTTCACATTTTAAAAATTATTTTAATTAAGTTAGTAATGGAACTATTATGAACACGTGCAGCCACAAACTAACGTTTTTATATAGACTTTTTTATAGGAAGTCCAATGACCCCTTTGAGAAATTTTTGGGATTTTAAAATTCAGAATTACACGCAGGCGTTAAGAATTACTCCCTTTCTTTTTCATTTTAAAACAGTTTTTGTGCCTAAACACATATTGTTAGTAGTAACAAAGCTGTGATGCTTAAAGAGCTACGGCGACATTTTACTTTTCCGAGCAAGAAAATGACACATTTCCGGTGTTTAAACAATGAATCCCATCACCTCATGTCAGTTATTTGGATGCCCCTTGCGGAACTTTGCCTCCCTAACAGCTCTCATGTAGGCCTCTCAGTTATGAGCAAGATGGCCTGTTGCTTATGCATCCATTTGCAGATCATCAACGATGTCTTGCAGCCATCTTCGCCTTGGTCTTCCTCTCTTTCTTTTTCCCATTATGTAATCTTCCAAGACGGTTCTTCACTAAATTATCATGATTTTTAACATGCCCAAGATATTTATGTTTGATATGTTTAATCCTCTTTACTAGCCAGCCATCTTCAATACTAAGTTCTTGTAGTATGGATACACCACCTCATCAGCTCATGTAATAGATTTATTGTTACGTTGTTATGAAAACTTTAAAACCCGTGGTATAGCAACAGTAAAAGTCCTCTATTTCTGCTGAAAAATTGAAGTCGTCACATGAAAAATGTTTTCCATATAAACAGGATCTCAGAGTTACAAACTGAAGCAATATATGGAACCTACATGATGCTCAGATTTACTTTAGTCGATTCAAATTCATGTGTCAGTCAGTGGATCCCCCCCCCACAATTCCTTCCATTGACCCCATGGTAAAGTGGTAAAGAACCACTGTATTAGGGTGACATCATGAACAGCGGGGCCCCACTGAGACAAGCTTACAGTCAACTTCAGCTTGGTTTACCGAGGGTGGGCCTCGTTGCTGTGTTCACGGAGAAGATCATTTCTTGGAGCCTCTTGGCGGGTCTCAGAGAAGAATACCATAAGAAGCTTCCAGTCCAATGACTAAAGTCCTTTTGCTCAACATCATCACCACGTGTGCTGCAAATAACAATAATTTGTTGTTTTACTGAGATCACAACAAGCATAATTAAAAACTAAACGAGGTGACCAAAGTTGATAAAAATATATAAATAATAAGCAACTAAATATTTCATTACATAACGAAACATAACTAAGATGGTTGGTTGTAAGGTGAACTGCAAATATTCTATTTTCAAACAAAATATTGTTTCGACTTTCGTCTGTGAGCTATATACTCTAATAGAAATATAGTTAACACAAATCTTGCTTAGTTTGAAGTAAAAATCAGTTTAATTCTTACTCCCGCTGTTTTGTGTTGTTGTTGTTGTTGCGTTCTCTCTGTTTCTCTGTCTCTCTCTGTGTCTTTCTCTCTGTCTCTCTATGTCTCTCTCTGTGTCTCTCTGTGTCTCTCTCGGTGTCTGTGCTTCTCTGTGTCTCTCTCTGTCTCTGTCTCTCTCTCTCTCTCTCTCTGTTGGCCTGCCGGCTAATGTTGGCTATCACGCGTTCCCACAACTCCGTGGTAAAGAACCACTGTATCAGGGTGACATCATGGATAATGGAGGCCACTGCAGCATGCTTATAATCAAGCGCTGATTATAAGCTGTGCTGGTGTTCTTTGTCTATCTTATCTTATATCCTTCCCGTGCCGTTAAACGTCACATAGGGCTCGCAAAGTAGTTCGCCAATTTTTCCTGTCTTCTTTGTCTATGCAATCTAGTTAATCCGTCCAGCATTTTCTCTCTCTCTGTCTACCTCGATCTTTTTCATGCCCTCTATCTTTCGTGTTGTCACAATGTACTCTAGCTTGCTTCAAAGTAGAACGTGTTCTAAGAATCTGCATTGTCCTTTTCTGAGTTTTGTTACTGTTACGTTATATTCAAGTTTTCTGAGTTTTGTTACTGTTACGTTACATTCTAGTTTTCTGAGTTTTGTTACTGTTACGTTACATTCAAGTTTTCTGAGTTTTGTTACTGTTACGTTACAATCTAGTTTTCTGAGTTTTGTTACTGTTACGTTACATTCTAGTTTTCTGAGTTTTGTTACTGTTACGTTACATTCTAGTTTTCTGAGTTTTGTTACTGTTACGTTACATTTTAGTTTTCTGAGAAAAGTCTTCATCTTATCCCTCAGGTACGTGTCGGTGACTTGAGGAAGTCTCACCTGATCGATGCCACCATTTCCGGAATGGTCATCCGCCGTCACTCAACCGAAGAGGGCGCCTATTATCCCTTGTACCAGTTCAACTGCGAGTTCACAGCCAATGGAATGGCAGATAAAGTGTTTCTTCTTTGGCCAATCATCTTGACGCATGTCATTGATAAGGACAGCCCTCTTTATGATGTCCGTCCGGCAGACTTGAGTTCAGAGAAGTTCGAAATTGTTTTGTTCTTATCTGGCACCGTAGAGTCAACAGGTATGAGGCTTTCACCATTTTCTGGCTTGCCTTATACTACATAAACATCAAAGATTAATATGCATAATTCATTCATTCATTCATTCATTCATTCAGCTTTCAGAGACATTGCAGCTCATTGCTGCAGACAAGACTTGTGTCCATTCCTCCATTTCTTAGTCTTCTGTCAAACTGTCCACCCCGAGGGCACGCATGTCTTCTTAAGGGTTGTCACGCCGCCGTTGTCTTGCTCTGTCTCCGTCTATCAAAGTCTTTTTAGTCTGTCTAGTCTCGTCCACCCTCTCCAAGTGTCCGAGCCATGTCAATCTGTTGTTTTTCATGATGGTAGTTATAAGTGGAGATTGAAATAGCGTGTGGATTTCTTTATTTGTAATTTTCAAAAAAAATTTTTTCTTGTAAAACTGAATCTCTACTCGGTCCACAGATCTTCTCAAGATTCTGTTTTCAAAGATTTGTAGCTGCGTAGTATGCATGATTAATTACGCATGTAAAATATTTTGGGCAGTTACATTTACATAGAGAGATCATTGCTTGAGGAGCTGTTTGCTAGCCAGCCCAGACATTGTAGTGATAGGTTACCAACCAGGGTTGATCATGCCTGTATAGGAGAAACTCTAGAGGGCACATCGCCGTAGGCACCAAAGAATCATTCTGCCTAGGAATGCCTGGTGCCTGGTACAATGGCTTGATTGATTCTAGACAGGAAGTCCCCGCAGCAGTACGTGCCGAAGCAACATATTTGTCTGTTTGCTTATTTGCCTGAGGAAGATTGATGATCTGTTTGCTTATTTGTCTGAGGAAGATTGATGATCTGTTTGCTTATTTGTCTGAGGAAGATTGATGATCTGTTTGTTTATTAGTTTGAGGAAGATTGATGAACGTTTTGCTTATTTGTCTGTCTGTCTGCCTGGTCTGTCTCTCTGGTCTGTGTCTGTCTGGCCTGTGTCTGTCTGGTCTGTGTTTGTCTGGTCTGTGTCTGTCTGGTCTGTGTCTGTCTGTCTGGTCTGTCTGATCTGTGTCTGTCTGTTTGGTCTGTCTGTCTATCTGTCTGTCTGGTCTGGTCTGTCTGTCTATGTCTGCCTGGTCTGTCTGTCTGTCACTCCCTTCCTACTTCTCACCTCACATGCTTTTCAAACAAAAGCTGGTTCTTAGAAAGCAAGGATTCCCCAGAGATCGTGGCTGACTGGCGCTTCTCGCGGACTTGTAGGGCCCCGCTGAGGCCCACGTGAGAGAAGCAGATTCTAGCGGCTGGTGCTCGCGGTAACCGCCAGTTATCGCTAAATTACCGATTACACATGAGATAAACCTAAGTTTTAAGGGGTTCCGGTTACCGTAACTGGTTTATAAAGATTTTTTAAAAACCTAGTAAAAAGTAACCAGCAAAATTATTTCGAGGAGAATCAAGCCAGTAGAGTGATGTTGCTCAGTTTGCACGGAGGAGAATCAGGGAGCTCTGAATGTGGTTTGGCGCGTGAGCGTTTTCTAAAATTTAAATTTCTCCTCAAGCGAGAAAGAAATTTTACACAAACATTTACTTACCGCTGATTTTTTGCAAAATGTGTTTAATTTTACATTTAAAAAGGTATAAACAAAGAACCGAACTGTTCTATTGAGAAAACCGGTATTTCGGAAAATACTTTATGCAAGGTGAAAGACTGGTACAGCTGTACAGGTTTAGAAAATTTCCAGCGCCATCACTGGTCGAGCCCACTCTGTTATTTTCTAAACTGTGCGCCTCGAGTCTGATTAACAAATTTGTCTGCTGTACATTTCTTAGTCTTATTTTCGACACTGGCTGCCTCTTCTGGGAAAACTACTCGTAAAAGGAGAAACGATTTGTTTGCTCTGCTGACACAAATGACTTTATTAGAAATAGTATATTTTATGTAGCAGGGCTGATAGCGGGGATAGCTGGGGAAAAAGACGGGTGGAGAGATATATAAAGCGAAAAAGTAACAGCTGTAAACATCTTAATGTGGGAGTTACGCCAGGATAGATATACCAGAGTACCGCGGTGGAGCGAAGAAGGTTAGGAAAGACTGCCCCAGACGCTCTAAGTGGGGCGTGAAGCCCCTTAGAGGTTTGCGGGTTGTTGCTTTATAACCGCCTGACAGAGGCTGAATATAACACTTCAGCGTTCATGTTTGTAACTTACCAAGTTTCATTTGTTTGTTTCATCAACCAGATACTTCTCTGTCGCATTCTGCTACATGGGGTTAAAATTATATGCTTTTCTCCCTCATTCTGCTACATGCGGTTAAAATTATATGCTTTTCTCCCTCATTCTGCTACATGGGGTTAAAATTATATGCTTTTCTCCCTCATTCTGCTACATGGGGTTAAAATTATATGCTTTTCTCCCTCATTCTGCTACATGCGGCAAAAAAAAACTAATGGCAAACGAGGCCCATACTTCAGTAAGTTACTATCAAGTTTCATATGAAATTATAACCCAGATGATAATTGTCTTTTCTTTTTTTAAAAACGCTGTAAGAACGACTTCATTATATAATTTGAAACCAAAAAGGCAACACCAGAGCGATTCGACTTTCGTCATCATTAGAGAAGAAACAATAAACAGCATCAACAACAACAATAAAAACAATAACGGCAGCAACAACAATAAAAATAGAGTTAACATTTGCTGGTGGTCTGATTTAGTAAAATTAGTTTACAATGTGGAACGCTGCGAAAAAAAACATCAACAGCAACCCACAGAATACAGGAAGCACAAAATACCATAGGAGACTGGGCCACAAAATGGGGACTGATGATAAACTCCACAAAGTCCACAGCCACCTGCTTCTCATTGTCCAAGGCATAAACCTTTAAACGAGAAATACAAGGAAGGGAGCTTACAGACAGAGCAGCCAACATACCCCGGAGTGAAACTGGACAAGAGGCTAACCTGGAAGCCACATCTGCTAGACACAGAAAACAAAGCAATTAAACAGCTAGCTGTGGTTAAAAAAAACTGGCAGGTACAACCTGGGTAGCCAACGCAACATACTAAAGAAAGCATATGTGGACACCATAAGGCCAGCACTCGAATATGGATGACAGTCTGGGCCATAGCCTCCAGCTCAAACACCGCTCACCTAACAAAAGTGCAAAACACTGGCCTGCGGCTGATTACGGGAGGAATGAAGAGCACTCCCATCATGGAGATGTAGAAATGCAAGCAAATCTTGAGGTCAGGCGCAAAGAAAATCTCTCTCTCTCCTTCTCTCTCTCTCTCTCTCTCTCTCTCTCTCTCTGAACCTTAAGTGCCTAGGGCACATGGGGCTTCTGGTTTTCCATAAATGCCTGTCCTTTGCCTTTTTTTCTGCTCTTGTCCAGGTGAGCCCTCTATTGCTCAACATCCTTTCTGTTGTTCTTCTCCATGTCTCTTTTGTCTACTCCTACTTCTGTTCCTCTGTGGTGTCCATCTTAGTGCTATTTTTGGTAGTGAGTTGTCAGTCATTCGGACCACATGTCCCAACCACCGCCAGCGTCTTTCCTCAATAATTGTTGTCAGTGGCTTCATCTGCATTTCTGCCAACAAGATGTTATTTCTTATGGTGTTTGGCCAAAATATTTTTCTAATAACTCATAAACATTTAGCCTGGAAAGAATTCAACTTGTTTCTATGGTTCTTGGTGATTTTCCAGCATTCACTTCCATAGAGTAGTACACTTAGAACATTATTCTTAAATATCCTGATTTTTGTATTTATGTTTAGTTTTTTTTAGATTTCCGTATAGTCTGTAGCACTGCAAAAGCCTGGTTTGCTTTAGTAAGTCTGCTGTTGATGTCCTCTGTGCTGTCTCCATTTTCTACTACTCTACTGCCAAGGTATACAAATTCATTGACCTCCTCCACTAACTTGCTATCTACTCTGAGTACATTTCTGTTGTTCACGTTTTGCTTTATTAACTTTGTCTTTCCTACGTTGATCTTTAGTCCTATGCAGTTTGCATTCTGAGTTAGCTTGTTTATTTTATCTTGCATATCTCTGTGGCTGAATGAATGAATGAATGAATAATCTTTATTTTTCAAGGGTAAAGAATTGGGCACGCAGGCCCGTCTTACATTCTGCCATTCATCACTTCATCTTTAATTCTTCCCACACACTTGATTTAGTACAAAAATATAAATTAAATTAGTAAAAACATATCAAAAGAGTGTAAGATTTAACTACTACATTCAAGGTAAAAGAGAAGAAATAATTAACCTAATAAAATAGCACTCACGCACACATACACATGCAGACATATACATAAATAAAAATACATTGTAAATACAGATCTTCTAACATATTTTTTTAAAACAAACATTAAAATCATTTCTAACAATATCTAACAAGTTGCTTTTCTAACTATGTCACTGAAGTACTTGATGGTTTACGAGCCATGTGTTGAGAGAGTGCTGGCTATTTTATGGAGGCATATAATTACAAGCAAGTAAATAATGAAACAGGTTTGAGTTAAAGGATGAAGTATTACCAATGGATTTTAAATTGTAGGGGAGGGTGTTCCAGAGCTGTACTGCAGAGTATGCAAGGCTTTTCTTGTACATATCAATTCTGGGTTTAGGAAGAAGACAGTTTTTTAAACGCTGGCTATGTTTAGTATTATACGTAAACAGTGACCACAAGTAAGGCGGAGCATTGTGCGACAGAATTCTCTGAACAAACTTAACTTTGTTAAAAATGATTCTATTTTTGAGGGGTAGAATTTTGAGTTGTTTGTGTTGATCTACAGTCTGTACTGGGTGTTTGTCACAAATAAGATTTAATGCTCGCTTGTGAAGTGAGTGGAGCCTTTTTGTGTTTGAGACTGAGCATCCATCCCAGATTGTGGAACAGTAATCTAAGTGTGTTTGTATGTGTGATATGTAGTATATTTTTCTTGTGTTTTTGTCGATAAAGTGTTTAATTTTGGCTAATTGGTAAACTTTCTGTGCAATCAAATTTGTTAGGTTATGTACGTGAGAATTCCAAGTTAAATGCTGATCAATGATGAGTCCTAGGGTTTTATGTTCATGAACATTTTCTATTGCCTTAGTCCCAGCACAAAGCTGTAGTGAAGTTTTAGTTGCATTTTGCAGTTTCTGTCTTGTAGTGATGAGCATGGATTTTGTTTTGTTGGTGTTTATCAACATACCATTTTTATTACTCTATTTAATCAAACTGTTTATATCATTTTGGAGCGTTGTCTGTAGTTTATTGATGTCATATTCACTATTGTAAACAGTACAGTCGTCAGCGAAAAGATCACATGAAGAGTGCTTTAAATGTAGTGGTAGGTCGTTAATATAGATAGCAAAGAGAAGAGGACCAAGAATGGAGCCTTGAGGAATACCGGTATCAACCACAGACGAGCCAGATATTTTGTTTCTAAAGCAAACTACTTGTTTTCTACCTGAGAGAAAATATGTAATACATTTTGTTAGGTCAAGGTGTAATTTATAGCCTTCCAGCTTTTTTGCAAGAATTTCATGATCAATCATATCGAAGGCTTTCTTAAAATCAACAAAGACAGCACCACACAATTTGTCATCATTTATATTAGACAGCCAGCTTTCTGTCATTTTAGTTAATGCTGTGTGGCAGGAGTAATTTGGTCTAAAACCTGACTGACTGTCTATTAGTAGACTGTTTTCTTGCATGTGGAGCAGAGTTAACTTTTGTATATGTTTTTCAAGAGGTTTTGATAGTGATGACAGAATGGATATGGGTCTATAGTTTGAGAGGTCACTAGTCTGTCCAGATTTAAAAAGAGGAAAAACTTTGGCGAGTTTAAAAGCGTCAGGGAAATATTTTTTGTCAATACACAAGTTGTATAAGTATGTTAGTGTGTCTGTGATAACTGGTGCAGCGTAGCGTAGTATCTTGTTACTAATGTCATCACATCCTGCTGAGTTTAGTGTTCTTTAAGGACCGGATGTAGTTATAAACCTCACCGACTGTGAGGAAAAGAATATTAATTTGTTTTAGCTTTACACATTACTGTCGCTGAAAGTTTTCAACACGCTCAGGTCGCAATTAGGGGTCGGTAATGAAGATTTTAGAATACTAATTTCTTCCCTAAAATGTTCACTGAAGTTAGTGCAAGTATGTTCACCATTAAATGTTTGTGGGTCAGTTTGCTTCCTTTTATTTACAAGAGTATTAATTGCTTTCCAGATTGATTTACTATCAGTTTTGTCTTTCACTAAATTTCTGAAGTAATTTTTCTTTTCCTGCCTAATTAAATACTGCACCTTATTCCTAAGTGAACGATAGCTACTGAAATTTCTGCTTTTGTGAGCTTCATCCCGTTTCCTCATGAGTTGCAATATATCGGGAGTTATCCACGGGGATTTTGTTACGTGTTTTACTCTCATTTCTTTGATGGGGACATGCTTGTCAAAAATATTTCGAAATATCTTGATCCAGTATTCAATAGCCTCATCTGGATTTGTTAACTGGAAAACGTACGTAAGAGGCGAAGCTTTTAGATCAGTTAAAAATAATTCCAAGTTAAAGTTTTTAAAGTTTCTATATTTGATGCTGGTATGTTTGTGTTTCGGTATTTTATACCCCTTTTTGTGACCACGTACAGCAGACCGGGTAGTGATCACTCAGCGACACATGAGGGACAGTACATTCAGTAATGTTTCCTGGATCAGCTACATAAATATGATCTATTAGTGTTGATGATGATTCAGCAACTCTAGTAGGTTTGTTAACAATTTGGGAGAAGTTGTAAGATGTTAAAATGTTCTTCCATGTAGGATTTGGCTGATTAAGATCTATATTGAAGTCGTCTAGAATGATTATGTCCTTGAATTTATGAGTTACAGCATCATCCATCATGGTCGCAAAGTGATCATACCCCTCGGCTGAAGCATTTGGATTTCGGTATATAAAACTAATTAGAATTGGACTAAGATTTGATATTTTGATTTCTAGCATAATACATTCAACCTCTGATGTTTCTAGGTCTTCTCTTCTACAAAATGTAATTGTGTTAGAAATGTAAACGACTAAACCTGTCTCTAGCTTCCTAGTTGAGTCACGCCTGATCAAATTAAAACCATCTATTCTTGTATCATTGTCTGTGATGTTTTTATGTAATCTGCTTTCAGAGAAACCAAAAATATGAAAATGTTGTTGAAGTATATGTGTAACCTCAGGGAGTTTTCCTAAGAAATGATAAACATTTAAGTGGCCAACACGTAGGCCATAGTGTCGCAGCCACTCCTCCATTTTCTGAGTCACTATAACAATGTTAGAAATATTATATTTCAGTAAAAATAAAATAACTGGTCAGACTTCAATCATACAATTATAGGTATACGCTTAAGCTGGTAGAGATAATGAATCTAAGTAAGTTTATAATATACTGACAAATAATGGAAAAAAGTACAAAAATCAACAATGCAATGAACGTTATGTAAGTGTAAATTGTAAAAGACCTGATGACAATATTAGCTGTAAGCTAGCACTAAGAAATGTCTGTTCTGCTGTAAGAACTTCTGTGGTTTTTTTGTTTTTGTTCAGTTAAATTTATCTACAGAAGTTAAAGAGTGCTGGAAGTTTCAAGCTATCTAGTGTCTGTATGTGGGTGTTGAGTGTTGACTGTGTAGTAGGGACATCATATACGCGTGGCTCAGAGCTGCAGAACTAAACTGCATTAGATATTGTAGCTGAAAGTTCCACGGATAATGATTCGAGGTTCTTGTGTTTGTCCTGTACAGTTGTTGTGGTATTCCTAAGTGGTGATTGTGCAGGAATCTCCATGTTGTTCGCTGTACTAAGTGTTGGTATTGTAGTAATATATATTTTGGCTCTAGATTGATGTGAATTATTATTCAATCTTTTATTTTGTCTGGCCGCCGTCGTACTGAGTGGTGGACGGGTGACTACACCAACGTTCACACCTTACATATAAAATAACAGGAATACGAAAACAACAATCCTTTTTATAAAATCACGATTCTTGTATTTACAAAACTCTGATCCATAAGGCATCACAAAATCACAAATCCGATGCACATGATGTCCATATATTTCTAACAGGCATTATTTAAAAAATCATAAACAAATAAAATTTCCTTGAATAATATGAGTTCAATACTGCTTACAAAGGCGCACAACTAAAATACACACGCCAGCCTCCATCTCTCGGAAACTGACCACCTTCGTCCACGACTGGTCGCTACCTCCGCGAGCTCAACTTATCCCCCTTTATACTTCTCCCTTTTGTCTTATATACCTCGTCATCGCCGGACCGGAAGCCTGGGGATTTTCCATTCACACGTGGCCGTCTCTGGCCAGTGGGATTTCCAATCAAAACCGGGTCACTGCTTGCTTATTTTTTCCCCTCCTTACAGTATAATTTGTTGAGCTTGGCGTGTAGGCAGGGGCGGGAACATGGAATCGTATAGTGGGTCAGTGGATGGAGCGGGCAATGGTAGAGAGGCAGATGGTGATGTTTCTGAGGGTCCTTGGAGTCTTGTAGTTGGTGTAGAGTGTGCTTGATAGTAGACAAATGTCTGCAAAGTCAATGTCCTCCAGCACTGTGTCAAGGGTCGATTGTAATCCTCTGCGTTTGTCTGATGTTGCCTCCTTCATTAACCAGTCTACTGCCAAGATAAATAATATTGTTGATAGTACACATCCCTGCTTCACTCCTGTTTGTACCCTAAAGCTGCTGGAGGTATGTTCTCCACAGATCACTTTGCACTGAAAACCTTCGTGTAGGGCTTTGATTATATTCACTGTCTTATGGGGGAGGTCATGCCATCTTAGGATTTTCCACACCAAAGAAAAAAAAAGAAAAACTAATGATCCACAAACTTAATACGCCTGACAACCCACCCTGTGAACAAAAGAATTCAGGAGCCCACAAAAAAAAGACTAAAAAGAACCAGCTTCAGCCATCTGACAACACAGCTGCAACAACATTAAAGACCACCTTCCCACCTCTCATGAAGAAAATGAACCACTCCAAATTGTAGAGGAGCACAGTCACTGTGAAAAGATAACAGTCTTCACAGAGTACTAGGCATACACAAAAAGAACTACCTAACAACACTTCAGATGAAGACACTGACCCAGGAGCTGATTGACAGCAAATACAACCCAGCTGAATGGACACATGTGTACACAGATGGGTCTGCAGAAAAAGCAGTAAAAAAATGGAGGTTGGGGCGTTTACATAAGATACACAGATGGGAGACAAACCAAAAAGGCCTTAGCGACGGGAAAGATTTCCTCCAACTACAGGGCAGAAACAACAGCCCTCCTAACACTTAAAACAGAAAACCAGCAGCCACCACACAAAATAGCCTTCTTCACAGACTGCAGGGCGCTTCTGGAATCTCTAAAAACAACAACAACAACAACAAAAGAACCCACAGGCAAACATAAGGAAATCACAACAGAACTGAAGCACCTTACACTGTCAACAACCGTGGCCCTACAATGGGTATCATCCCACTGTGGAGTAGCTGGTAATGAAATAGCTGACAGCCTATCCAAAGCTGGCAACAATCAAGATCAAACAAATCATCCAGTAAACTACCAAGAAGCGAAAACTATAATCCGTAACCACTGCAATCTGAATGGAAGAAACAACTGAAATACAACAACCATCCAGATCCTATACACTAAATATAAAGACATCAGCAAACCGTCCTCTTCCGTCTAAGAACAAGCCACTGCGGACTACTAAGCCACCTACATCGATTTAAAATGTCTCACACAGACGAGTGTCCATGTGACAGTGGAGCCCAGACTCCAGAACATATCCTTCAGAAGTCCCCAAACAATGCAAACCTGAGATGTGAGACATGGCCAGATGACACAAACTTGGGGCAAAAACTTTGGGGCTCCTATCAGGATCTGGAGAGGAGTGCGAGCTTTGCCATGTCGACAGGGATCAGGATCTAATGTAGCCAACAACATCGAACGCAGAAGAAAAAGAAGTATACATTGAATAGAAGCAAGTGTTAATTTGAAATCTTACTTTTTCCTGTCAGTTTAAGATACTGAAGACTGATTGATTAATAAATTCACTGATTGATTGAATGAATGATTGATATCAGGAGGTGGCGTCACTCAGAACATTCCCATATCTGCTCTGCTGCCCATTCCAGTAACTAACGTAAGATGTATGGTCTGATTTTCCTTGCTGCGTGTTGTTTGTGGGTTCGTCCCTTCCGTCCACAGACTGAAGAGCTTCTGTGGAATCCAGTTTTATTTCCAGTATCACTTGCATGTTGTTTCCTGCTTCTTCTGTGTATTTTAATTTTGTTGTTTCTTCATTTCATTGGGAACAAAAGTATGGTGCTCTTAGCAGTTGTGAAGAAGCGGGTTATGTCATTATATTGAACTGGGAGTTGATTACTATAACTTACTTTGAGATCTATATTTTATGTATATGTATATACATACATGTATATATCTATCGCTATGTGAAATTCATTTTCTAAAAAAAATTAATATATAAAATTACCACGAATTTCTCTCTCTCTCTCTCTCTCTCTCTCTCTCTCTCTCTCTCTCTCTCGCACACACACGTACAAATCATAATGTAAGTTATTTGCAAACCAACCCCACTCCCACCCCTTGTGTAACAAAAATTTACACAGTACAACCAACCCCTTGTGTAACAATATTTGACACAGTACAGCCAACCCCTTGTGTAACAATATTTGACACAGTACAGCCAACCCCTTGTGTAACAATAATTGACACAGTACAGCCAACCCCTTGTGTAACAATAATTGACACAGTACAGCCAACCCCTTGTGTAATAATAATTGGCACAGTACAGCCAACCCCTTGTGTAACAATATTTGACACAGTACAGCCAACCCCTTGTGTAACAATAATTGACACAGTACAGCCAACCCCTTGTGTAACAATATTTGACACAGTACAACCAATCCCTTGTGTAACAATATTTGACACAGTACAGCCAACCCCTTGTGTAACAATAAACCTCTTGTACAACAATAATTGACACCAAGGAATGGCACAATACAACCAACTCCTTTTGTAACAAGCACTCACACAATGCAACCAACCCCTTGTGTAACAATAGATGATACAATGCAACCAACCCCTTGTGTAACAATAGATGATACAATGCAACCAACCCCTTGTGTAACAGGCATTGACACAAAACATCCAGCCCCGAGTCTAACAAACATTGCCACGGGACTAGAACTACAAGACCAGTATATCTATTAAATCTCTCAAAATATAAAGAAAAGCTTAATATCCTCTGTGGCAGTCTGTCCACACAATTTGAGACTTCAGATAGGCTGGTCGATATAATGGTCCTCTTCATCTTCTTTTGTCATGCAATGCGGGCAGTTACCTATCAGAGAGCCAATGCATGAAGATTAACGGCCTTCCTTTCTAACGAACTCTTCTAATTGAGTTATATCTCCAGAACTTGCTACTGACGAATGTTTTCAGACTTCGCACGCGCTGGCGTCTTGATTGTGAGAGCTTTGTTATAGTTCTCTAAAAGAAATTTGTGAAAGGTCTAGCAGCAAGCCAGAAAAAAAAATTTCTAAAGGATAAAACGAAAGAAAATTTTAAAAAAGAAGTATACATTGAATAGAAGCAAGTGTTAATTTGAAATCTTACTTTTTCCTGTCAGTTTAAGATACTGAAGACTGATTGATTAATAAATTCACTGATTGATTGAATGAATGATTGATATCAGGAGGTGGCGTCACTCAGAACATTCCCATATCTGCTCTGCTGCCCATTCCAGTAACTAACGTAAGATGTATGGTCTGATTTTCCTTGCTGCGTGTTGTTTGTGGGTTCGTCCCTTCCGTCCACAGACTGAAGAGCTTCTGTGGAATCCAGTTTTATTTCCAGTATCACTTGCATGTTGTTTCCTGCTTCTTCTGTGTATTCTAATTTTGTTGTTTCTTCATTTCATTGGGAACATAAGTATGGTGCTCTTAGCAGTTGTGAAGAAGCGGGTTATGTCATTATATTGAACTGGGAGTTGATTACTATAACTTACTTTGAGATCTATATTTTATGTATATGTATATACATACATGTATATATCTATCGCTATGTGAAATTCATTTTCTAAAAAAAAATGAATATATAAAATTACCACGAATTTCTCTCTCTCTCTCTATCTCTCTCTCTCTCTCTCGCACACACACGTACAAATCATAATGTAAGTTATTTGCAAACCACCCCACTCCCACCCCTTGTGTAACAAAAATTTACACAGTACAACCAACCCCTTGTGTAACAATATTTGACACAGTACAGCCAACCCCTTGTGTAACAATATTTGACACAGTACAGCCAACCCCTTGTGTAACAATAATTGACACAGTACAGCCAACCCCTTGTGTAACAATAATTGACACAGTACAGCCAACCCCTTGTGTAATAATAATTGGCACAGTACAGCCAACCCCTTGTGTAACAATATTTGACACAGTACAGCCAACCCCTTGTGTAACAATAATTGACACAGTACAGCCAACCCCTTGTGTAACAATATTTGACACAGTACAACCAATCCCTTGTGTAACAATATTTGACACAGTACAGCCAACCCCTTGTGTAACAATAAACCTCTTGTACAACAATAATTGACACCAAGGAATGGCACAATACAACCAACTCCTTTTGTAACAAGCACTCACACAATGCAACCAACCCCTTGTGTAACAATAGATGATACAATGCAACCAACCCCTTGTGTAACAATAGATGATACAATGCAACCAACCCCTTGTGTAACAATAGATGATACAATGCAACCAGCCCCTTGTGTAACAGGCATTGACACAAAACATCCAGCCCCGAGTCTAACAAACATTGCCACGGGACTAGAACTACAAGACCAGTATATCTATTAAATCTCTCAAAATATAAAGAAAAGCTTAATATCCTCTGTGGCAGTCTGTCCACACAATTTGAGACTTCAGATAGGCTGGTCGATATAATGGTCCTCTTCATCTTCTTTTGTCATGCAATGCGGGCAGTTACCTATCAGAGAGCCAATGCATGAAGATTAACGGCCTTCCTTTCTAACGAACTCTTCTAATTGAGTTATATCTCCAGAACTTGGAATGTTTTCAGACTTCGCACGCGCTGGCGTCTTGATTGTGAGAGCTTTGTTATAGTTCTCTAAAAGAAATTTGTGAAAGGTCTAGCAGCAAGCCAGAAAAAAAAATTTCTAAAGGATAAAACGAAAGAAAATTTTAAAAAAGAATATAGTGGCATTTTTAGTCCTAAAAGATGGTTTTCTTGTAGGCAGCTGCTAGTTGTCATCAGTGCCCAGCATTATCCTGCTGAACAGATCCTCTCATGGCTGGCTCTACCAATGGTGCAGTGGCAAGCGATGTTTAAACTATGTTAAAATGTACAAGGGTTATCCCTGTACATCGATCAAGCCTAAGGGTGCTTCAGGCTGTTCCTGCGAAGGAGGTGCATGTGATCCGTAGCACCGTCGAAATCATCGACGTATTGAAAGTCACGAGCGGGATTCTACCCCACACCCTGAGCGAGTGAGCGAGCGAGAGACCTCCGGTCTGTTCACTCGGGTACCCCCAGTGAGTGAGAGAGAGAGAGAGAGAGCCTGTCTACTGACTCGGCCAGTCCTACCCCCAGTGAGAGAGAGAGAGAGAGAGCCTGTCTACTGACTCGGCCAGTCCTACCCCCAGTGAGAGAGAGAGAGAGAGAGAGAGAGCCTGTCTACTGACTCGGCCAGTCCTACCCCCAGTGAGAGAGAGAGCCTGTCTACTGACTCGGCCAGTCCTACCCCCAGTGAGAGAGAGAGAGAGAGAGAGAGAGCCTGTCTACTGACTCGGCCAGTCCTACGGCCCCAGTGAGAGAGAGAGAGAGCCTGTCTACTGACTCGGCCAGTCCTACCCCCAGTGAGAGAGAGAGAGAGAAGAGAGAGCCTGTCTACTGACTCGGCCAGTCCTACCCCCAGTGAGAGAGAGAGAGAGCCTGTCTACTGACTCGGCCAGTCCTACCCCCAGTGAGTGAGAGAGAGAGAGAGAGCCTGTCTACTGACTCGGCCAGTCCTACCCCCAGTGAGAGAGAGAGAGAGAGAGAGAGCCTGTCTACTGACTCGGCCAGTCCTACCCCCAGTGAAGAGAGAGAGAGAGGAGAGCCTGTCTACTGACTCGGCCAGTCCTACCCCCAGTGAGAGAGAGAGAGCCTGTCTACTAACTCGGCCAGTCCTACCCCCAGTGAGAGAGAGAGAGAGAGCCTGTCTACTGACTCGGCCAGTCCTACCCCCAGTGAGAGAGAGAGAGAGAGAGAGAGTGTGAGAGAGAGAGAGAGAGACCCCGCCTGTCTACTGACTCGGCCAGTCCTACCCCCAGTGAGAGAGAGAGAGCCTGTCTACTAACTCGGCCAGTCCTACCCCCAGTGAGAGAGAGAGAGAGAGCCTGTCTACTAACTCGGCCAGTCCTACCCCCAGTGAGAGAGAGAAGAGAGCCTGTCTACTGACTCGCCAGTCCTACCCCCAGTGAGAGAGAGAGAGAGCCTGTCTACTGACTCGGCCAGTCCTACCCCCAGTGAGAGAGAGAGAGCCTGTCTACTAACTCGGCCAGTCCTACCCCCAGTGAGAGAGAGAGAGAGAGAGCCTGTCTACTAACTCGGCCAGACCTACCCCCAGTGAGAGAGAGAGAGAGCCTGTCTACTGACTCGGCCAGTCCTACCCCCAGTGAGAGAGAGAGAGAGAGAGAGCCTGTCTACTAACTCGGCCAGTCCTACCCCCAGTGAGAGAGAGAGAGAGAGAGAGTCCGCCTGTCTACTGACTCGGCTAGTCCCACCCAAAGTGAGCAGTGTTTGTGCTGTAGGCAGGGTCTCGGAGAGACGTTGTGTAAGAAGGTACCAAAAAATCCCTCTCTCCCCAACCCCGCACTTGATTAATATCAACCACTCAGGACCCCCAAAGCTTCCGGGCCCACCATTAAAACAGAAAAAAAACGCCAGGTCCCGGAGCAATGCGCCACCAGACCCCCCCTCCCTCTACCTGTATGTGGCGCTGGTTGCAAGGACCAGTCACATGGCGGGTGCACTTTTTGTCCGGGACAAATTACATAATCCTGCAGTAAAGATATCAGGCCACGCGTGAAGTTGTTTTCCCGAGGGAGTTCAGTGAGAACAGCAACGCAGCGAAAGATGAGAAAGCTTGTAGCTGCTTGTTCTTTCCTTCGTGGAGCTTTCGAGAGAAAGGATGAGAAAGTTTGTAGCTGTTTGTTCTTTTCTTCGTGGAGCTGGCGAGAGAAAAGATGAGAAAGCTTGTAGCTGTTTGTTCTTTCCTCGTGGAGCTTGACAGAGAAAAGATGAGAAAGTTTGTAGCTGTTTGTTCTTTTCTTCGTGGAGCTGGCGAGAGAAAAGATGATTAAGCTTGTAGCTGTTTGTTCTTTCCTCGTGGAGCTTGCCAGAGAAAAGATGAGAAAGCTTGTAGCTGTTTGTTCTTTTCTTTGTGGAGCTTGCCAGAGAAAAGATGAGAAAGCTTGTAGCTGTTTGTTCTTTTCTTCGTGGAGCTTGCCAGAGAAAAGATGGGAAAGCTTGTAGCTGTTTGTTCTTTTATTTGTGGAGCTTGCGAGAGAAAAGATGATTAAGCTTGTAGCTGTTTGTTCTTTTCTTCGTGGAGCTTGCAAGAGAAAAGATGAGAAAGCTTGCAGCTGTTTGTTTCTTTTCTTCGTGGAGCTTGCGACAGAAAAGATGAGAAGCACTTCATTCTGTGGCGTGTGTTAACTACGACGTGCACGCCAACTAATAGTACATCCTGGACCAAACAAGGGGTCAAAGGGAGAGAAGTTAACATTTTATCGGAGTGATGCTCCTTCGCACAAATCATTAAGAAGAAAGTGACACACCATAAACGAGTTCAGCGTAGAGAGTTAATCCGCTATTACACGCGAACTGATCAGGTAAAAACAACGTTTGATACTGATCACACTCGTAGAGGTCATGAATTTATACAGATCTTCTTCTTGAACGGTAAACTGGTGCTCTTTACAGTCGATGCTGTGACGGAACTGAGACATGGCATCGTGTCGGCTTGCTAGCAGGTTATGGCGGATATTTTTTTATAGTCCCTGAGCGTAACTAAAAAGCAAGGGGTTTGCAATACTTCTTTAGCAGACTCCACCTCCACGGGGGAACATTGACGATCCCTGTCCCGTTAGCCAGGCTAGACCCGTTTCTGAAGATACCAACTGAGAGGTGGGAGACGGCTCTTGGCCAGTCATGGAGCCAGCATGTCAGCTATGACTTGACGCCAGCATGTCAGCTATGACTTGACGCCAGCATGTCAGTTATGACTTGACACCAGCATGTCAGTCTTGACGTCAGCATGTCAGCTAAACAGCATGTCAGCTATGACCTGACGCCAGCATGTCAGCTATGACTTGACGCCAGCATGTCAGCTATGACTTGACGCCAGCATGTCAGTTATGACTTGACGCCATCATGTCAGTTATGACTTGACGCCAGCATGTCAGCTATGACCTGATGCCAGCATGTAAACTGTGACCCGATGCCAGCATGTCAGCTGTCACCTGACGCCAGCATGTCAGCTGTGACCTGACGCCAGCATGTCAGCTGTGACCTGACGCCAGCATGTCAGCTGTGACCTGACGCCAGCATGTCAGCTGTGACCTGACGCCAGCATGTTAGCTGTGAGTTTCTGGCGGCCACAACGGACAGCGTCACTGCCCTCGCACATATAACAGATTCGTAGCTTTAATCTTCTGAACAAAACAAAAAAAAAATTACGTTTCTAATTTTCTTGAAACTGATTTTAGGAACTGCGATTTTTTGTATGTTGATTATAGGCTGATTTCGCATGACTGCGCCGTGAAGGTAATCTTCTTTCCAGAAATACAGGAATGTTTTTAGTTTTCACTAAATATAAGATGATTTTTTTGGTAGGATGAGGTATCAGGCGGATGTTAATTTTCTTTCTGGCGTTTTCAGTCTAAGAAGACCGTCTTGAAGCAGGAAAATATCGGAAGTTCAGAGTTTTTGCTTAGCATCTTCCTGCTGAACAGATCCGACCATGGCCGGCTCTACCAGTGTTGTATAAATCGGTCTCGGTAACAGCTAGCAATGCTAGTAATGTAAGGACTAATTTCCTTGCGCTTATAACTCTTCAGATTTGGTTCTAATTTCCTCCTCAAATGATGCAACGTCTTTTAAGTGCAGTTGCTCTCCACTTGACCTGGTCTTTCGCAAGTTCTTCTCCTCTAGGCCTCGCTGTTGATAGAAAAACTCTTTCACTTACTTTGTTTCTTTTCTTCGTGGAGCTTGCGACAGAAAAGATGAGAAGCACTTCATTCTGTGGCGTGTGTTAACTACGACGTGCACGCCAACTAATAGTACATCCTGCACCAAACAAGGGGTCAAAGGGAGAGAAGTTAACATTTTATCGGAGTGATGCTCCTTCGCACAAATCATTAAGAAGAAAGTGACACACCATAAACGAGTTCAGCGTAGAGAGTTAATACGCTAATACACGCGAACTGATCAGGTAGAAACAACGTTTGATACTGATCACACTCGTAGAGGTCATGAATTTATACAGATCTTCTTCTTGAACGGTAAACTGGTGCTCTTTACAGTCGATGCTGTGACGGAACTGAGACATGGCATCGTGTCGGCTTGCTAGCAGGTTATGGCGGATATTTTTTTATAGTCCCTGAGCGTAACTAAAAAGCAAGGGGTTTGCAATACTTCTTTAGCAGACTCCACCTCCACGGGGGAACATTGACGATCCCTGTCCCGTTAGCCAGGCTAGACCCGTTTCTGAAGATACCAACTGAGAGGTGGGAGACGGCTCTTGGCCAGTCATGGAGCCAGCATGTCAGCTATGACTTGACGCCAGCATGTCAGCTATGACTTGACGCCAGCATGTCAGTTATGACTTGACACCAGCATGTCAGTCTTGACGTCAGCATGTCAGCTAAACAGCATGTCAGCTATGACCTGACGCCAGCATGTCAGCTATGACTTGACGCCAGCATGTCAGCTATGACTTGACGCCAGCATGTCAGTTATGACTTGACGCCATCATGTCAGTTATGACTTGACGCCAGCATGTCAGCTATGACCTGATGCCAGCATGTAAACTGTGACCCGATGCCAGCATGTCAGCTGTCACCTGACGCCAGCATGTCAGCTGTGACCTGACGCCAGCATGTCAGCTGTGACCTGACGCCAGCATGTCAGCTGTGACCTGACGCCAGCATGTCAGCTGTGACCTGACGCCAGCATGTTAGCTGTGAGTTTCTGGCGGCCACAACGGACAGCGTCACTGCCCTCGCACATATAACAGATTCGTAGCTTTAATCTTCTGAACAAACAAACAAAAATTACGTTTCTAATTTTCTTGAAACTGATTTTAGGAACTGCGATTTTTTGTATGTTGATTATAGGCTGATTTCGCATGACTGCGCCGTGAAGGTAATCTTCTTTCCAGAAATACAGGAATGTTTTTAGTTTTCACTAAATATAAGATGATTTTTTTGGTAGGATGAGGTATCAGGCGGATGTTAATTTTCTTTCTGGCGTTTTCAGTCTAAGAAGACCGTCTTGAAGCAGGAAAATATCGGAAGTTCAGAGTTTTTGCTTAGCATCTTCCTGCTGAACAGATCCGACCATGGCCGGCTCTACCAGTGTTGTATAAATCGGTCTCGGTAACAGTAGCAATGCTAGTAATGTAAGGACTAATTTCCTTGCGCTTATAACTCTTCAGATTTGGTTCTAATTTCCTCCTCAAATGATGCAACGTCTTTTAAGTGCAGTTGCTCTCCACTTGACCTGGTCTTTCGCAAGTTCTTCTCCTCTAGGCCTCGCTGTTGATAGAAAAACTCTTTCACTTACTTTGTTTCTCAGGTCTGATAAGCGGCTTCTTTTCCTTGGTGTAAAGTTAAGTGGGTCTGTGCATCCATTCATCCATCCATCCATCCATCCATCCATCCATCCATCCATCCATCCATCCATTTTTGTTTTCAAAATTCGACTAGATTATATTGTACAAGTGAATGAGAATGCAACATTAAGCCCATCCACTGTATTAGTTATCTTATATTTGTGAATACGTGGGTAAGAGGATAATTGTTTCGTTATTTTACATTTTATTCGTGCTCATTATGTTTTTTTAATTACAGTATACACTTGAATTAAACCGAATGATTTGTAAGAGTCAGTGAAGGGAGACAAAAGGCAAAAACGTCAGAAGGGGCCGAGAGTCCAGTTTCTCAGCCCTTCCAAATAAAGATGGTTCGTTCGTTCGTTCACAAAGTTAGAAGAGGTTGCTATTTGACACAGTATCACAGAACCGGAAGTGATCAGCTTTATGTAGCACAACTTCAGTGTGAAGGTCAGAGGTAATCAAAACTTGTCCAAGCTGCACATGCTCCTGCAAAACACAAGCTGTGACAAAACCTTAGCGTGACCAGCTGAAAACCTTAGCGTGACCAGCTGAAAACCTTAGCGTGACCAGCAGAATACCTTAGCGTGATCAACAGAATACCTTAGCGTGACCAGCAGAATACTTTAGCGTGACCAGCTGAATACCTTAGCGTGACCAGCTGAATACCTTAGCGTGACCAGCAGAATACCTTAGCGTGACCAGCAGAAAACCTTAGCGTGACCAGCAGAAAACCTTAGCGTGACCAGCAGAATACCTTAGCGTGACCAGCAGAATACCTTAGCGTGACCAGCAGAATACCTTAGCGTGACCAGCAGAATACCTTAGCGTGACCAGCAAAAAACCTTAGCGTGACCAGCAGAATACCTTAAGAGTGACCAGCAGAATACCTTAGCGTGACCAGCAGAAAACCTTAGCGTGACCAGCTGAAAACCTTAGCGTGACCAGCTGAATACCTTAGCGTGACCAGCTGAATACCTTAGCGTGACCAGCAGAATACCTTAGCGTGACCAGCAGAAAACCTTAGCGTGACCAGCAGAAAACCTTAGCGTGACCAGCAGAATACCTTAGCGTGACCAGCAGAATACCTTAGCGTGACCAGCAGAATACCTTAGCGTGACCAGCAGAATACCTTAGCGTGACCAGCAAAAAACCTTAGCGTGACCAGCAGAATACCTTAAGAGTGACCAGCAGAATACCTTAGCGTGACCAGCAGAAAACCTTAGCGTGACCAGCTGAAAACCTTAGCGTGACCAGCAGAATAGCCATCGAAGTGCTCCTCGTGGCTAGAGAGCCTTATGAGAAACTGGCTTCTTGCGTACTCCTCTAGAATTGGAAGGAACCAGTATTTCTGGCGGCCTGGTTAGCTGAGTGGTTAGGCGCTCAGTTTACTAATCCGATGGTACCGAGCTAAGTCCCAGCAGTAGGTTTTTTTTTTCTGGTACTCACCAAAAAAGACCAAATGGTCCACCCAGGCTCTAAAAATGGGTACCAGAAAAATCTGTGAAGGTAAAGCGGGCAGCCGTGATACTGATCACATCACATATTCATGTGCCGAAGGTCATGGAAAATACAGACCTAACACTGTACTCACCCAGTATGTCTTAATAGCACGGGGACAGGAGTTTTACCCTTTTTAAAGTATTTCTGTCTCAGTGCAACTGCTGGGAGTAAAGATGTCTATACTGAAGTGACGTCACGCGGACCTGATGGCAAATAGACCTGGCCAAGACCCTGCCTCCACCTGTATGCTGGTGTTTCTAGTAACAAGCTCAGACTGGCTAACAGGACAGAGCTTTCCATGGTCTCCCAAGAGAAAGGATGGAGGCTGCAGAAAGAACATTGTCTCTCGGGTTCGCTGTTTGTTTTAAAGTAAACCATTGTAATCCACTTCCAATCCGACACGATGTCTGTGCTCCAACATCCTGACGGCGCCGGGTTGCTAGAAACATTCCCTCGCAGTTCCAGCGACGTACATGAGCAATATCACAACAATCAACGTGCAAGATCTGCTCCATAAGGTAGTCCGTGATGAAAGCCAGTTCGCAGGTGAGTGAGATATTGAAAAAAACTAATTCTGAAAACCTGGACTGATCTGTCCTCCTTAAGGCCGCTATTTTTTTTTTCGGTCTCTGAATGGAGCTAAAAAATCAGGGAGTGTGCAATACTTCCTTAGCAGACTCCACCACCATAGGAACTATGGCGTTCCCTGCCTTGTTAACTAGGCTAGCGCTGTTTCTGGAAGTACCAAAGGAAAAGAAGAGCAGCGAAACTCCTCTTTACAAAGGATAACCTGGCCTGGCATTTCTTTCATCTCGCTGATGTTCATTTTCCACACTGGATGAACTACAACAATTTTTTTCAAACACATCCATAACAACAGTCGGGTCACTTGATGAAATTATTGTCATCGATTGTACATTTGTTTGTTTGTTTACTGTTTGCAGGAGAGACGTGTCAAGCCAGGACTTCCTACCTGCCAAAGGAAATACTGTGGGGTCACAGGTTTGACAGAATTGAGGAGTTCGACATCGGGCACAGCCGTTGGCACATCGATTTTGCCGGTGGGTATAATTACGGCTACAAGTTCCCTCCTCGCTATAACTGACTGGCTCGTGAAAGGGGATTTATGGAGCGTCATGGGACGGTTGGGTTCACCTTCGGGATTGAACTAGGACGATAAAAGAAACATAATTTTTTTTTGTTTTTGTTGGCCTTCCTCATTCTTTATTAAACTAATTTTACTTTGGCAGACTCTCATTTTTTTTTCTACTGAAATACTGTGGCTGCGATATCCCACTTTCCCATCATCTGTCCGGTCTCAGCCGTGTGTAGCGTACGTATAATACAGTGCGTCTCTCCGTTGGATCATACATTTATAATTTAAAAACCCCTAGTGTAATTGATCATATGCCCTTATAAGCTCCAAAGTTGGGCGTGGCTTGCATTGGATGACTAAGCGTTGGAGGCGGTACTATGCCTAGCGTATGCTAATCGGGGTTAATTCCACGGGGAACAACCAGCAAGGACCATAAATTAGTGATTTATGGTTGTTTTCAAAAACTGTCCAACAGAACTGGGAGTTTTTTTGTACCTTAGAAACTTGGAAATTCCGTACTTTGTTATTGAACTGACTTTCAGTGTGAACCATAATCCTCTGCAGAAAATTCCGTACTTTGATCTTGTAGCGCAGACAACCTATAAACGTTGATCTTGTAGCACAGACAACCTAGAAGCATTGATCCTTGTAGCACAGACATCCTAGAAGCATTGATCATTGTAGCATAGACAACCTAGAAGCGTTGATCCTTGTAGCACATACAACCTAAAAGGGTTGATCATTGTAGCACAGACAACCTAGATGCGTTGATCCTTGCGAATAGGCAACTGAATGTATTAGGGAATGGCTTTGACTTCTTTTAGTAACACACAGTAATTAGTGTATGAGTATATAACTATACACGGAGCCACTGCAGTAAATCTGTGATACCGAAATGTATAAACTAGGAAAAAACGATTACAAAGTTTCGGAGTGAGCCTTAATCATACAAAAACACACAGGACGAAGAACTAGAGAGAGGAGATAAAGTATAAATTTACATGAATGTTATGTTTAAAAGAAAAGAAAACAAAAGAAATAAAATGAATATAGCACTAAAAGTGTGTTACTATTGTTCCCCTAGTTTATACATTTTGACTTCTTTTACTTCCCGACAAAGACTCAATAAACTAGCTTCTCAGCAGACTCCACTACCTCTGGAGAGGTAAATCCAATACGATAATATACCGGCAGCCACAACCAAGAGGTAAATCCAATATAATAACATACCGGCAGCCACAACCAAGAGGTAAATCCAATATAATAACATACCGGCAGCCGCAGCTGAGAGGTAAATCCAATATAATAACATACCGGCAGCCACAACCAAGAGGTAAATCCAATATAATAACATACCGGCAGCCACAACCAAGAGGTAAATCCAATATAATAACATACCGGCAGCCGCAGCTGAGAGGTAAATACAGTATAATAATGTACCAGCAGCGGCAACAGAGAGATAAAACATAATTAACTAATAGTCGTAAGGGACATTGCGTCCAGTGCTAAGGAGTAGTTGAACGTTTACCTGCCAGCAAGGTGGCACAGACAAAATATGTTCAAGTTCTGAAGCCGTGATCTATCAAAACAAGAGATAAAATGTTGAAGTTATCATCACTGCACCGGAGGAAAGTTCATACACTCTCTAAATCTGCACCCGAGAAGGAGGGTCTCCGAGCAGGTGCACGGTGAGTTCCCCGGCACCAGGGAGAGCCCCGACTTAACAGAGCTGACAGCCACGGGCACTGACCCGGCAGCCTTCAGGCGTGGGTTTGGATACGGCATTTCCGGATCCCCTTAAAAAGAAGTTTCAAAATGTAGCTGAAAATATACTGTAGCTGAGAATGCACCACATGATGATGATGATGATGACGGGACAGTCTCACATTTTAGACTGGTGTCTTGCCTTCGCCGAAATTCTAGGCGGGGCGCACGAATGTCCAGCTTTGAGCTTGCTAACTTCAAAGTTTAATAAAATCTGTAAAAAAAATCCATTAAATTTGAAATGGCGGTGCCTGACCTAACTGATTAGAAGTATTTATTATTCTGTTTCTAACTTGATAGAAATTTGTGGTACGTATTATTTGGTTGCGTCATAAAATGATCTTCACTTATTCTAGAAACGTTGAACCAATCAGAGTATAGTTATTTTCTTCGTGATTAAATTAACCACTCGCAGAGTTAGTGGAAAACTTTGAATGTGCTAAATGTTTGAGCCAGCTTATCGACCGAACGATGGAGAGTGTGGTTCGGATTTTTTGTTACCTTATTTAGTAGTACTGTACTTGTTTAGTTATTAAATAAGGCACATTTCACGTGTGTTATTGTGTGTTTAATTATATTTCTTTTACTGACTTACTAACTAAACATTACGTACCGAGCTAATGAAAATTTAGCCTCCACTCCGACGATGTCTAAACGAGCATGTAAGCTGAATCAACAATTAGAGAGTGATTTTCCCTTCATAAAAGAAGGCGAGAACCGACAATGACTCCCATGTTAGATGTGACACATGCAAATCTGAGTTTTGAACTTCGCACGGTGACAGATCGGATATCACAAAACATCTGAAGAGTAATCGACATGAGGTAACTGTGTCAGCAGCATCATCCGCTCGTCCCGTGACAAACTATTTCCCACCAGAAACGTTTGGGAGCATGGAAGAGGCATATTTGTATATCACATCTTATGTCACAGTCACAGTTCCTCTCATTGACTTGCACCAACAAATTGTTTCAACATTTGTTTGAGCCGAAGTTTATGTATGGGCGCACAAAATGTGAGGACATAATAACTAACGTCCTTTTCCTATTTGTCACTGACAAACTTCAAGAAAAATTGAAGAACGCAAAATTTTTGCCAATAATGACAGATGCCTAAAATCACAAAGATATCAGGCCACTGCTTGTGAAATATTTTGTGCCGTCACTGAGTGTGGAAGTTAAGTTATTAGATCTGCAGTCAACCTCTGGCGAAACATCAGACATAGTTTGTGAGTTTCTACTTATCGTGTTGAAACAAAATGATCTTACAGCAAAATGTGTGGGTTTCTGTGCTGACAATGTCAACACAAACTTCGGCGGTGTTCAAAGAAAAGGACAAAATAATGTATTTACGAAATTAAATCTTCGATTAGAGAAAAACTTGTGGGGATTGGCTGAGCAGGTCACATTGCCCACAACGCAATGCAAACGGCAGCTGATTGCCTTCCTATTAATGTTGAAACTGTTGTTGTGAAAATATATTCCTACTTTTATATTTACGCTGTTCATGTGGAAGAACTGAAGGAATTCTGTGACTTTGCAGTGGTTGAGTACCAACGGATTCTAGGATACAGAAAAAACAAATGGCTCTCACTAATGCCAGCAGTGGAGAGAATCACTAAAATCTTTTCTGCGTTGAAATTTTTTTTTTTGTCTCAACAGACGTGCCCTACGGTAATGCGAACTTTCTTCGAAAATCCATGTGCTGACTTGTGGCTTTTCTTTGCTCACAACATTTCTGCCATTTCTCATATCGCTGTCCTAAAAATTGAGGAACAAACAATTTCAGTACTGAAAGTGCCGGCTACAGTTGACGATCTCCTGCAAGGACAGGAGTGGAACCAACTTTGTTCCAAACGAGGTGAAAATCCAGACTCGCTGTCGTGAAAGCGAGGGTCTCATCAGAAGAACAGATGTGATGAATATTATCACCAATTTCTATGACAGCTATGTTGAATATCTACAGGAAAGACCGAACCAATTTCAATTTTTGAGTGGCTTCAGTTGGTTGGCTTTGAGATATCCACCTTCTTGGGAAAATGTTCAAACGAGCCTGAACCTCGCTGGTTCAGAATTTCCAGGTCTTGAAATCAACGACAACGAACTGTTTGATGAAACCAACGATGTTTGTAGATTTTCTTCAGCAAAACAAAATTTCAGACTGGAACTCCAAACAAGCAAAAACTGATATCCGGTGGGTGAAAGTGTTTTCCAATTTCCCAGCTAACTCTGTTTCGTGGTTAAATTTTTAAAAAAAAGATTGAATTTATTCTCTGTCTGTCTGGGACTAACGCGCCCACTGAAAGAATCTTCTCATACAAGAATACGATATGGACAAGCCAGAAAACACAACTTTGTGTTAAAACATTGAAACCGATGCTTATGGTTAAATGCAACTTTGAGGGCGCAGGAAACCCAGGCCAGAAACTCCACGACACGCTCATCCAGCGCCCAGATCTACTAAAAAATAAATTCCTCACAGAAATATTGCGCCACAACTTCAGAGGAGACAGTACCAAGTACATCATCTGTCGCAGAGCAGCTGAGATAACTACTAATTACTGTTGGTGTGACAATAAGGAACGACTACTTTATACTGAGCGTTTTAATTTTCTTTATGTGAACTTTAAAACAAAATACTAGCTTACATCTTACATCCTTCCCGTGCTGTTAAACGTCAAGATGTCCTGCCTTCGGTGAGTTTTTCAATCTCATCAGGGATGTTATGCCCACTGAATTGGCTTCTCTTAACACTGTCCTCTTTAGAGTTTCACGTGGTCGACCTTTTTATTCTTCGGCCTGTTGTGTTCCACTTGATAGCTTGTTTGGGGATTCTCTAATTGTTCCTTCTCATCACATGACTGACAAATGCTCATCTTCTTTTTCTGACCACCCATGAGACAGGTTGTTGTTTGCTCATCTCTCTGATCTCTGCGTTGCTCTTGAATTCATTCCACTTTATACCGAGTATTTTCCTTAGGAGTTTGTTTTCGAAAGAGTCTAATTTCTTTAGTTGTTTTCCAGCTTTCACATGCATAAATGACCGAGGATATTACATCAACACTAGCTATGCATGTAAAAATTATTGAAGAGAGCATAAAATTTTAAAAGACTTTTCTTCAATTTGAGTTTGACCTAGACAGTAAAGGTCAGAGAGCAAATTTTGTTTTGCGGGGGGTTGGGTGGGGGGTAAGGGTGGGATGTCCCGCTTTGGTTTGCGAAAAATATGGTCACTTTACTGATGATGATGACTGAAATAACTTGCAAGCTGGTTGGACTTCAAGAGATCTGTATCAGAATATGGTCCCGTGTAAACGATACATTTGAAGAGAGCTTTCATTGATTAAAAAAAACTCAGAGGACATGCCCAGATGTGAGTAGATAGGCGAAAATGATCTAGTAATTGTGGTCTAGAACAAGGAGGAGCTATTCAGCGCAACAAACGTTTGTCGCAAAGTACACCATTCAAAGGTATTCTGTTACTACTTCCGCTGTATCGAATTCTACAGAAGGATGTGTTATCGATTTTCCGATTCGGTTCACAAGGTGAGACAGCTCTATCGTCTGTAAAAAAGCTCCTGGCTTTCTAGTGGCAGAACTGTGGGCTCTCTCTCTCTCTCCCTCTCTCTCTCTCTCTCTCTCTCTCTCTGTGTCTGTGTATATAAAAACTGCTGTATGAATGCAGAGTTTTACACTTGTAGCAATTTAAATGTTTACGTAGAATTAAAAAAATATTTTGGCCAAACACCATAAGAAATAACATCTTATTAGCAGAAATGCAGATGAAACCACTGACAACAATTATTGAGGAAAGACGCTGGCGATGGTTGGGACATGTGCTCCGAATGACTGACAACTCACTACCAAAAATAGCACTAAGATGGACACCACAGGGGAACAGAAGTAAGGGTAGACCAAAAGAGACATGGAGAAGAACAACAGAAAGGATGTTGAGCAATAGAGGGCTCACCTGGGCAAGAGCAGAAAAAAAGGCGAAAGACAGGCATTTGTGGAAAACCCTTGCAGAAGCCCCATGTGCCCTGGGCACTTAAGGTTCAGAGAGAGAGAGAGAGCAATTTAAAACAAAAGAAACTTTTTTTCGAAACGAAGAAGAATAATATGCAGACCAGAGAGGGAGACAGCGATGTAGACAGTACTTCGACAAGTACTATCCGAATACTCCCACTTCTGTTGGATAGTTTGTTTTTATGTTAAACTAACCATAAATCACTCAGACAAAATACTATCCACGGCAAGCCAAACCTATGATAACAACACAGCTGGACCCATAGAAATGGAACAAGACATACTAAATCTGAAATCAGAGAAGCCGTCAGAAAGGCCCCAAATGAACAAAGCCTCAAGACATTGTAGACTTA
Organism: Achatina immaculata; assembly: GCA_009760885.1. Taxonomy (NCBI): domain Eukaryota; kingdom Metazoa; phylum Mollusca; class Gastropoda; order Stylommatophora; family Achatinidae; genus Lissachatina; species Lissachatina immaculata. The sequence goes on along the minus strand of CM019703.1, from coordinate 1,469,652 downwards.
GTGGGGTGCTAAGTCCACATCATCATCATCATCATGTGTCGTGCCGACTGGCGTTGGCTATTATGCTTCTCCAGAGTATCTGATCCTTCATGCAGGCCATCAGTTCAGTTGGTGATCTCCTCTCACACCATCCCGTCAGACTGTCCAGTATCATTTCTCTTGGTCTTCCTCTTGATCTTCTTCCTTCTATTTTTTCTGTTGTTATAATATTTTCAATGCCCCCTCTTCTCATTGCATGTCCTATGCTAAGTCCACAACTGGGGACAATTAAGGGAGGGACAGGACCTGAAACTCAACTGCAACCGCAACATCCACGGCCTATGTACTACTGTACTGTGTGGCCAGGCAAATCCATCTAATCTACAGCCCAGGATCTCCCATCCAAGGATAATGTATGTCAGTTATGCAGCAAATCACATACATTCATACAAACTACATGACATGCATTATAAAATACAAAGTCAAGCATTTAAATCAATCAGTATTTTATTATACACACCAGACACACCATTTTAACGACACAGCAGACTTGCGTGCATAGGACGACAACATATATCATCATATATATAATATAAAATGTATAACTCTCTAATATATAACTGAAACATATGTGCCAGGATGGCCTGGGCTCTTCTGGCCCTCATAAGCAAAGCATACACTCTTATAAAATTGTGCCATCGCACTCATTAACATATGCAGCCACTGCTGCTAAGAGTCCGCTTCCCCATACTACACACAATCTCCATTTGTGCTAATGCACTGAATAAATGAAATATCTTCATTCCATCTCCCCATACTACACAGAAGTTCCATTTGTGCTAATGCACTGAATAAATGAAATAGCTTCCCCCCTTCCCTTTGTGCCAAAGCACTGAAATATAAACATATGAAAGACCTTGATTGTATGCCTATCTGAATCAGGATGAACAATCAACAGGAATCATCGAATCTCCGTATAGGACGAGAAAGGACATATTCTGCAGCACATTGATTTCACGCACATTATATCAAAATAGCATGAGACGGCTAGGGGATAAGTATATCACGATAATCATGACCAGACGAAATGAACTCAGCCCGCCATATACTCTCACGCTCGCTTACTTTTTTCTTTCTAGCTCATTTTGGTCTCCTGCACCTGTTGTTGTTGGTGGTGGTACTGTTCTTCTTCTCCTCGTCCTCCTCATTGTTCTTCTCCTCCTCCTCTCTTCCTCCTCCTTCTATTTCTTCTCCTCTTCCTACTTTCTTCTCCTCTTCCTACTTTCTTCTTCTTCTTCTCCTCTTTCTCCTTTCTTCTTCTTCTTATTATTATTATTATTATTATTACTATTCATTTCTAACATTAACGTTATGACCAGGTTTCAACGATGTGGTCTACACACAGGACATCCGCCACAGCGCTAGAGAGCTACATCTCAGAGAAGGGGGAATGGAAACAGGATGCAACTATAGCAACGCGGAATCTACCGAAGACTGCCGAGCTGGAGCGTCATCGTTGCTGCGATACGATCTTAGTTCAGCTTCCGGTCAATATGACAATTCAGTTTTTGTATCGGACTCGATTACAAATAAAGGTGAAGTCGAGAAATCTTGATCCAGTATCGTTTCTGTTGTGGTGCTCTTAATAGCATTTTCAAAATTGTCACATTCCATATAAACTGTATAAAAAGCTGTAGAAAATTAAATCGTATAGAACTTCTTTCTTTGTAGGTTATTTCGGATAAGGAATTCTATGTGTTTTGGAATTATAACCTGTTTATTGGTAATTCCAAAATTATATCAATTTGTCGCTTTGTTATTTGTAAATTTGTTAAAATTCAGTAAAATGATTCAAGATCTGTAGTTCCATCCATCCATCCATCCATCCATCCATCCATGAGTCTTATCAATTTTTCCCTATCTATTAAGAAGAAATAAACAGAATCTGGCGCACTAAATTAACCTGATATTGAAGACTTCTCTGCTTGACTCTGTGCACATTTAAACTTTATATACAGCCATACATCGCTGGCAGTAAGTAAAAACAAACATTTGCCTTAAATTGTTTTCATATTTGAAACATGTCATGAAAAATGTCATAAACATGTAGAAAATGTGTTCATATCCGCAGTCCGAAATAAGTTTAATTTAATTCTACTAAATTTCGCATGTGGACTGTTGTAGCTGCCAAAATGGCGTCCTCTCTGGCTGGCTTATCAAGGACTGGCGCGAAGGTCCATAGATGAACAATCTGGGCAATATCCACCGACACAGGCGGTGGAGCAATTATGGGAGTATGTCGCTCGCGATAACAGCGAGAATCTGAACCTCGTTAAGAAACTGAAACCTGAAACTTTTGATTTAAACCTGAATGAACACTACATATTTGTGTGAATCGTTTTTTTAAACAGTATATAATACTGATTCAATATCAAGAAGCTAGTTGACATAAAGCTACGAAAGTACTAATAGATCATTTGTAGATTTTAAAAGTCGTGGGATGGATGTATTCAGAACTGCGAACAAAACATTCTTGAGAAACTGGTGACTATCTTGTCTTGTCTTGTCTTGTCTTGTTTTATGCTATCTCCCTGTAACTGCGACCTGGTGTTCTTTGCAGCTGATGCTGTGGAGGTGTTGGGTTACAGCATCGTATCGGCGTGGGAGCAGGTTATGGCATCTCCTTTTTAAGTCCCAGAGTACAGCTAAAATGCAGGGAGTGTGTAATGCTTCTTTAGCAGACTCCACCGCCACGGGGACTATGGTGATCCATGGCTCGTTAGTCCTGTTACTAGGGGTACCAACGGAGAGGTGGGACAGTGTCTTGGTCAGCTATGAGTCGCTAGCCCTGATGCTAGCATATTAGCTATGGGTCGCTAGCCCTGATGCTAGCATATTAGCTATGGGTCGCTAGCCCTGATGCTAGCATATTAGCTATGGGTCGCTAGCCCTGATGCTAGCATATTAGCTATGGGTCGCTAGCCCTGATGCTAGCATAACAGCTATGGGTCGCTAGCCCTGACGCTAGCATAACAGCTATAGGTCTCTAGCCCTGACGCTAGCATAACAGCTATGGGTCGCTAGCCCTGATGCTAGCATAACAGCTATGGGTCGCTAGCCCTGATGCTAGCATAACAGCTATGGGTCGCTAGCCCTGATGCTAGCATAACAGCTATGGGTCGCTAGCCCTGATGCTAGCATAACAGCTATGGGTCGCTAGCCCTGATACTAGCATAGCAGCTATGGGTCGCTGCCTGCCTAATCGGACATCATCTTCACCTCCCCACCCCCCCACCCCCCATTGATGGCTATATAAACTGCACCTTTTGTTTTTTTCCTTTCTAAAATGATCTATAAGTTTATTCAGCACAAAGAAACTGTAAGCTGTAGCGTTATTGCCTGTATGGAAATAACATGTACCCCGGCATCCATTAACGTCACTTACAACCAACTCTGACAAGGTTTGCTGCAGCCATTAAATGAATTCCCTGAACAAGTTTAAACGGTTCTCTAGGTTAAAAAAAAGGGGACAAAAATATCCAGTGCTGGAAGTAAAATAAATTAACACCCATTTTTAAAAAGCAGAAAGTGGCAAAAACCTTTTGGGAAATGGTTACGAAAAGCCGTACCTTCTGTGGGCTATTTCCAAACACAGATCTTCATTAGGCTGCACTCGAGGAAGGGGCGGATGATGCGGAAGAATACGTTGAACGCTGAAAGAACACGGTATAAGCAGAAATAGAAAGTTTGAGAATTTAATGAAGAAGAAATTGGAGATTTTTTTTCTGCTAAAAAAAAGGAGAAAAAAGAAAGCTGAGTGCGAAGAAAACAAGAGAAGTAGATTTTAAAAAAAGAAGGAAATGAAGAAGGAAAACTAAGAAAGGATAGTTTAAAAATGATGATGACATCAGATATAAATTATGAAAAAAATAAAATAGAAAATAGAAAGAAAACAAAAAGGAAGAGGACGAAGATAAGAAAAAGTTGTAGATAGAAATACAGTTGTGTTCATAAATTCGATATAAATTCGTCGAGAGCAGTCGATTTGCATGGCAAATTGCATGCTTAAGAATTTCTTGCTCGAAGATGTTAAAATATGTGCTTGATAGATTTTTTTTATGAGAAGCTATCCGAAAATTAAAAAAAAAATCTACCTGCAAGAAGGAGGCATACCAGAATACACCTGAGACATAGCTTTTTGTGCATCTTTAGATGGTCAGGTGAAAATTCAATCAAATGTGTAAAAATCTATACCTGGAAAATTTGTAAAAAAAAAAAAAGACACATTGATTAGATCATTTGGTTGGGGGGGGGGGGGGGAAGGACAAATTATATAATTAAAAAACAGACACCAAGATACAAACAAAATGGAGAAGCATGCCTCTCTCTCTCTCTCTCTCTCTCTCTCTACCTTTAGGTGCCAAAGGCACATGGGGTTTCTGCAAGGGTTTTCCACAAACGCCTGTCCCTTGCCTTTTTTTCCGCTCTTGCCCAAGTGAGCACTGTATTGTTCAACATCCTCTCTGTTCTTCTCCATGTCTCTTTTGGTCTACCGCTACCCTTTTTCCCATGAGAAGTCCATCTCAGTGCTAACTGTGGCAATGTCACCAGTCGTCCGGAGCGCATGTCCCAACCATCGCCAGCGTCTTTCCTCATAAACTGATCTCAGTGGTTTCATCTGCATTTATGCCGGCAATTTATGCCTTTATTTCTTACTGTGTTTAGCCAAAATATTCTTCTAATCCTACGTAAACATCTAGTCTGGAAAGAATTCAACTTTTTTCTATGACTTTGGTGGTTTTCCAGCATTCTCTTGCATAGAGCAGTACACTTAGAACATTACTCGTAAATATCCTGATTTTCGTTTTCATGTTCAGCTTTTTGGATTTCCAAATACTTTGTAGATTCTGAAAACCTGGCTTGCTCTAGCTATTGTGTTGTTGATGTGCCCTGTGTTGTCTCCATCGTCTACTACTCTACTGGTAAGACATACGAATTCCTTAACCTCCTCCACTAAAATTGTTATCTACACTCGGTACTTAGCTGTTGGCCACATTTTGCTTCATTAGCGTTGTCTTTCTTACGTTGATCTATAATATTATTTTGACAGCATTTTGGGTTAGCTTGTTTATTTTATTTTGCGTATCCTTGCATCTGCTTGATAGTAGACAAATGTTGTTGGCAAGGTCAAGGTCCTCCAGCACTGTGTCAAGCATGTGTGGACGATACACGCTTGGATTGAGGTGTACGACCTTGATCGAAGCGTCATCGTCCACGTGATTTTGTTAGTTTTTTTTTTTTTTGGGGGGGGGGAAGGAATGTATTTTGAAACATTGGCTGGCATGCAGATGAGATATTGGAAATGGTCGGACGATGTCGCGCTTAGTTGTGCTTAGATTATTGTGAGCGTTTCGTATATTCTGCCCGAGCCCACCTCATGTGGTGAAGATTACGTAGTTGTGCAGTAAACTGTGATGTAGTTTTCTGTATTCATGTAGCAATATGGACATTCTGTGTATGATTTTCATCGTGATTTACAGGTATATTGGATGGACAACATATTTGATTCGTTACTGTTTTTCATGTAGATTGATCTTATGCTGCAGCAACGCTGTTACACAGGGGTGTGTCATGGCAGCAATAACAGCGGGGAATTAAGTGTCATTGCACGTTAGATTCGTAGTGAAGACTACGTGGAGGGCTAAGAGAGCCCGGACTTGAGTTCCATCAGGTTTTCAATATGCCACGTGTTCATTATCATGCTTGAAGTATTCTGCATCGCATTAACATTATTCGTTCATTTGCTTTTCCATTATTGATGATTGCTTGAAGCATTTTGCATTGCATTGATCTTGTTCTTCCAATGTTCGTTTATACTGATTGACATATGTCTTGATGTTACGCTGATGTCAGGGTCAGTGGTCTGTGCTGTGTGGCGACCAGTGATATTAAAATGTTGTGTCCTTAATATCGACTTGATGATTTATACCGCACGTCAATGTCTTGCTGTATTGATTGAATGCTTGAGAATTAGGTAAAATTAGCATACAATATACCACGGAGGGGAGAACCTGGGTTGGCGGTCATGATGGGGGAGCTAGGCCGGCCTCGAGTACGGAAGTACATTGCCAAGGGGGAAATGTTGGTCTGTAACCATGGTGATAAAATATTCTTCCCGCTAATTATAAATGTAAACTTGCGCCAAGCAAGTTTTACACATGACAGCCCACATCTATCTGTCGAAACATCAAATGATGATGATGATGATGAAGTCGAAGTGCTGCTGGGAAAATTGTCACTGTTAATGCACTCCACACATTCGCACAGAACACGCACTCTTAAAGATACGAACTACTTGTGGTAGCGTGATCAAGGTTCATGAACAAACCCACGGAACAATTATCTGGGAATTATCTGTCCCTCCACTGCCAAGAGACGTCCCATCATAAAACGTTTCTAGAAGAGTAAAAAAAACAAACTCATGTGTAATGAGCGAGCGAACACTTGGAAGTGAGCTGTGATAAACGCCTGATAGTAGCCAGCAGACCGGAACTCTGGTACGAGGTTTATGGCGGGGCTGGAAATAAACGTCGAGTGTACTAAATCCGGCATCACCAGCAGAGACTAGGTCACCTGGTTGTCCATGACGTATGCTGGATGATTCATCATCATCATCATCATGCCCCTTTTTACTCTTCGCTTTATGCAGTTATTGTAACTGCCAGCTAAATGTTAATGTCGGATGACCCATTCATCACTTGCCGTGCCGCGCAGCCTTGGCTATCATGCTCCTCTGTTCTGCGTGATCGTTGATGTTTCAGAATAAATCAAATGCTTTTCACTTCGCTGAGATAGGCTTTCTTTTCTTTTTCTCTTGGTTTCCTCCTTTTTCTTTTCCCCCTTGAATTTTTCATTGCTATTATCCTGGTAACCAGTGGCGGGTTAATCACCAACCAGGCCCCTATGATCCCCGTCACCACCCAGACCTAGGCTAAATGTAGTAAGTATCCCCGCCACAACTAGACCTAGCCTAAATGTAGTAAGGATTCCCGTCACCATCCAGACCTAGGCTAAATGTAGTAAGGATTCCATTCACCACCTAGACCTAGTCTAAATGTAGTAAGGATCCCCGCCACAACTAGACCTAGGCTAAATGTAGTAAGGATTCCAGCCACAACCTAGACATTGGCTAAATGTAGTAAGGATTCCAGGCCCCTAGGTTAAACTTAGTCATGGTCCCACCACCTACCCATACCTTGCAGCTACTGATATAAAAATTCATAAAACAGTCTGTACTGGCAGATCTTCTTACTTTGACCCCAAACCCTACCCCCCTTCCCCACTGCTATTCTGAGCCCGTAGTCTTAAATCTGTTGAAAGCCTAATGAAAAATCTGCCAGTGCCTGTATGTGTCTAACACATAACCTGATTTTAAAAAAGTTTCTAAACTTAGGACTAGCATTAAAAACCCCCTACTTTTTCTCCTGTCGAATTATCATAGATTAACATACGGGACTATACCGTGATATTTTGTCACAGTTTCATCCCCGCCCCCTCTCCCCCTTCCTTAACTCTTTCACTCCAGAACAGCATTGATACGGTTGGTAGATCATGAAAATCAGTGCTCGGAGGAATATATTTAGACAAGCCGAAATAAAGTGAAAAGAAGGAGATTTCTAACAAAACCCGTGGAAACATCATAACAATGAGGAAAACTGAAGGCAGGAGAGAAGAGAGGAATTGGAAAACATAACAATGAGGAAAACTGAAGGCAGGAGAGAAGAGAGGAATTGGAAAACATCATAACAATGAGGAAAACTGAAGGCAAGAGAGAAGAGAGGAATTGGAAAACATCATAACAATTAGGAAAAATGAAGGCAGGAGAGAAGAGAGGAATTGGAAAACATCATAACAATTAGGAAAACTGAAGGCAGGAGAGAAGAGAGGAATTGGAAAGCATCATAACAATGAGGAAAACTGAAGGCAGGAGAGGTAGAGGACGACCGAGGGAACAGGTCTTAGAAAGCCTGACATTGTGACATGAAAGGCATCACCAACAGAGTTAATCAGAAATGTCAAGGATAGAGATTTGTGAAGAAGTATGACCACCCACATGGCACGTGATGATGATGATGATGATGATAATAATGATGATGATAATGATGATGATGATGATGATGATGGCCACCACATCAGAAAAAAGGCCGGGGGGTTCACCTAGCCTCTAAAACTGGGTACCAGAGAAATCTGAGAAGGTATATGCTGTCAGGCGTGATACTAACCACATCAGACTTTCATGTGCCGAAGATCTTGGAAATACGGGTCTAACACCGTATCCCTTATATGGTTTAATGACACGGAAACAGAGATTTTACTTTTCACCTCTTTCTGTCCCTGGTACCTGTTGTGGTATCTTTTCTCATTAACCTGACATGTATTGCTTTGTTTCAAATTAAATGTATGTTTGTGCTATATTTTAGTTGCTCTGTCTCTGCCAGTATAGTTTGCTTGATAAGTAATGTTGCTTTCTCCTCTATAACTTCTAAACTGTGCATGTTGTGGTGTGTGACTGAATTTATTTACATAATAAGTGGCAGTAAATCTGGCATTTCTTTTCTTCCGTAAGTTCTCTACCTAACCGTGTTATCTCTCTTCTCGTGTATCTTACTTCAAGTTTCAAAACAATTACAGATGATTAGTTTAGTGCTATCCCACAGAGTTCCTTGTTCATTTGATTTTTTAAAAAAAATTTGAAAATCAACATTTGATTATAGATGATTAGATCAATAGATGATTATACAGCCTGTTTCGTTGAACGATAAATCCAGGCGCCTAAGCGACGAGTGAAAGATAATACACATACGGATATAATTGTATAACCTATTCACGAACTCTCGCTAGCTATATCTTTGCCCATCATTGTGTGAAAGAAGTAAATTATATGCAAATAAGATCAAAGACTAATGATTCCACTACGGAAAAGTTATAATTCACGATGGAAATTGCATTACAAGTTCTCAATGCAAATATTATATCCCCAAAATTATCCCTACACTCCACGAGGGATTCACAATGCGATTCCTGTTAACTTAGTTTATGCCATTGTAAAGGATATTATATTTTGGCATTAGACCGATTAGGTCGCTGCACTCATGTGTATGAAATCTCACAGGATGCTTTAGAACCAGAACCAGTGCTCAACCATTTGAGAGCCCCCTTCCCCCCCCCCCCCCCCGCGCTCCCCCACCCGCAGAGTCATGGAAATTTCCAAGCCGCAGTTATCAAGAAGTGCCGCTCTGACGACAGAAATGACCTAGCCCTTGAAAAAAAAAACTGCCTTATATACCGTTATGGAACTCTGAAACTACACAGATTAATTTCCATGTTTACCTTTGCTGAACCCTACAGATCCACACCACACACACACACCACACACACACCAACACACACATATATTCCCACCCCTTTCCCTTCCAATAATCCCCCATTTCCTTTTCACTGGTTTGTTTATCTTCCGGTTTTCACACTTCAAATGCTCTCTAAATCATCCACAGCTGTTCTAATCAACCAATCTGCTCTATCCGTCTCCATCTTGCACGGACCAGCTTTTCACTCGTCTCTTCTCTACTCCTTCCTTCTACAGCTTTCTTTTCTGCTTTCTATTTAGGTTGTATGATGATTTTCTCCACCCTACATACAAAACATACATTGTTCACCCTGTACTTTTTTTCTGACACAGTCATCCAGACGCCAACAGATGCGTTCCATTTTTATTTTTCTCTTTTATTTCTTATTTGTTACTAAGCTTTCTTCTTCTTCTCTGACATGCCACGTAGTCTTGCCATTTCTATTACTTCCTGTGTATATAGGCATAAGACGAAGCTGAAACCTTACAAACTATGTTGTTCATCAACATGTCACCCACGTTCTAAAAGCTTGTATTTGTATCACAGCTTCACTGACCTGGCCTTGTGTATATCTGTCTCTGTCTGTCTGTCTGTCTCTCTCCTTCCTTTCAGTGTCCAATACACAAGGGGTTGCTGGTAACAAGAGATTTACACTTTTATCTGTATATATATATATAACATCATCTTACATCTTCCCCTTGCTCTTAAACGTCACATAGGGCTCTCATGGTAGTTCGCCATGTTTTACTGTTTTCGGCGAACTTTTCAAGCTCGTCAAAGGATGTTATACCACTAAACTGGCCTCTCTTAACAATGTCCTCTTTAGAGTTTGACGTGGTCGACCTCTTTTTCTTCAGCCTGTTGTGTTCCACTTGATAGTTTGTTTGGGGATTCTCTGACCGTTTCTTCTCATCACGTGACCGACATATGCCCATCTTCGTTTTCTAATCTCCAGTGAGACATAGTATATATATATATATATATATATATATATGTGTGTGTGTGTGTGTGTTGTTATAACCACGCATATTCTTATTTTATATATCCTTCATATATATATGTGTGTGTGTGTGTTGCTATAACCATGCTTATTCTTATTTTATATATCCTTCCCGTGCCGTTAAACTTCACATAAATATTATATATTGAAAAATAAACACTGATTCCTAGACTTGTTTAGCGATTCAGATCCAAATTTAGCAAAGGCAGAGACCGCAGTACATCTTTTTTCTGTACTGTCTGTTCATTGTGAATTGACTCGTCATATGCTGGTGGAATGACGTTTTGCATTAAGTCACGTCACGTTATTAACTCCGTATCCGGAACCAAATGTACAAGTCAAAAAATGTTTCAGTTGTTCTTTAATGTAATCATGGATTTGATATTTTGACAGTTTATGAGTTTCAAACCGCACTATGATTTTACCGACCCACCGTATATATATATAATGTATAAAAAAGAACTGTTTTCCATAAGCTGGTATAGAAAATAAGGGATGCATCAGCAGCAGGGCATCTTGTTTACAACAGAGAGGCCTACAGGAGAGCTGTTAGGGAGGCAAAGTTCCACAAGGGACGTGAAAATGACTGACTGGTATAGACAATGGCTTATAATCTGGCCAGGATTAAACTTTGGGGACCAGAATGGTAAAGGGCTCAGCGTGAAGAAAAATTTCCAGATACAGATTTACTGTTTCATGTAACAATTATTTACATATATCCGGTATTGCCTCCACCAGCACGTCACGGTAGACAAAAATACAGTGACGTGTCATTTACCGTTTTGTCTGTGTAAAGTAGCCATAAACTAACATTAGAGGACATATCTAGAGGACGATATGTCGGGGATGAGAGAAGGTGCTCTTATTAAGTTTCAGTCAGTTATTTGCATGTCCCTTGTGGAACTTTGCCTCTCTAACAGCTCTGCTGTAGGGCTTTCGGTTGTAAGCAAGATGCCCTGCTGCTGGTGCATCCATTTGCAGATTATCAATGATGTCTTGCAGCCATCTTCGCCCTGATCTTCCTCTCTTTCTTTTTCCCATTATGTACCCATTCCAAGATGGTCATCTCTAAATTCTTATGACGTTTAATGTGCGCAAAACATTTAAGTTTTCTCTGTTTAATCCTTCTTACTAGCAAATAATCTTCAGTACTAAGTTCTTGTAGTATGGATATATTTGGGTTTTTTTGTGTGTGTCCATGATCATGATATTTGGCCGCAAGACATCGTTGATAATCTGCAAATGAATGCATCAGCAGCAGGGCATTTTGCTTACAACAGAGAGACCTACAGGAGAGCTGTTAGGGAGGCAAAGTTCCGCAAGGGACACGCAAATGTCTGACTGACTGATATTTGAAGAACTCTTCTGTAGCACTTACATTCAAAGGCATTTATGTGTTTCTCAGCTGTTTTGTCAATTGTCCAGGTCTCACAGGCATATGTTGCGATGGGAAAGACGCATGCTGGGTATAGATTTCTAATTATTAAACAGACTGAAGTCCCTCATCTATATCTGTCATTGGAATACAAGGTGTTCCAAGAATTCCATTACACTTCCCCGAGGTCATTACACGAAGACAAATGCAGCTACAAGGAGAAAGTATGTGTTATCTTGTAGAGAAATCGTCCCACAGCGGCCTCTAGAAATTGTAAAGGAACTTTTGAAACACTTCGTAATTTTAAAAAAAAAACTTTTGTACAACTGAACAAAAAATGTTTAGCTGTTTCTGCTTTCACCCTCACAACTTTAGAGCTTTGGCTGAAGATCATTTTCATTTCCTGTGGATATTTAAGTTAGCTGACAGCCATAGTGGAAACTACTACACATCATTTCTTTAATCTTTTTTTTTTAACGAAAAAGCAGACAGAAACCTTACACCGTGTAGCACTGCACTTCTAAAGGTTTCCTACTCCACCATACATGTACTATATATAACACCAGCCTGCCAAATCTCGTATGTTTTCAATTAAATGCCATTAAATTATGAAACCCTATGCAATCCGACGTGTGATCTTTCTCTACCCCCTCCCAATCCGGACTCCGTGTTGAAGCGAATTAGCGGAGATCTGGTTCTAATCTGAGAGCTGTTGCTGTCCCGAGTTCTTTAAAAGGCATCCATTATTTTCATATGATTTCAAACACGCACGAAGGTTCCACTGTACAGATATTTGCGTGACTGGGCGGGGAAAGTGGAACCATTAGGTTTTCTGTTTTCTATTTGTATGTAGCAGAGATTCCCAAACTGTCTCGGGCTACGGCTGCCGTGGCTAACAAGTTACTCGTACATCCATAGGGCCGCTCCCGCTAAAGACGTTGTGCCCCCCCCCCCTTGCTGTTTCTTTCTACTTTACCTCTCTAGGTCTTTAATGCGCCCCCTCAAATCCTGCTGTTTCTTTCTACTTTACCTCTCTAGGTCTTTACTGCGGCCCCCCACCCCCGCTGTTTCTTTCTACTTTACCTCTCCAGGTTTTTATTGCCCCCCCCTCGCCCCCACACCCCAAGGGTAGTACCTCCCATTTTTCCAGTCACTGTTATATAGGGAACAAAATTATACTTGGCTATGGGAAAGCTCCCTCATTAGAAGTGTAAAAAACGTGTGTTTTCTTTTAAAACAATTTTAACGGGGTTATTCTTTTCCTTCAGTTTCTTCTCCACGTTATGACCTGCTATCTGTGGGAAGTGAGCGATACTTTTATTTGTAATGCACTATTATAATGATTTCTTTGACTTCACCTTTTTATCAATTATCTGAATCCAGGAACTTTCATTATCATATGTTTCATCAGTCTTCTGCTCCGTGGGAACTTTCTTTATCATATGTTTCATCAATCTCCTGCTCCCAGGACCTTCGTGGCCCATCTTGGTTGTTACTTAATGTAAATCTTTGCTTGAGCTGAACAACAGTCCTAAACTTTACACACACACGGTCAATATGGACATGAGTTTAATAATTCATAGATTATAACCTCATGACATATATATATATATAAATAAATATAAATAAATAAATATATATATATATATTTTTTTTTAAATTCCACTAACTAACACAACAATTCATAAACAGACAAAACATCAAGAGGCACAACTTATTTTGATGACACCTGACGCTAATGAAACATAATGGAGATCATGAAGCAAAAACACACAATTCTGAATGAACATTTGATATCGAACATAAAATAGTGAATGGCATGGGAGTATATATAAATCCAAATGCATCAACAAATTTCACGTGAAATTAACAATTGATGATGATCAGTGAAATTTAAAATGTCCCAGTATTTCAGGACAACCACACATTACACGTGATTGGCCAGAAAAATAGACCATCACACAACGTATATACAAATCACATTTCTTCATCGGCCCAAAACCCATCTTCATGCTTGCAACATAATCTTGCAATCACTCTATCACTCTTCATACGTACATTTTTTAACAACTTACAATTTTGACAATTTATAACAAAAACTTACATAAATGAGAAGGCCAAGATGGAGATCATTGCTTAGCAATCTTTTTACCACAATGCAGAATTACTGAAAACACGAGACGAACACTTCCAGATAGAAAATAACATTCTCCTTACATCACCTGACCACTTTCCCGAATGAAATAAATCTCCCTTGCAAAACTTTACTCGGAACTATGTTTCCTTTCGCTTCGTGTATGTGCTCACACGAAATGAAGCAAAACATGTTCACAGAAGCAAGAAACTAGAGACATATTTTAGGCCCTTCAGGGTGCTCCTGCATTTATAGTCTGCCTACTGGGTATGTCTTCTGGAAGGTGTTGTGGGTTGATCGGCATTCTTTTTGGGGTTGGGCTGTTGAGCAGCACTGTGGCTAACCACATATATTAGTTTCTTTGCAGATGTTGTCAATGTGTGTTATGAATAGCACGGGAAGTAGTACACAGCCCAGCCTCACTCCAAATTTTATGATGCATTTGTTCTAACTGTACACTGATTGTTTTCATATAGGTTTTTGTATTGGTTGATCAGATGTGTACTAACTCCATAGTGCTACAAGATTTGCCACAGTTTATATTTATCAAATCTATCAAAAGCTTTTTCGTGATCTACGCAAGCTATGTGCAGTATCTGGTTGTGTTCAATTGATTTTTCTGTTAGCTGTCTTAGGGAAAAGATGACATCTGTACAGCTTCTATTTTTCTAAATTCCATCTGAGTTTCTTTTAACTGTGGTTCAATCAGTGGTCGCACTATGTTCTCTATGATCTTGTAGAACATTTTCCCAGTGTAGCTTACCAGTGAGATGCCTCTATATTGGTTGCAGTTCCTTTTAGTAGCCTTTTTTCTTCTACATCGGAACAATTACAGCGTTTCTCCAGTCCTGTAGTGTTTCTTGTTTTTTCCTATACCAAGTTATAGAATCTGTGAAGCCAAGCTATTCCAACCTCTTTCACACATTTCATTAACTAACTGGGTATTCCATCACGTCCTGAGGCGTCCTTCATTGGGGCTTTTCTGATGGTTTCTTTGATTTCAGCTTTTAATGTGTCTGGTTCCAGTTCTATGGGCCCAGCTGTGTTGTTATTATGGCTTTGGCTTGCCTCAGATGGTATATTGAGTAACTTGTCCAAGTACCGTCTCCATCTCTGTAGTACCATCTCTGGTTCACACACTGGATCACCATTAACATGGCTCACAATCTCTGCTGGGTCCAAGTGTTCTCTCGCTTTCTCATTGCACTGATTTTTTTTAATAAAAGATTTTTGTAGCTTCTTTGTGATTCATGTTTAATACTTCACCGTGTTCTTGCCATGATTTTGCCTTTGCTTCTTTTATTGCCCGCTTAGAGTGTCTTCGTGCAATTCGATATTCAATGTAGTCTAGATACTCTTTACTTCTCATCCATTTATATATATATATTTATATTTCTTTTTTTCTTTTTTTTTTTCTTAACAGTCTCATTCCATCATGCTGTTATTTTCATTTCTCTACTTCTTTTTTTCACAGTACCACATGTTTCCTTTGCTGCTTGCAAAAAGCTGGTTTTGAACAAAGCCCATTCTTCTTCCACTGATTTTGTTTCTGGTGGTAAGTTTATGAATAGTTCTCTTGTTTTCTTCTCATATTCTTCTCTCACATTCTCTTCCCTGAGCTTGCTTAGTTTTAGTGTTTCACTTTTCTTCTTGGGAGTTCTGTTACGGCTTTTCCTGTGTGCTCTGATGACTGCTACTACTGATTTGTGGTCTGTGATTGAACTCAGGTTGGGTATTGTTCTTGCATGTATGGCTGACCTTTTCTTGTTGTTCCTTGCTAGTATGAAATCAGTTTGGCTTCTGCATGTCAAATCATTCCATTTGTACCAGGTATATATTTGGGACTCTCTGTGTTTAAAGAACGTGTTTGCGATAAAAAGATCATGCCGGCTGCACAGTTCTAGAAGTCTGCTACCATTTTCATTTCTAACACTGCTGGTCACCGAAGGCACCCAGGTGGACTACGACATCAGCTCTGCTAGTTCCCATTATTGCAATGAAGTCTCCCATGATTATAACATTTTTCTTTTTACTTATGTTGTTTAGTGTATCATGGAGATTGTCAAAGAACTCCCTACATTCTTTCTCCATGTGTGGTATATTACAAGAAGCATATATTTGCACATTGGTTGTGGTCTCATTTTCTTTTATTCGGACAGTTATAATTCTTTCTCTCTCTCTCTCTCTCTCTCACACACACACACGCACACACACACACGCACACACACACACACATATATATATATATATATATATTGTTTCCAGGAATTTGCCAGCGGTGCTTGGTTCTATGATCATTCTGACACCCTGTTTTGCTCTTTCTTGCTCACTCACTACGGATTATGGGAATACATAATTCTGATGTATTTATGTTTACAGTCTTTACCCCTGAGTTTGGTGTCTGCAACTCCCATGATCTTTAGTTTTCTCCTTTTCACCTTCCACTAATTCCTTTTTTTTATCATTTATTCCACATACGTTGATGGTACATACTTTAAGAACCGCTGTTCTGTCTCTTTGAAGGTTAACATTTCGGAGTAGTTTTCCGTTTATATCAGTCCGTCTATTATTCCTGCGTTTACTATGAGCGATAAAGAGATCCACCGCCGGCTTGCTGGGACGGTCGCGGTTTGAGGGCAGAATTTAACCCAGAGCAGCCCATCTCCCTGAGCAGATAGCAATAATAATAATAATAATAGCATAGTTAAAAATAAGAAAGGCGGTATTTGCATGTTAAATGCTAGGCCGGGCCAGTTCAAGGGAAAATAAGGTATGAAGGAAGGACGGTGATCTCAGAGGATGAAGGTGGTCCAAAGGGCCAATTAAATTAGGGGCTCTAAAGAAAAAAAACTGTAGAAAAACAAAGTGAATTCCTCCCAGGCTATATGTTTGAGAAGTATTACACGAATATTCTGGTCAAATACCGCAAGAAATAACACTCTGCTAGCAGAAATGCAGATGAAGCCATTGACTTCGATTATTGAGTAAAGATGTTGGCGATGGCTGGGATATGTGCTCTCGATGACTAGTGACTCATTGCCAAAAGTAGCATTCATATGGACACCTCAGGGGAACAAGAGTAAGAGTAGACCAAAGGAGGCAGAGAAGAGCAACAGAGAGGATGTTGAACAATAAAGGTCTCACTTGGGCAAGAGCGGAAAAAAGGCGTTTGTGGAAGACCCTTGCGGAAGTCTCATGTGGCTTTGGGCACCTAAAGGTTCAGAGAGAGAGAGAGAGAGAGAGAGAGAGCGAGACACAGAGAGAGAGAGAGAGACAGAGAGACAGAGAGAGAGCGAGAGGACTCCAAAATCTGGAATAGGAAGAAATTCGAAAATAGTTTTGCGTTCAGTTTATAAAGTTCCTGTCTGAGGCCTTATGACCGAGTAGCTATTTTCTTGATTTTTATTTTAGCACAGCAGAAATTTGAACGTAGGCGTGCACACACACAAAACTTTCTTCCGCTGTAAATTCGTGCAGAAGACCGGGCATCTGTCCCGTATAAACACGTAATTAAAGCTTAATGTGATACTGTACTCTCGGCGAATCACATTATCTGAGAATCACATAAACTTTGTTTCAGCCCGATGAAGCAGATCACATTTCCACATTAACATTAGTCTTTAATGAATCCCATAGCTCTCATTCTAGAATCTTCTCCAAACTGAGACCAGGGCTTGTGTTTGTTTTAATGCCAGACAAGATGATGGCGTCGATCAGGTTCGAATTATGTACTTGTTGTTCAGAGCTGGGGAAATCCTTGGGGCTCTACTGTCAATGATTTTTGATGATGGTCATCATGAATGTTGTTCTGAAAACGGACAACTTCTGCGTTCCCCCCCCCCCCCCAGGGATTATTGTGACTAAAGTTGACCGCAATGAAAGTTTACTGTGATAAAAAAAGTTATGAAAGTTTACTGTGATAAAAAAAGTTGTGAAAGTTTACTGTGATAAAAAAGTTATGAAAGTTTACTGTGAAAAAAAGTTATGAAAGTTTACTGTGATAAAAAAGTTATGAAAGTTTACTGTGATAAAAAAAGTTATGAAAGTTTACTGTGATAAAAAAAGTTATGAAAGTTTACTGTGATAAAAAAAGTTATGAAAGTTTACTGTGATAAAAAAAGTTATGAAAGTTTACTGTGATAAAAAAGTTGTGAAAGTTTACTGTGATAAAAAAGTTATGAAAGTTTACTGTGATAAAAAAAGTTATGAAAGTTTACTGTGATAAAAAAAGTTATGAAAGTTTACTGTGATAAAAAAAGTTATGAAAGTTTACTGTGATAAAAAGTTGTGAAAGTTTACTGTGATAAAAAAGTTATGAAAGTTTACTGTGATAAAAAAGTTGTGAAAGTTTACTGTGATAAAAAAGTTATGAAAGTTTACTGTGATAAAAAAGTTATGAAAGTTTACTGTGATAAAAAAGTTATGAAAGTTTACTGTGATAAAAAAGTTATGAAAGTTTACTGTGATAAAAAAGATATGAAAGTTTACTGTGATAAAAAAGATATGAAAGTTTACTGTGATAGAAAAGATATGAAAATTTACTGTGATAAAAAAGATATGAAAGTTTACTGTGATAGAAAAGATATGAAAGTTTACTGTGATAGAAAAGATATGAAAATTTACTGTGATAAAAAGTTATGAAAGTTTACTGTGATAAAAAGTTATGAAAGTTTACTGTGATAAAACTGACTGTAAGAAAGTTAGCTGTAAGAAAGTTAACTATAATGAAATCTGATTCTGATGAAATTTAACTGTTACGCTTTATGCATGACTCGTGGACACATGAGAAGATGAAGCGTCACGAGCTGTCATATCACCCTTCATATTTAGCTCCATACCGTCTTGGACTCCCTAAATCTCCACCTGGGTCACTAGACTTGACACAGCTGCTTTCCAACCAGGATTTCAAAGACTGAGTAAGGATCATGACCAGCTGATGTTGCCCACAGAAAGGACAACAAGGAAAGGGAAGAAGCTGACACAGTCTACGTAGGCTGCTGAGTAACTAAATGGTTGATTCTTTCTCTTGTAGGGAAAAACAAAATAGGTTTACTGACAAAGTGTGAGGGTAAAGACCCTGTCCGATTAGGCAATCAGCTACCCCATTATATGATATGCTAGCGTCAGGGTTAGCGAACCATAGCTGACCAGGACCCTTTTGTCGCCTCTACGCTGGTACCCCTAGTAGCAGGGCTAGCTAACGTGGCAGGGCTTGCCTTGGTCCTCATGGTGGTGGAGTCTGTTAAAGAAGCACTGCACACCCCCCTGCTTTTTGGCTGTACACCTGGACTGAAAAAATAGTTGTCATAAACCCGCTCCCACGCCGATACGATGCTGTACCTCAACACCTCCACAACATCGTCTGCAAAGAACAACAGCTAACAGTTATAAGGAGATGTATAAGTACAAATTGACAAAGTGTTTGTATTTACTCCTATCTTTTTTTCTAGGAACTCCTAGTTCATCGTACAAAATTAGCAAACAAAAAACAACGAGGTCTGCACACAATAAAGCGGTAGAGTTGTGTGGTTAGATTAGAAAAGTAGCTTCCATTCGCGGAAGTTTGATGTTCCCGGGGTGTTTTTTTTCTTAAATATTGCCACTTCGCCGTCACTTTATGAATCACCCTCCTACAAAGCACTTAGGAGGTGAGAGTAAAACAAAAATGGAAGAGAGGTTCAGAAAGTCTTTTTTTTCTTATTTTTTTCCAGTGGTTACGTCCCTTGATTCGCTGTTACTGTTTTGGCTAGCTCTTGTTGTAAGGAAGTGATCGGAACTTGATCCATAGACTCCAGCAGGGCGAGCAGGCAGTCCAGCCATGATCTGACATCTACTCCATCATCTCACATCCGTAAAAAAAAAGTGTTCAATGTGCCTAATCTTGAATGCGTGTCTGAAGTTCTCACACACAGGGAAGAAAACCAGGTCACGACACAGAGATACCATCGGTGCCTTAAAACAGCACAACTTCTTAACAGATTGTCAGAATAATGGTACTAGCTGAGGGAGCCTAAGAAACGAAATAGTTGGTCTGCTTGTCGCTTGTGACAGTGGCCAGGGTTCTGGTGCCAGATGGAGAAGTGTCAGTCAACCCAGCTGTAGAAATTTGGGTACCTGGAACCCTCTGCAGTTAGGGAAAGAAAAGTGACCACATGCGACTCGAACGTGTCTACAAACGAAGGAAAGTGTGGACGCTAACACCGTGTCATATTAAGACTTATTTACATGGAACATGATTTATACCACCACCACCATCACCACCACCACCACCATCACCATCATCATCACCACCACCACCATCACCATCATCACCATCACCATCATCATCACCACCACCACCATCACCATCATCACCACCACCATCACCACCACCACCATCACCATCACAACCACCATCATCACCACCACCACCATCACCATCATCACCTCCACCATCCCCACCACCATCATCACCATCACCACCATCATCATCACCACCACCATCACCACCACCACAACCACAACTATCACCACCACCATCACCATCATCACCACCACAATCAACATCACCACCACCATCAACACCATCAACACCACCACCACCAACACCATCACCACCATCACCATCACCACCACCACCACACCCGCCATCACTACCATCACCACCACCACCATCACCACCACCACCACCATCACCACCACCATCATCATCACCACCACCACCATCACCACCACCATCAACACCACCACCAGCACCACCATCATCACCATCATCATCACCACCATCACCACCATCAACATCATCACCACCACCAACACCATCAACACCACTACCACCAACACCACCACCACCA
The DNA here is from genome assembly GCA_009760885.1 of Achatina immaculata. Lineage (NCBI taxonomy): Eukaryota > Metazoa > Mollusca > Gastropoda > Stylommatophora > Achatinidae > Lissachatina > Lissachatina immaculata. Next base: position 1,448,924 of record CM019703.1, on the reverse strand, counting down.
GCACCAACACTATCATCACCATCACCACCACCACCATCACCACCACCAACACCACCATCACCATCATCACCACCACCAACACCTCCACCACCAACACCAACACCATCACCATCACCACCACCACCATCACCATCACCACCATCACCACCACCAACACCTCCACCACTAACACCAACACCACCATCACCATCACCACCACCACGAAATTGGATAGACAGAAAGCCTAATAAATTTTGATATTGCAAATGTTGCAATTTAACTTGTATACTGAAAATATAATGAGGAATGTTAGAGAAGATGTAGACGAAGAATATTATGACGCCATAACAATTGGAGGTTATGAAATACCAGAGATTACATATGCTGATGACACAGTATTACTGTCCACAACACAAGAGGGAATGGGAAAACTAATTATATCAGTCCCTAAGAACAGTGAAGAGGATTTTCTTAATGCAAAGAAAACTAAATTGATGACAACTGACAAAACAAACAAGGCAGCTGAAATATGTATCAATGAGGAAAAACTGGAAGAGGTGGAGAGTTTTGAACATCTTGGATCACTACTAACTAATAATGGAGATACAATGAGGGAAATTAAAAGGAGGGCATCTATCGCTCTTCAGAAAGTAAAACAACTAAAGAATCTGTGGAGAGGAACAGACAGAACTATAAAAATAAGATTTTTTAAGGGCATGCAACTTTCCCATCGCAACATATGCCTGTGAGACCTGGACATTTAACAAAACAGCTGAGAAATACATAAATGCCTTTGAATGTAAATGTTACATAAGAGTTCTCCAAATATCGTGGACACAAAAAGAACAAATATATCCATACTGCAAGAACTTAATATTGAAGAAGGCTGGTTAGTAAAGAGGATTAGATAGGGAAAACTTAAATATTTTGGACACATTAAACGTCATGATAATCTAGAGAAGACAGTATTGGAAGGATACATTATGGGAGAAAGAAAAGAGAGGAAGACCAAGGCGAAGATGGCTACAAGGCATAATTGATGATCTGCGAATGGATGCATCAGCAGCAGGGCATCTTGCTTACAACTGAGAGGCCTACAGGAGTTCTGTTAGGGAGACAAAGTTCCACAAATGACATGCAAATGACTGACTGAAATGTTGTTGCTATCCCTCCATGTTGCAGCTACAGCAACTTTTGACTTGAAGCTCTTGCTACCTGATTTTGAATGAAGATCTTTCGGCCCAGATACTGCATCACATAAAATGCGAATTGCGGCGGTCTCTTGTAGTTCTCGAAATTGCCTTTAAAAAAGCTTATGAACTGGCTCCACCATAGTGAGGAGTACGCCGATCTCTATCATGTTACAGTATTCTATCAAGCAGTGGTTTTGGACAGTCTTCTGCTAGTTTGACCGTGCCTTTATGTGCAACATATTCTACATGACCGCAGACTGTAGGAAGAACTGAGGAACAAATTATGATTCTTGGCAATTCCAACGAAAGAAGATCTATTTAGAGACAGTCTTCATGAGAACACCACGAGTCTTGTGTTTGTGTATATCAGATGGGCAAAGGCTGTGTCCGTGGTCAACATCAACTTCTGGAAAAAGATCAAGTACAAGAAAGCAAAGGAACAGCAAACTTTAGATAGGAGAAAGGTGTATTGTCATTTAATAGCACAAAATGTAATATCTTCAGATTAGAGAAGAGTGTCTTCTCTTTATAATGAGAGAAAACTCCCTTTGCTGTAGATGGTAGAAAAACGTCTTCTCTCTGCATGAGAGAAAAGTGTCTTCTCTTTAAACAGAGGAAAAGTGTTTTCAGTGCATCCACTAAGTTTTGCGTTTCTTCATTCTGTCCAGTCCTTATTACTTTTAACTCTTCCTCAAACTATCCTGCACCATTTAGTCTGTACTTCCAAATATCCGTACCTCCAAATATTCATCTTTTAATTTCCTTTGTCCTAGTTTTCTCCTACAATTTCGAATGATTATCATGTCATGTTCTATTCCTTCTGTTTGCTTTTGTCGCTAAATTTCAAGAAAATATTAATTAAAAATTCCTAAAACAATTAATAAGCCTGCTAATCTCCGTCTCTCTGGTCCCTGCCAGTCAGGCGTTGGTCTTCATTGATTTCCACAACCACCTGTCCTTTGCTCTTTCTATAAGATGTGTGTGGACCGTCCTCTGCATCACTCTTGTAGCCCGTCAAGTATCTGGGGGGGGGGGGGTTGTGTGTGTCTTCCTCTGTCCCTTTTCCCCCTCCAGATTTCAGTTTCCCCTCTTCTTAAAACATGTCCCGCAAATCTGGATTGTCGTGTTCTGAAGTTTGAAATAATTTATCTCTTTTGCCCAAGCTCCGTTAGAACCTCTTTGTAAATCTGTTAATACTAAAAATAAATTCCTGATTGGTACCAGACATGCATGGTTTCCATATTCCAGAAAACTGACAAATATTAAAAGTGTCAAGTGCTAAATGATAATAATATAAAAAAAGACATTATTTTTGTTATTCACGATCAGGCTTGCCAAGATAAACTTGACGTCCTGCATCAATATTATCTCCCCCTAAAGTGCTGGCAGATGGATGTCAGGTTTTTTTTTTCCCCCTAGAAGTTTCAAAATGTTGATAAGACTCCTTTTTTTCCCTAAGAAACTCTTTACTATTGGACGGCGAATCAGAATCAGAGCCGCGGAAGGCCAGGTCGAGTTCCGAGGCACCAATTATATGGGGCCCTACCCGCACTTACTAAGTGATTCTCTTATATTTACTCTTAAAAACACCGGAGACAGAACGAACGAAGGGAGGAAAGAAGGAATAAACTTTATTTTCAAAGGATTAAGTTTTTAGGCACGCAGGCCCGTCTAACATTCTGCGCTTCATCATTCAGCTTTACCCCAGTCACAGTCATTCAGCATTTGTTAATGTGCGTAATAAGCACGAAGAAGCAGTCAAATGAATACATAAATAAATAATAAACTCTTGTCCGTACACTCCACACTCCGATTTATGTAACTACACAAAATAAACTTGCATTCTTACATTCATTCAAAACTAAACACATTTATGGAAATGCAGTATAAAAAATACAACTATCAAGCCATACTGTAAAGTAATTTAGACTTTGACAGTGTATACATACACACACGCGCACATACACACACACGCACACACACACACACACATATATATATATATATATATATATATATATATATATATATATATAGGAAGTTAGAACTGCAAAAGCAGCATTGACTTTCAAGAATGTTGAAAATATATGACAGTCTAAAGTAAGCAGAAAAACCAAGTTAAGATTGTTTAATTCAAATGTAACTTTCACCCTCATTCATGCATGCGAAAGCTGGAAAACAGCTAAAGAAATGGACAAGAAATTAGACTCTTGAAATCAAACGCTTAAGAAAAATACTTGGTATAAAGTGGAACGAATTCGAGAACAACATAGAGATAAGACAGATGAGCAAACAACAACCTGCCTCATGGGTGATCAGAAAAAGATGATGGACATTCTTTGGTCACTTGGTGAGGAAAAAAAAAGCAGTCAGAGAACTCCAAAACAAGCTATCAAGTGGAACGCAACAGGCGGAAGAAAAATAGGTCGACCACGTGAAACTCTAAAGAGGACGCTGTTAAGAGAGGCCAGTTTCGTGAGCATAACATCCCTTTGCAAAGCTCGCTGAAAGTAGGAAAACTTGCCGAACTACCAAGGGAGCCTATGTTGCGTTTAACGTCTCGGGAAGGAAACACACACACACACGCACACACACACGCACACACACACACGCACACACACACAGATATATATCGAGTAACTCAACAGACCAGGCACCCGTGGATACAACCTTGACTCTCCTTCCTCCCACATCAATGCCCCCACATTAAAAATAAAACAATATATAGAGCACATATGATGCTAAGAATTTTTTAAAATCCTGCCTATCTATTTGCAAGTCCGTCAAAACTCTTATGTAGACCCACTGGGTGTCCATAGACCCTAGTTTAAAGAACCACCGAGACTGACACCAAGAAGGACTAGATGAAATAAAAAAGGACAGAAGAGGAAAGAATTATAATAGTGATGTTGCGGGGTTGAGAGAGGAGCAACCAATATTTCAGCGAGAAGACTTATTCATGAACCAAAGAAATGTCAAAAACAAACACAAGAAGATACAGATAAATAATTCCAAAATCGAACTTGTATTAACGAAGAAAATGATTTTCTAAAAACAGGGGGACAGGATTATGTTACACTGTTACACTTACATCACAAGAATGTGTTACACTGTTACATTTACATCACAAGAATATGTTACATTGTTACACTTACATCAGAAGAATATGTTACATTGTTACACTTACATCAGAAGAATATGTTACATTGTTACACTTACATCACAAGAATATGTTACATTGTTACACTTACATCGCAAGGATGTGTTACACTGTTACACGTACACCGCAAGAATGCGTTACATTGTTACACTTACATCAGAAGAATATGTTACATTGTTACACTTACATCAGAAGAATACGTTACATTGTTACACTTACATCGCAAGAATGTGTTACATTGTTACATTTACATCAGAAGAATGTGTTACATTGTTACACTTACATCGCAAGAATGTGTTACATTGTTACACTTGCATCGCAAGAATGTGTTACATTGTTACACTTGCATCGCAAGAATGTGTTACACTGTTAAACTTGCATCGCAAGAATGTGTTACATTGTTAAACTTGCATCGCAAGAATGTGTTACATTGTTAAACTTGCATCGCAAGAATGTGTTACATTGTTACACTTGCATCGCAAGAATGTGTTACACTGTTAAACTCACATAGTTTCTGATTTTTGTGGACTCTTTCGTACTTCTGTACTCAAATTTCTTACACTGCTGCTACGAGGAGGCCCAAGAAGGGCTTGTTACCAGACTTAGATTTAATAAAAGGGCGTAAATCCAGGACACGACCAAGGTCTGTCATTTAAAGATACTCTACTAAAATTTTACTAATAGCACCCGTTGAGACACCATTAGTTTGTTTACACCAGACGTTGCTACATCTTTATCTTGTTAGCAGGTTACGGATGGTATGTAGGGTCTTCTAGTACTAGCGCAGTTCGTGGAAGAATAAGCAGAATCAGTCTTGCTGGACTCTTCATCATCATCATCATCATCATCATCATCATCTTTTTCACTTTTCTTCTTCTTATTTTATGTAATTTGTATACTTTTCTTAAACTGAAAGTATGACAAGAATGAAAGAAGGAGTGGTTAAGGCCAGAATGTAAAACGGGCCAGTGTGCAAAATTTATCTCGGTTTGAAAATAAAGACCATTCATTCATTCATTCATTCATTCATTCATTCATTGTTCTACCCAAGATTCCAGCCTCAGACATTTATTCATTCATTCATTCATTCATTGTTCTACCCAAGATTCCAGCCTCAGACATCCATGTGTACTGTCCAGATAGGACTGGGCATGCTGTAAGAGAAGAACTGATTTAAAATATAGACTGACCGATGTAGGACATGATTATTATTGAATTATTGGTGTCTTTTTGAAGGCAGGCTGCGGCTAACCGTTCAATATACACGGCACAAGATGATGATGAGATGATGACGACATAAAAGTGATTTGTTCATTTTTAATCAGCTACAAGATGACGCCAGTATAAAAATTTCTTGATTAATCATCATCAGGTGCCGTGCCTGTAGGGCTTGGTGACCATGCTTCTTCATAGTTATTGGTTCGTAATTTCCATCAATTCAGTTGGTGACATTTTATTGTGTCGTCCTGTCTGACTGTTTTTTTTTCTTTTCTCTTGGCCTTCGTCTGCCTCTCTTCTCATTTATCTTTCCTGCTGTTATGATGCTTTCAAGCCCTGTCCTTGGCATTATATTGTAGGGCGGCTCTCAGCAGGGTAACAGGTAATCTGATAAAAAAAAAACTGACTGCTTAGTCAAATCTCAATCAGCTTAATTCACTCCAGTATCGAACATAAAAAATTCAAGAGAGCACACTGCCCTAGCTCCCTCAATCTTCACAGCTTCTACTAATCAAAACAACTCACACACTGCGGATAATCTTGACTCCCTTCAATAGTCACTAAATTAAAACGTGTATGATGCAGACCTTCGTGTTAAACTAATACTCCCGACTAAAAAACATACAACTGACTGTTCACTGGGACTCGTTCTATCTTGGACTATCTGTCGCCATCTTTGTTCCAACTAAAATCTATTACAAGCGTCTTCCCGCCGAACTGAGTCTCTCAAGTTGGCCAGTCGTAGTCTGCTTAACAGTCTTAATTAAGCACTTGTTATCACTAACCTTCTCGAGAATTCATTGATAAATATCTTATATCACTGGTCTGGCCTCAGCTTGTCTAACGGACACAAAATTCTCATGGCCACCCTGACTTTTTCCTCTCTCTCTCTCTCTCTCTCTAACCCATGACGTCATACTTCCCGCCAGTCGCACGCAGTCACTCGACACGTTCCCCTTACAATATGTCCAACTAATAATGACTGCCGTTTCCTTATGGATCTTATTAGCCTATTTCTTCTACATTTGCTTTTCTTAGACATTCACTGTTTGTTACCGATCCATGGTTTTCTCAGTATTCTCCTTATTTAAAAAACCCCCATATCTCTTCTGGCTATAGCGATCCATATATCTATCTATTGACTGTCCACAGATTAGGATGGTCCAGTTCATTTATAATAATACTACTTATATTCTTGGAAAGAACACGCGTAGAACAGCACATTACTGATGTACAAGACTCATCTGCTGCTCTGCTAAACTATATACTTCCCTTGTAACATTAGAAACCCCATGCCCATAACACAATCTGCTTGTTTCTGGATCACATTCCAAGACCTCTAACACAAATGAAAAGGGAACATTGCGTAACAGAATTTACTGCAAAACTTAAGATCACGTCTAATGTATGCCAGTTTTAATAAACTTAACAGGTTTATATGAGAACGAAGGAAAAAAGTGACTCTTTGTGGTTTGCTCCTCTTTTTTCGTTTCATCCACAGTTTAGGTTTTTCTGTAAAAAAGTTAAGAGACGGGTCGAATCCTTCCAACTTAAGCAAACATAAATCTGCTGCTTTCATCTGTTTCCTGTACAAACTTGCCTGCGTCAAAACTAGCTGTTAAGCTTTACAGTAAAACAACTTGTGATATTTACTTTTCCTTCCGAAAACTTGAAAGAGAAAAGCTTGTTTTAATGAGCTTTACTATTAAATCTTAACAGGTAGCTAGCTGCAGGTACAGCAGAGTGCGAGACTTCAAAAATACAGTGAGTGAAGCTGTTCTGTAAAATGATGCTGGCCAAAATTTCACGAACAGCTAATATCTGTTGGCTTCAGAACTCTCCTCTATGATGAAAAGTGTCATAAAAGGTAGCTTCTAACAGTAAGTAACATCTTTGAGGTAGCTTCTTGCAGTAAGTAGCATCTTTGAGGTAACTTCTAGCAGTTAGTAGCATCTTTGAGGAAGCTTCTAGAGTAAGTAACATCTTGGAGGTAGTTGTACTTCATTAGTGACTGACCATGCCTCGCATTCGTAAAATAAAACTGGCTCGATGTAGCACCGGAGTACTCTTTTCCTCACTCCAAGTGACAGTGATTTATTACACAAATTACTCATCATTTTCTGAAACATTATTTTGGCTTGTGTTACTCTGCTCTTTATCTCAGTTAGGGCATCTTCCATCTGAGGTCAGTATTGTCCCCAAATATCTAAACGTGTCCACTTGTTTCAGCACTGTGCCGTTCACTGTTATTTTACAATAAGGAATGCCTTTTTTTTTTCTTTGAGATGACCATAACTTCTGTTTTCTTCTCATTCATGATATGTATATAGTATACAATGTACCTTTCTACGCATAAAAAAGGCCGACAAACCGCTACAGACAAGCATATTTTGATGCGCTCGTCTGTTATTACGAAACCTTGTATGTAAGTCGAATTTTTAGTATGTAATAGGCTCTACGGAAATTGTTCGTAACTATAGGCTGTACGTAAGTAAGGCGTTCGTAACTCCGGGAAAGACTATGTATTTTCTTTTCTGACTGAGGAATTCTATCTATCTATCTATCTATCTATCTATCTATCTATCTATCTATCTATCTACACTATTTACAGTACGTGATAGTTTATCACGAGAGAGGCCTACAGGAGTGCTGTTTGGGAGGCAAAGTTCCGCAAGGGACATGCAAAGGAATGAATGCATGATAGTTAATCAACCGAGCCAGATAAAGAAAGATTTACCGCGTCTGAGGTTCGCTGCTGGGTAAGCTTTTCCTACCCCAACGTTTCAATATTTTACAGATATGTCCGTGCATATCTAACATGCTCTGGTCTCGTTCTCGAGTTTTGCTGTATCACCGCCCACTCGAGGAGCGGTCTAAGCGATCCTTGGTACATATCGCAGCGGAGCCGGCGTGTTGCTGTAGCTAGTCTCCGTACGTTATAGCTGCTACTCGCTTGCTGTTAACACTCTCTACGTACTGTTAAAACTCCACTGATATTCCCAGGTGTATTACAGGGATTCTTAGTAAAGGTAAGTTGCTTTTTTAAATTTTCCAATACTTTAAAGAAAAAAAAAAAACATCGTAGTCTTGAGTAAGCTTGTCCGAAGTAGGAAGGTTACCACACATCCTTGCTCCGTTCATACGGCGGGTTAAGCTCCTGCCTTCCATAGAAAAGCCGCAGCGGTGGACTCGTATATGTTTATAAAAGTCTGATAATATGTCTTATACTCTGATACAGCAAGAGCTAACGCTTCAGTGGCATAGCGGTCAGTGTGGTGGCCCTTAAAGTGATATTAATGGTTCAAGTCAGCCAACTGTAGAAATGAGATTAATTAAGGCGGACAATCATCTGGCTGACCGGTCCTGTTTTGACAGGTCAAGAAAAATATAATACATTTATAACAGTAGACGAAAGTGCTTGGTGCAGTTTTTAAAAAAAAAGGTGTGTGGAGGAGGGGGGGGGGAAGGGAGGTAATGGAGAACAACCAGCAAGGAGACAACGGTGAAAAGATCAGTATTTATCTGCTCTCTTTGATACAGGCATTTTTGCTGAAATGTGGTTCTTTTGCTGGTTTTCATAGCCATCTCATTGCTCTTCTCTCCTTCTGCTAATTTCTCGCTCACTCCCCCCCTTTTTTTTTCTATCTTGATAAAATTGCACGATACACTTTCCTCTCAGTGGTTTCCAAAGCTGGCAGTACCGACCCCCTGGAAGGGTTGCTAAAATCAGAGGGTCAAGGACAAGAGAGCAAACAGGAAGGGTGGGGGAAGGGGAGCTGAATCAGATCAACTGAGCTAAAAATAGTGGTGCAGGAGGGGGCAAAGAATATAGGCTGGAAGGCTGGGAGGGGACAGCCTGAAAATAATTTGAGAACCACTGTTTAACTCCACTAGAACGAGGTTTACATTATCACACTTAGCATGCATTTATTATGGAATAGATAAAAAGAAGTGAATAATAATTTCATCATCAGACTCTACAACGACCTTTTTATTTGTTTCGGGGACCAAGACTTGGATCAAGCTTTTACAGTTGGGGGGGGGGAGGGGTTGGGGGAATAAACGGGAAGAGGAGGGGGAGGAGGAGTTGTATTGCTGTTAACGTTGAAGTTTTTTGTTCATTAGCCAGCCTTTGCTGTAGAAGTTTCCAATAGCACTTTCTTACAGCAGCAAAGCAATGAATTGGTCTCACGGAATGTTGTTCTCTCTTTAGTTTAAGATGTCTCTGTAGCTTGCAATAGCGCTTAGAAACGTTGGCGAACACCTTGCAGTATAATTTAATTAATTCCTTCCCATTCGAGCTTGTAACCACTTCAAAATCTCGAAATTTTCGCAGAATGCCGTTTCTGAGGGGGTTAGTATTGGCAGAAATGCTAAGGGCGTGGTCTCTCAGACAGTCTAAGAACTTAAGGTGTGGGGTCGAATCCCTAACCTCTGTTTAGTGAAGAGAAGTAAAATCTCTAAATTTAAAAAAAAAGGATCTATCCCGTGGCATTTGTGTGGGTGTACTGGTGTTAAGTGGCAGTGCCTTCATATTTCTAAGCCACTACAACATTTGAGGCAGAGATGCCGGAACCTACGCTCGTCGGCTTTGTTTTCTTTGAAAACCCCAGGTTAGTCGTGTCCCAATCAATCCTTTGCTTCTACTTTGTGCTTACAAAGCTATATGGTTGCATTTTGTGCACGTGTTGCATACGAGGAAGATACCTAAGAGCTAAACTTGTTTTATTTTCCTTTTTTTTTTGGTGTGTGTTTTTATCTGGTGTTTCTTTCTTTTTTTTTTGCATGTCGTTCTGACAAAGGCACTTGCCGAAATATTGAATTGTTGTATGTTCTTCATTAATACGTGCTCATCTTACCTTCTGTCAGTCTCGTTTCTGCCCACTTTTCTCACTCATTTTATCCTTTTTGTAAAACTGAACCATACACGTTCGTCCTGAGAGCCTTTCTCAACAAGATCAGATAGGAACATTTCTAGACTTGTCTCTAATGTGCGGGTGGAACATTTATAGACTTGTCTCTAATGTGCGGGTGGAATATTTATAGACTTGTCTCTAATGTGCGGGTGGAACATTTATAGACTTGTCTCTAATGTGCGGGTGGAATATTTATAGACTTGTCTCTAATGTGCGAGTGGAATATTTATAGACTTTCTCTAATGTACGGGTTTGAATATTTATAGACTTATCTCTAATGTGCGGGTGGAATATTTATAGACTTGTCTCTAATGTGCGGGTAATCTTTTGTTTTAGTTAAAAATATACATTTCTACAATGCGTTCGCACGGTAAAATAACAGACCATAGTTGTATGCTTAGAAAAAAATCACAGACATAGCACTTTTAGACGTGGGAAAAAGAAACATGACGAGAGAATTATCTAGGACTTGAATCACGGACGAGCAACCGTCTAGTCACGAGAGAACAGCGCATTAAACAACTTAGCTATCTCTCACCGTTTACTTGAACACTGCCAGAATAGCTTCACTTTTCTTTCCCTAAGCTCAGGTAATGTGTCACTATCTAGGGCATTTCTTGTCTGACTGAAACTCTTTACTGAAGATAATTTAAATACAGCATGGAAAGATTGCTCCATAGGATACAGCAGTGGTTCCCAAGCTCCTTTTGTAGGGGACCTTAAACCAACAGTGGCACATGATCCACGACCCTAAAGAAATTTTTAAAATGCTACCCACGAAAAATATGTTTAAGAATATTCGAATTCAATAAAAAGTAACAAATACCATCTCAGCACATTTGAAATGGCGTAAATTTGCTATTAACAAAAATTGATGCAGAAATATCAGTTTATAACAATCCATATTTATCATAATATCTTCTCGCGAACCTACCTGAGATCTTCCTGAGATTGGAGATCACTGATTACACTAATGAGACTGTATTTGAAAGATATAAGTACAAGGCTTGTCTAATTTTATCTGCGAAGTAAAGACGAAATATTGGTTTATTACTGTTTACTTTCCATTTTAACGCGCTCATAGCATTATTTATTTTCCCAAATCCTTTTCACCTTTGCTTCTTTATATATATATATAGTGAGAGAGAGAGAGAGAGAGAGAGAGAGAGAGAGAGAGAGAGAGAGTAGAACTGCAACTTAACACCTCTGGTATTTAGAACCAATACGGTTGCCTTACTTTGCCTCTGTTATCTGATCAACCGATTCAGATATTTTTTCTTCGTGTTGCTTTCTTCTTTTTCTTTCCTTTCAGTTTTCCAGTGTCCGCCTTTGATCTGGTTTAATCAAAACATTTTCCACTATTGACGCCGTTGTTGTGTTTCATGATTATACGAGATGATCCTCGATTTACAAAACGTTACATTCCGATGTGCCCATCGGAAGTTGAAAAAAAAAAGTCAAATAAAGGTAAAACCCTCGACTACATGCCATTAAGGCATTTAGGGGATGCGGTGTTATAGTCGTATTTTCAAGGCCATCGGCACATGAACGTGTGATGTGTGTCAGTATCACGCCAGGCCGCTTTAGCCTTTCCAGATTTCTCTGGAACCCATTTTTAGAGGCTGGGTGGACCCCGTGACCTTTTTTCGTTACCTTGGAAAGATAAAAAATTCAAAGTTTAGTGACTACGGAATTTGCATCATTATCGCAAGATCGTAAAGTTGAAATATCGTATGTCGAACAATAATAAATCGAGGAGAGCCTGTACTGCATGAAAACCTGTCGGCTGTTGATTCAGTTTTCGTATTTCATGAATATGCTGTAATCAGCAGTCAATTGTTGATTAGTAGTTGCGTTTCGTGAATATATTGTATGAAAAAAACGGACTTGTTTACGGGACTGAAAAAAAAAGTTCCATCTGGCTTGAAGTGAAGAGTAAATATCGAGTTTTTCCTAGCCATGTTTGCTCGTGAATATTATAGCTTCGTGAAATATGTGATAATAAAAGTGGCGTGTGATAACCTAGACCACAGGAAGTTGATGTTTAATCCACTGACAAAGTGATGCAGCCGTGACTACATTATCTCATTTGCTAATGGTCCCGACATTAATGTTTTGAGAACAGACTGAGGGCTACTGTGACACGATTGGAAAAGATGGCACATTAACTCTTTTACTGCTAAGCAAAAATCTAAAGGCCACCTAATGAAAACTATAATAAACACAACCATCATATTGTTAGTGACAAATGACCATAAGCCTATATTTTTTTACATAATAGTTTAAAATTTTAATCTTTGAAAACAAAACATGAAGAAAGCCCCAAAAATTTAATGAAATTTTCTGTATTTTTTAAAAATGCTATTAAATTGCCCACAGCAGAATCAGAATTAAAATTTCTTCGTAGTTAAAATAGAACACGAAGATTCTTATTTCTTTCAATGGCTTATGTAGTTTCTGTGGCGGATGTTTCTCTAGCTTTCTTTGTTCCATAAATAACCTACCAGCGTGTGCTAGAAATTTTAACATGTAATTCTCGGTAGATTTTTAAAACTATTATTTTAGAAGAAGTTAACATGCGTTCCCCATCATGTTGGAGGTTAAGTTCACTAGAATCTTTCTATAAGTGTGAAACAAAACTAGGACGATAGTTTGTATGGCAGAACATTTTACTGAAATATTTCCATCATCATCATCATCACCATCATCATCATCATCATCATCATCGCTTTTCACTCCATTGAGAGCATATGCCAGGGATAAAGGCTCTACAGTCATCCCTGTTCTTGGAATTATTCTCTGCTTCCTTCCATGTGTATTCCTTGTCTCTGAGCACTGTCATAATTTCTCTTCTCCAGGTAAGTCTAGGTCTTCCTCGTTTTCTATTTCCTTGAGTATTCCATGTCAGTGCTATTCTCCTGTCTTGCTATGCTGGTGTCGAGTTTCCTCAGAATGTGGCCAATCCACCTCCATTTCCTAGACATGATTTGTAGGTTCATAGGTTCTTGTCCTGCCCTTTTCCAGACCTCTTCGTTCCTGATCTTGTCCTGCCATTTAATGTTTAAAATCCTCCTCAAGCAGTAGTTCGTGAATGTTTGTATCCTCTGTTGTATTGTCTTGGTCATAACCCATGTCTCCGAACCATATAACAGGACAGTCTTTACGTTTGTATTGAAAAGCCTAAATTTGGTTCTTGTTTTGATTTTCTTAGATGACCATATTTTGTTAAGTTGGATAAATGCTGTCCTGGCCTTGGTTATTCTAGCTTTAACATCCTTTTGTTATGACTAAATTGTGGAAACCATTAAAATAAAATTGTATTTAATCTGCGTAAAATTAAACATTTAGTTGTCTTTAGGTAATGTAAAAGGACTTACGCCTGAGCTTAGCTTTAGTTGTGTGTAACTGTCCTTAGCAGTTTAGCCTTTTTATAGTTTCTGCCAGGCTGTCTAACCCACACATTTCTTGTTTGGATTTCAGACCTATCTTAGACCTGAATGGTATACATTTCTAGCTGCGATTTCAGACCTATCTTAAACCTGAATGGTATACATTTGTTGTTGGGATTTCAAAAGTATCTTAGACCTGAATGGTATACATTTCTAGCTGAGATTTCATACATATCTTAGACCTGAATAGTATACATTTATTGTTGGGATTTCAAAAGTATCATAGACCTGAATGGTATACATTTCTAGCTGCTATTTCATATATATCTTAGACCTGAATAGCATACATTTGTTGTTGGAATTTCAAAAGTATCTTAGACCTGAATGGTATACATTTCTAGCTGCTATTTCATATATATCTTAGACCTGAATGGTATACATTTCTAGCTGCTATTTCATATATATCTTAGACCTGAATGGTATACATTTCTAGCTGCTATTTCATATATATCTTAGACCTGAATGGTATACATTTCTTGTAATGACAAAATGTATCAGACGGGCGAGTCAGAGCAAGGGAAGGCCCTATCCCGCCTCTCAGTTGGTGCTCCTGGTAACAATCGCCCTAGCTAACAGAAACGTTTTTTCTGTTGTCTCCTGAAGTGGTGGAGTCTGCAGAGGTCTTCGAATTTTGAGGCGTCATTCTGAGTCTTTAAAGCTTGTCACTGCAATCGCGCCTCTCAGTTCGAACGGAGGCTGTGTTTCCGTATCTTCACAGCCTCACCTGTTAAGAGCAGACATCATCTGTTTCCGGGGAGACTTGTCTTATCTCCTTCCTCATATACCTTTCAGCGTGAAGGGGACAAATAGACGCCTTGATAGAGCTCGGCAGTTTGCTTCGTATAATGGGATATTTCAGGTTTCTGTAACCCCCCCCCCTCCCGGGCAGCTTCTCCACCTGTTTCCTACAGTTCTTAGCGTGAATGTTTTCATTTCTGTACGATCTGAAGTAGTCGTGTAACGTGGCCGAGCTGTTTGACTTATTGCTTCTGGATGTAGTGTACTACTGCCTTCGTTCGACCCTCGCCCTGATAGTGTTGCATCTTAATTGGTCTCTTCTCGCTGCGTGTAGTATTCTCTTTAAACATCTTATTTCTGTCCTGATGGTTTTTTTTTAGCCGTTAGAGTCCATGTTTGACAGTGATAGGACAGAGATGGGTGGAAGATCAAGCTGTACGACGCTCTTTTTACTTCATTTGTAATGTATTTGTTTTTCAGCATCGATGTCTTTTGTCCAAGATCCTGATTTGCTGTATTGAATCTTGTATTATTCTCAATACTGGCATCGATTTTCCCAGAGGATGATACTGCATTTCCCAGGGAGGTCGTGGATGGCGGAGGCAGAAGAGACAATGTCAGCGGTCTGCCACCCAGAGCAGATTCCCCTAGAACAGGAATGGACTAAAGTGCCAGATGTGCAGACTCTAAGGAAGGTCGTGACCCAGCTTGGCCGTGAATGCCGGGACTGGGCTCAGGGTAAAAGAAGCCCAGGTGGAGGGACAGAGTCAGCATCACTCCGAACCACGTGACCCTGTGATTTTCACAGACGGGTCAGCGAGGCCTAAAAAGTGGCGGACAGGCCTACGTTGTCTACTGTAACCAAGAACGGGTTGTGAGTAAATCGGGAGCCTATGAAACCAGCATTTCGAGCATGAGACTGGAGGTGCGAGGAGCGTCAGAAGCAATTTCCTGGTTGGCGGAGCAGGACGACACCCGTGGAGTCATTGTAACAGACTCCCAGAGCATGCTACGGAGAACCCAGAGACATTTCTTCCGCAGGGAGTGGTTTAGCGCGCGTTATCCGCAACCAGTGTGTGACAGGCTCCATCAGCAGGCGCACACTTCAGTGGTTGTTGGAACGGAAGGCGGAGCACGTATGGGAATGTCCAGAGTGCGGGGATGCCACTCTCTGATTACAATTACAGCAATTACAATAGCTATTTGAAAAGCTTCACTTGTTGCAAAGACTGACTGTCTGGTGAGCATGGCGAGAAGATAAGTCTGGGTCTTTTCCCGCCTCCGTTGGTTCGCTAGTTATATCTTTATCCTCTCTCACAGATAACACATACAGCTGGGCCAAGTGGGAGAGGGTGTACAGCCGGCGCACAGCTTCGGGTTCCGGAAGTTTTTTTTTTCTTATTTTAAAGGTTGTTTCGGAGAGTTCGGGGGAGGGGAGAGCCCATAGTGGATGAAAACAGAATGGCTAATGAATATAATAAGCCAGCTGGGAGTGGGGAGAAATAGTTTTGCACCGCCATATAAAGTTCCTGTCGGAGGCCCTGTTTATAACAATGCATAGTTAAAACGTCACACGCCAAGAGTTTAAAACGTCACACGCCAAGAGTTTAAAACATCACAAGTCAAGACAGTGTTCTACTACTGCAGAACTACACAGGTCAGGCACATTTTACAGTGGATTATATTCACAAACAGCAAGAACAAAAAAGCCTTCACTTGCAAAATAGGACACATTAACATTCAAAGCCCAAATCTTAAAACCAATAAGACAGGTCAGATGTTCAAACAATTATCTCAACTGCCTGTCAGTGGTCAGACACTGAGAACAATGTCCGACAGTAATGCAAGTAGAAGTTAGTTCTTTAACCCACTTACTCCCTGTAATCTTCCTCTGAATCAGACAAACAGAGATGGGATTTGAAATTCATATGCCATTTTAATACACAGTAGCTCCTCCCCTCGCAGTTATCCCCCACCACCGTGTATCGTCGGTTTTGTCAACCACGGTTTCAGTTTCTCGGAGTTTGGAAATATTTCTTTTTATTCCAGAAGTTAAAAATATATCAATTTAAATTCATAAATTGTGCTCCCTGACCTTCCTGCCTTGACCAGTTTCCAGGTGAGACAGTTCCTTAATAGAGCCGCACAACTGTGATGCTGACAATTCTTTTGAGTCAAGAGAAGCCTCATTGTCTCTTAGTATGTCTCTCTCTCTCTCTCTCTCTATATATATATATATATATATATATATTAAAAACGTGTATTAACTCTCTCTCTCTCTATATATATATATATATATATATTAAAAACGTGTATTAACTCTCTCTCTCTATATATATATATTAAAAACGTGTATTAACTCTCTCTCTCTCTCTATATATATATATATTAAAAACGTGTATTAACTCTCTCTCTCTATATATATATATATTAAAAACGTGTATTAACTCTCTCTCTCTATATATATATATTAAAAACGTGCATTAACTCTCTCTATATATATACATATTAAAAACGTGTATTAACTCTCTCTCTCTATATATATATATATATATATATATATATATATATATTAAAAACGTGTATTAACTCTCTCTCTCTCTCTATATATATATATATATTAAAAACGTGTATTAACTCTCTCTCTCTCTCTATATATATATATATATATATATATAAAAACGTGTATTAACTCTCTCTCTCTCTCTATATATATATTAAAAACGTGTATTAACTCTCTCTCTATATATATATTAAAAAGTGTATTAACTCTCTCTCTATATATATATATATATTAAAAACGTGTATTAACTCTCTCTATATATATATATATATAAATATTAAAAACGTGTATTAACTCTCTCTCCCTATATATATATATATATATTAAAAACGTGTATTAACTCTCTCTCTCTATATATATATATATTAAAAACGTGTATTAACTCTCTCTCTTTCTCTCTCTCTCTCTCTCTCTCTATATATATATATTATATATATATATATATATATATATATATATATATATTGTGTGGTCGTATTCGCGGGTTCAAGCATCCGCGGTGAGGCTTGAAACCAAATGGCCGCGAATACGAGGGGACAACTGTACTTAGGACCTCTTCTCCTCACGGCGAAAAATGAGATGACTCTTCTTCTTCTGTCAGTTTTGTTTTTTCCTGCTTAATTCTCATTTCAATTTTCGTTCTTTCAGGCATTATCTGTTTGACAAGGATGAGATAAGCTGAAACATATTTAAAAAAAAATTTTAGACAGATAAAATATGAAGAGATAACTGATAAATTAAAAACAGGTGGCATTGATTCAGTGCGTTGGCTTGGCATTAAGTTCTAAATGAGAAGATGATAATAAGAGTGATGATAAATGATTGATCAGAGAATCTGTGAGCTGGTTAAATACTCCATAGAAATTTCAACAAGTTTTTGGGGTTTTTTTTCCCAGAAATTACTTAACAGCTTTCAGGAAATATTATTACTGATTGAGCAGTCAGTTGGTGCTGCGATGATTTCTATTTTTCTTAACGTAAAACTTTAAAGATTCAGGATTTTTTTTTTTTTTTTGGCTAACAATATTAATTTTAATTTTTAAAAAAATTATATTTTCGTAAGAATCATGGACAATAGGCAAGTCTGCACAAAAATCATTGGAAGCAGCAGAAATGTGGTTTATTAGAAGAATGTTGCGAATTCCCTGGACACCAAAAATAACTAATGAAGAATGTATGAGAAGAGCTGGAGAGACAAAAAAAAAACCTAATCAAAAAGATAAGAGAGAGACAATGTACTTTCATAGGACATGCAATGAGAAGAGGGGGCATTGAAAATATTATAACAACAGGAAAAATAGAAGGAAGAAGATCAAGAGGAAGACCAAGAGAAATGATACTGGACAGTCTGACGGGATGGTGTGAGAGGAGATCACCAACTGAGCTGATGGCCTGCATGAAGGATCGGATACTCTGGAGAAGCATAATAGCCAACGCCAGTCGGCACGGCACATGATGATGATGATGAAGAATCTCATGTACCATAAAGAAGTTCCCCCCCCCCCCTCCCGGGCATCCCAGTTCTGGTGCAGCCAGTCTCTTCCATCTAGTATAGCATTTTCGTTCTCCTGCTTGTTATTTATAGATCTCTCCTTCATCTAAGTCCATAAATACAGGATATCTTTTCTCGGGGGCGAATACGCACTCAGGCTGCGTGAGTTAGCAGTCAGCGATCCATAGCTTGCGTCACGGTCGGCGAACCACAGTCAGCCGTGGCCCTGGAAATAGACGGTCCGGCCAAGTAAGTAGGGTTCACAAGTGGGAAGGCGCAACCGGTCCTAAAAATTTAGCGTAGTCAAAGTTGGATGCGTTGAGTTAAGAGGTGCATAACCGCAGCACAGCCCAACCACCGCCATTTTGAGGACGAGCGACGAAGAAGAAAACCGAAGTTTTCTAAATCTTCTTTTTTGAAAAAATATTCTCCTTTATTTGGATTTGTAACAGAATATTTTATTTGTTTACTTTTAGTCAAAGTATATTTTCGTTATCTGTTTCTCCGCGTCTTATCTACAGCAGTGAGCCTTAATGACTCGGAAATCTGAAGAAGAAGAAGAAGAAGAAGTTTCTCCAAGTGCTTCTTTCTCCATTTAGTTTTGTAATCCCATCGCCCTTCCTTCTATTTCTGTAATGAAAACTCGCTCTCCATGTTCTGTATCGCTCAGCTGAACATTCATGTATTCACCCATCTGTTACACGCCAATGACTGATGGGAAATATGATACCATATCTGTTTCCTGTGCGCAATCAATATTGCCATTGTGTAACCCGCGGCTGAGAACTCCTTGTTGGGTTCTCTTACAACTGGCGTCGGTCCTGACCACATTGCGCCACATATTTTCTGTTAAAGAACAGAAGAACACAAGATAAAAGAAAAAAGGTTTCAAAGGACGGAAAATATTTTATGTAATCAATCACTAGCACTGAACGTGTGTTATATTGAACCAATCCCCTTTTTATGGATGTGAGTCGCATGTTACTACTGTGCCATTCAGGCACCCAATACGACATGTGATACTACAGTTTAGACTCACGCCAATGGAAAAACAACTACCGTACTTTGCTAAACGCTGAGTAACAGCATTCACCCCAGATACAGAACTTTCCTCTTCTACAATAACTTTGTGGCACTAGACTCTAAGTAACAGCATTCACCCCAGGTACAATAATTTACTCGTCAACAATAACCTTGTGCCACTAGATACTAAGTAACAGCATTCACCCAGATACAATATTTTACTCTTAAACAATAACATTGTGGCACTAGATACTAAGTAACAGCATTCACCCCAGATACAATATTTTACTCTTCAACAATAACCTTGTGGCACTAGATACTAAGTAACAGCATTCACCCCAGGTACAATACTTTACTCTTCTGCAATAACATTGTGCTACTAGATACTAAGTAACAGGATTCAACCCCAGGTACAATACTTTACTCTTCTGCAATAACATTGTGCTACTAGATACTAAGTAACAGGATTCAACCCCAGGTACAATACTTTTCTCTTTAACAATAACATTGTGGCACTAGATACTAAGTAACAGAATTCAACCCCAGGTACAATACTTTTCTCTTTAACAATAACATTGTGGTACTAGATACTAAGTAACAGAATTCACCCCAGATACAATACTTCACTCTTCTACAATAACATTGTAATACTAGATACTAAGTAACAGAATTCACCCCAGATACAATACTTCACTCTTCTACAATAACATTGTGGCACTAGATACTATGTAACAGCATTCACCCCAGGTAGAATACTTCACTCTTCAACAATAACATCGTGGTACTAGATACTATGTAACAGCATTCACCCCGGGTACAATACTTCACTCTTCAACAATAACATTGTGGTACTAGATACTATGTAACAGCATTCACCCCAGGCACAATACTTCACTCTTCAACAATAACACTGTGGTACTAGATACTATGTAACAGCATTCACCCCAGGTACAATATTTCACTCTTCTACAATAACCTTATGGCGCTGGACACAACTGAACAATTCATGAAACAGGGGACAGCACTGACAGAAAGAACGTTGATATAAAACAACAGTATAAGACGCCATTTAACAAGTCATTAAACATATTTAATATGAAACAAATTATGAGTGCGAATCCTGATGGATGGAAGGAAATGAAGCAATCGACACAAAAAATTAGAAGAATCAAAATGCCAAAAGATGCAAAATTTCCCGACGAAATTTACTTCAGCATGGGGAAAACACACGAACTCAGACAATCTAACCTCTCAATGGAAATATCCAACCGAATAAACTCTGCCAAAAAAAAAAGAATTAACCCTACATCACATTCCTACAATCACTCACTGTCATAAAAAGTGACATATGAACCTACATTCTATCAGCTGCACAAACTACAAGTATGTCCTAAAAAGGATAAAAAACCGAGAAGTATTTCTTACATTCTGCCTCTACAGTTTAATCATCCTAACACTGTCAAACTAGACAAAGGCTAAACTAGTCTCCTTAGGACGAGGGTTCATTTACATCTCTCTTCTCTCTCTCTCTCTCTCTCTCTCTCTGGGTTGTCTCGTTCTCTCTTTAGCATATCTTTATATCACATATTTTCTCTCAAATCTAGCACATCTTTATGTCACATCTTTTCTATCAAATCTAGCAAACCTTTATATCACATCTTTTCTCTCAAATCTAGCAAACCTTTATATCACATCATTTCTCTAAAATCAAGAAAACCTTTATATCACATATTTTCTCTCAAATCTAGCAAATCTTTATATCACATCTTTTCTCTAAGATCTAGCAAATCTTTATATCACATCTTTTCTCTCAAATCTAGCAAACCTTTATATCACATCTTTTCTCTCAAATCTAGCAAATCTTTATATCACATCTTTTCTCTCAAATCTAGCAAACCTTTATATCACATCTTTTCTCTAAAATCTAGAAAACCTTTATATCATATTTTTCCTCGAGCGCACTTCGCGGACTTCTCTCTCAGTTCCCAAATTCCAGTGAAGCTCACTACGCTCAACACACGAACAGCCAGTCAGTGGTTCGTGGACAAGGGCATTCACTCTATCTTTACTACAGTGACCTAATCTAATCATTTTAGTGTCCCTTGTGCTGTTACAGATGTGAAACATGGACAATCAACAGGGAAGTACAGTGCCGTTTTGAAGCAGTGGAATTTTTTCTTTTAGTAATGCTTATTGAATGCTTATTGAAGAAGGCTGGCTAGTAAAGAGAATTAAAGAGAGAAAACTTAAATATTTTGGACACATTAAACGTCATGATAATTTAGAGAAGACCGTATTGGAAGGATACATAATGGGAAAAAGAAAAAGAGGAAGACCAAAACGAAGATGGCTGCAAGATATCGTTGACGATCTGCAAATGGACGCAGCAGCAGCAGACCATCTTGCTCACAACAAGGAGTGCTGTTAGGGAGGCAAAGTTCCGCAATAGACATGCATAAGAATGAATGAATGAATGAAAAGAATGCTAAAGGTACCAAGGACAGCGAATAGGTCAAAAACGAAGAAGTCCCGAAAGAGGCAGAAGAAAAGAGACAAGCAATAACAAAATTCAGGAAGAAACAATCTAAATTCATAGGACGCTCCACGAGAGCTGGTAGACTGGAATATTTAGTAACAACATGGAAGATAGAGGGCAAAAAAGATCGAGGCAAACAAAGAAAGATGATAGACGGACTTATGAAGTGGCATAGAGAAAGAACATCAGTCCCACTCATAATTAACTCCCGGAATAGAGAACTGTACAAAAATATGACCACCAGCGGGCGTCAGCGTGGTAGTGGATAGACAGACCTTTTATTCTTACAGCCGGTCTCTGTTTATGACCGCTTTTATTCCGCACCTAATGTCGGAAAGACTGAAAAAAGCACTGTACGTCATTTCCAGATATTTCTAGAGGACTTTAAAATGTGGATCAAAATAAAAGATAACTATATTTTGGTGCGTATTTTCAGATATAAAACTGCTACCAACCATAATTGAAAAATTGAGATTTCCAACACATTTGATACAATTAACATCACCGCTGTATCTAGACCAACAAGCAGCAGTAAGAATAAATGGTGAAACAAGAAGTTGGTTTGACATAAAACAAGGGTCCGTCAGGGGTGCATATTGTTGCCGTACTTATTTAACTTGTATACTGAAAATATAATGAGGAATGTTAGAGAAGATGTAGATAAAGAATATTACGATGCCACAACAATTGGAGGTTATGAAATACCAAAGATTAGATATGCTGATGGCACTGTATTACTGTCCACAACACAAAAAAGAATGGAAAAACTAATTATGTCGGTCCGTAAGAATAGTGAAGAGTAAAACCTTATCATAATGCGAATAAAACTAAATTGATGACAACTGACAAAACAAATAAGGCAGCTGAAAAATATATTTTAATGAGGAAAAATTGGAAGAGGTGGAGAGTTTGGAATATCTTGGATCATTATTAACGAATAATGGAGATACAAAAAGTAAAACAAATAAAGAATATGTGGAGAGGAACAGACAGAACTACACAAGTAAGATTTTTAAGGACATGCATCTTTCTCATCGCAACATATGCCTGTGAGACCTGGACACTTAACAAAACAGCTGAGAAACACATAAATGCCTTTGAATGTAAATGCTACAGGAGAGTTCTTCAAATATCATGCACACAAAAAGAACAAATATATCTATACTACAAGAACCTAATAGTGAGGAAGGTTGGCTAGTAAAGAAGATTAAACAGAAAAAACTTAACTATTTTGTCATGATAATTTAGAGAAGACAATCTTGGAAGGATATATAATAGTTTCCTAGAGAGAAAGACCAAGGCGAAGATGGCTGCATGATTTCGTGATAATCTAGAAATGGATGCAGCAGCAGCAGCAGCATCTTGCTTACAACCGAGAAGCCTACAGGAGAGCTGTTAGGGAGGCAAAGTTCCACAAGGGACATGCAAATGACTGACTGACTGACCAACTCGCGTGGCCTGTATTTTAATATTTAGAGAAAATTCGGAAAGTTTAATGGTCAAGCATCAGCTGACGAATTAAAGGAAAGAAAGTTCGAATCTAAGTTCCCTTCACTTTGTAACTGTCATACACGCAGTCTCAAAACAAACATCAAGTAATAGGCCGAAGAAAAAGAGGTCGACCATGTGAAACTCTAAAGAGGACATTGTTAAGAGAGGCCAAATTATTAGGCATATAAACTTGATGAGGTTGAATAGTTCACCGAAAGCAGGAAAACATGGCGAACTACCATGCGGGCCGCATGTGTCGTTTAACAGCGCGAGAGCGATGAAAGATGTGTGTGTGTATATATATATATATATATTCATTCATTCATTCATTCATTTGCATGTCCCTTGTGGAACTTTGCCTCCCAAACAGCACTCCTGTAGACCTCTCGGTTGTGAGCAAGATGGCCTGCTGCTGCTGCATCCATTTGCAGATCGTCAACGATGTCTTGCAGCCATCTTCGTCTTGGTCTTCCTCTTTTTCTTTTTCCCATTATGTATCCTTCCAATACGGTCTTCTCTAAATTATCATGACGTTTAATATGTCCAAAATATTTAATTTTTCTCTCTTTAATCCTCTTTACTAGCCAGCCTTCTTCAATGTTAAGCTCTTGTAGTATAGATATATTTGTTCTTTTTTGTGTCCACGATATTTGGAGAACTCTTCTATAGCATTTACATTCAAAGGCATTTAAGTGTTTCTCAGCTGTTTTGTTAAGGTCCAGGTCTCACAGGCATATGTTGCGATGTGAAAGATGCATGCCCTTAAAAATCTTATTTTTGTGGTTCTGTAAAGACAGACCTCTCCACAGATTCTTTATTTGTTTTACTTTCTGAAGAGCGATAGATGTCCTCCTTTTAATTTCCCTCATTGTATCTCCATTATTAGTTAGTAGTGATCCAAGATATTCAAAACTCTCCACTTCTTCCAGTTTTTCCTTTTTGATACATATTTCAGCTGCCTTGTTTGTTTTGTCAGTTGTCATCAATTTAGTTTTATTCGCATTAAGATAGAGGTTCTGCTCATATATGAAGATGAAGGACATATTGTAGGGAAATTTAGCATAGGACATAGAAATGAGGCAGGTGACAATCTAATGGCATTTTTCATTGAAAATGAGCTAATGATCGCTAACACACTTTTTAAACAACATCCAAGAAGACTTTAAACATGGACATCACTTGATGGGAAAACCAGGAATCAAACAGGTTACATTTTAGTGCAAAGAAGGTGGAGGTCAATTATAACATCAGCAAAAACTTTACCAGGTGCTGATTGTGACACGGACCATGAATTATTAATAGCAGACATGAAGATAAAGATAAAAAAGACAGTTACGGGATCAAGACCACTCCGCTTTGATCTTACAAAAATACCAGAACAATACGGTTTTGAGTGATGAACCGTTTCGAAATCCTGATGGGTGTACAGGAGAAGATGACAACAGATGAACTGGCTACGCAGGCCAAAGATATCTTAATAACAACAGTTAAAGACATGGTTCCAGTAAAGAAAACACAAAAGAATGGATGGATTACAGCAGGTACTCTAGAACTGATAAAACAACGTAGACAAATGAAGACGCAATGGAAAATGACAAACAACAACAATGAGAAATATAAAACTTTAACAAAAGAAATACGAAGAAATATAAGAAAAGACAAAAACAATACATACAAGATTGTTGTGAAAGAATATACACTCGTATAGTTTATATATATAAAGTATACGAGTGTAAAAATCTAAACTTTATTATTATTATGTCTGCATATGTCATCATATAATAGTTTAGTAATCAAAATGGAAAAATATACATAGAAGGGACAGATATTGAAGAAGTCAATCAATTTGCATACCTTGGCAGCTACATAGACCAGGATGGTGACACCAGAAAGGAAGTTAGGATCAGAATTTCAAAAGCAGCATCAATCTTCAAGAATCTTGAGAACATATGGAATTCAAAAGTTATAAGCACAAAAACCAAGTTAAGACTATTCAATTCAAATGTAATATCCACCCTCATTTATGCATGCGAAAGCTGGAAAACAACTAACGAAATAGAAAAGAAATTAGACTCTTTTGAAAACAAATGCATAAGGAAAATATTCGGCATCAAGTGGAACGAATTCAAGAACAATGCAGAGATAAGACAGATGACTGAACAACAACCAGTCTCATGGGTGATCAGGAAAAGGAGATGGACATATGTTGGTCACTTGATGAGAAGAAATGATCAGAGAATCCCAAAACAAGCTATCAAGTGGAACACAACAGGCCAAAGAAAAAGATGCAGGTCGCGTGAAACTCTGAAGAGGACATTGTTAAGAGAGACCAAATTAACAGGCATAAATATCTTTTGATGAGGTTGAAAGACTCGCTGAAGACAGGAAAAATTGGCGAACTACTTTGCGAGCCCTATGTGACGTTTAACGGCACGGGAAGGATATAAGATAAGATAAGATATAAGATATGTCATTAGCGTTGTAGCGAGTTTCAGACATGGGTTCAGATTTGAAAGCTGTCGTATTTCCTCTGTTTGTCTTTTTGCCTTTCGCCCCATCTACCCACTTTTTCCTTGGTTGTCCTCGCATCTTATATCCAGACGTTTTCGAGTTGTATGCGCATAAAACTGTTTGTGGACAGTTTCGGTGTTTTCTTTTCACATTTAGTAATAATTAACTAGGAAACTTTTGATATGAGTATTGTTTATGTAGCGTGCCATACTCCATTTATCTTGTTTTCTAGAATATTTGTCACTTACTTGTTACATATAAACTGTAAAAGATTGAGCACTTGTTAAAACATGCATACAAATACGTGCATAACTCGCTGTAGCTTCCACAGAACAGCAGATATCAAGCGGATGGGCAAACGCTTATACAGCTGCACAGTTGAAGGAAAAATAACAAATATTTCATTTGAAATCGTGTATTTAGTGCGGACAAGTAAGCTTTTTACAAGTTTTACTCACTCACCATCATCGTGTGCCGTCTTCTGTACGGAGGTTGGCGGTAATGAATCTCCAGTTTTCTCGATTATCTCGCTTTGGTGGTGCACTCAGCCAGGCTGTATCTTGTCCATTCTCTTATGTTATCTCCCCTTCTACACCTTTGTCCGCTTCTAGCTCTTTTTTTTTCTTCCACCTTTACTTGTAGTAATATCTGCAGTATATTATTACGTCTTTTAAGGTAGTTAAAGTGTTTTGTTTTCCTGAGTCTAATTTCTATGAGAACTGCACTTGTAGCTGCTCTAAGATTTGTTTTTATTCTTTTCACTCTTCACCGTATAAAGGACCTACTTTCCTCTAGATGCTCATTTTTGCTGCGTTTATCCTTCTCCCAGACCTAGAATCCAGGTGTCTGATT
This sequence comes from Achatina immaculata, assembly GCA_009760885.1. NCBI lineage: Eukaryota > Metazoa > Mollusca > Gastropoda > Stylommatophora > Achatinidae > Lissachatina > Lissachatina immaculata. The sequence goes on along the minus strand of CM019703.1, from coordinate 1,421,803 downwards.
TTACTCATTAAAATGAAGTTATATAACCCTTCACCACATTCCTACAATCACTCTCTCTCTCTCTCTCTCTCTCTGAACCTTAAGTGCGCAGGGCACATGGGGCTTCCGCAAGAGTTGTCCACAAATGCCTACAATCACTCACTGTCCTAAAAAGTAACATCTGAATCAACCCTAACCGTTAAACATTGCCCGGACCCTCGAGATGGAAGAATAGGAAGGTAGCGGCTTCCGTTATAAAAAGTAAACACAGACATCGCTTTATCTCAGACCAAACGTACCTTGATTATGCCGTTGTTGGATGAGCGAATCCAGTCAGTAATCTGTACCGTCTTCAGATCTGTTTGATGACGCAGGCTTTCGGCCGTGGAGTCAAGGAAAGATAACAAATATTTAATTCGAAATCTTTGTAAAGCTTATAAAAGTATTTACTCATTCATCAGCATCGTCATGTGCCGCATTCAGTACGAAAGTTGGCGGTAATGAACCCCCAGTTTTTTCTGCGCGTCTTTGGAGCAGCTGAGCAGGACCCAACCAGGTTCAGATTGGCGGTCAGTTTTACACCGAAGTCCGGTGTAAGCTAAACTTAAGAATTTGTACAACTTAAGCTAAACTTACCAATCTGTACAGAAAAAAAACCTTTCTCAGCCAGACCAGTCAAAGATAATATTTTCTTTCAGCTCCAAATTCAGTGTGCCATTGTTCTGGTTCGATTTGGAACCAGCATTTAAAAGTAAGGTTTACCCCTTCTACACTGAAAATTATCCTCGGGCGCCTGTGGAGGCTGAGTGATAAATAAACATACTGGATAAATAAACGATTTATAAGCGGTTTTACTATTTCCTTACTAGTTGACTTTAATATCATAAAATGACTGAACTAACTGGATCAATGAATGAGAGAATCTGGATATATTTAGAACCATAGTCAACTGCCGAAATGAAGGCAATAAACAATACATTTAATTGTATATAAAGAAGAGCACATAAACAATAATTCCTCCAGGGAAATTTTTATAAAGGAAAACGAATTTAAACAAAGAAAAATTACCATATTCAAAAACGAAGAAACGAACATCTCGTGTTCATCTGTCTCTAGTTCTTGGTATTTGTCCATTCATTATAAATGATATCAGGATTGACAAAACGCTACCAGCTAATAAGTTTTATTTCTTGTTTTTTTTTTTAATCAGCATTTCTAAATGGCATTTAGCTCAACCTTGTTTCCAGATGTTTTTTGTTTTGTTTTTTTGTTGTTGTTTGATCAGGCCCCGTCTCATCCTCTTAATTGCTCCCTGACTTAGTCAACCAAGTTCTCTCTCTCTCTATATCTCTCTCTCTCTCTCTCTGACCCTTAAGTGCCCATGGCACATGGGGCTTTCGCAAGGGGTTTCCACAAATGCCTTCCTTTGCCTTTTTCCCGCTCTTGTCCAGGCGAGCCCTCTATTGCTCAACATCCTCTCTGTTCTTCTCCATTTCTCCTTTGGTCTACCCTTACTTCTGTTCCCCTGTGATGTCCATCTTAGTGCTATTTGTGGTAGCGAGTCGTCAGTCATCTGGAGCACATGTCCCAACCATCGTCAGCATCTTTCTTCAATGATTGCTGTCAATGGCTTCATCTACATTTATGCCAAAAAGATGTTATTTCTTACGGTGTTTGGCCAAAATATTCCTCTAATTTCTCGTAAACATTTAGTCTGGAAAGAATTCAGCTTGTTTTCTATAGTTATGGTGAATTTCCAACATTCACCTTCCATGGAATAGTACTACTCACAGCACCACACTTAGAACATTACTATTAAATATCCTGATTTTCATCTTCATGCTTATTTTTTTATTTTTATTTTTATATAGTCTGCAGCATTGCAAAAGCCTTGTTTGCTCTAGTAAATCCGTTGTTGATGTCCCCTGTGCTGTCTCCTTCTTCTACTACTCTGCTACCAAGATATACAAATTCATTGACCTCCTCCACTAGCTTGTTATCTGGTCTCACTACATTTCTTTTGTTCACATTTTGCTTCACTAACTTTGCCGTTCCTACGTTTATCTTTAATCATATAATGTTAGCAGTCTGAGTTATCTTATTTGTTTTATCTTGCATATCTTAGTGCCTGCTTCACAGCAGACAAATATTCTGAAATACAGTAGACAAATGCTCTGAAACAATATAAATATATTCTAATTGCTCTCCTGTGGGGCATATACGCCACGCTGGGAAACACTGACCTAAACGATTTCTCTCAACAACAAAGCAATTCTGTAACGGTATATGGGTTACTGCGTGTGTCGTGGCTGCTCAGGTCTTGCTACAGCACACGCTTAAGTAACTGACGATGTGACTGTTGGTCATTTGGTCATGTGACTAAGTTGTTACTGAACTTGGAATCAAGATTTGGGCTGGAGGAAGAACAGCTGTGTGAAAGCTAGAGAATAGACTATGGAAGTATTCGAGATCTTCATTTGTGTGTACGAGGCGCTGAGAAAGTGATTAAATATTGGACATGTTCGTCAAAGAAGAGATCGCTCGTGAACCACGGTCACAGTCAACGTGAATGTTCGCTTGGATGTTAGTGTAAGTTGAGACGTCACTACTCACAGCATCACCTTGGATGTTAGTGTAAGTTGAGACGTCACTACTCACAGCATCACCTTGGATGTTAGTGTAAGTTGAGACGTCACTACTCACAGCATCACCTTGGATGTTAGTGTAAGTTGAGACGTCACTACTCACAGCATCACCTTGGATGTTAGTGTAAGTTGAGACGTCACTACTCACAGCATCACCTTGGATGTTAGTGTAAGTTGAGACGTCACTACTCACAGCATCACGTTGGATGTTAGTGTAAGTTGAGACGTCACTACTCACAGCATCACCTTGGATGTTAGTGTAAGTTGAGACGTCACTACTCACAGCATCACTTTGGATGTTAGTGTAAGTTGAGACTTTGGATGTTAGTGTAAGTTGAGATGTCACTGCTCACAGCATCACTTTGGATGTTAGTGTAAGTTGAGATGTCACTACTCACAGCATCAATTTGGATGTTAGTGTAAGTTGAGATGTCACTGCTCACAGCATCACTTTGGATGTTAGTGTAAGTTGAGACGTTGGATGTTAGTGTAAGTTGAGACGTCACTACTCACAGCACCACATATAACACTCATTCACCCCCTAGATCATGCCGTACAGACATGAGGGACAAACCTACGGAACCTCAGATCATGCAAGATGATCCCTCTTCCCCCACCCCCTACCCCCATTCAAATCTATTTTCTACCTCCACCGAACCCTTTAAACCTCTAGCTCTCTAGGCAGATGGGGCCCTCTGTGTCATGGCTTCCACAGCTTCTGTAACCTTCTAGTTTCAAACGCTTCTAGGGGCTGAGTACAATATTCGAACACAAATACTGCGACTTACTTCCCTTTAGGCATCTTTCCGTATTAGGAATGCTGTGGCTTTACTGACTCACTGGAAACCAAGCTTCATCACTATTTGAAGCGCGTCCGCCTAACCTTGATTGCACCACTACAATGACCAATTAACAGGATCACGGCGTGTTGTATAATAAATAATCTTCACCAGTTTTGCTTGCCTGGTATGAAATAGCAGTGTTCCCTGCCTAAAGATGGTTAGGTAAACTGGAGAAATTGAAAAAAGAACAAGGGATATCTTTTCTTCTTTGCGTTCTTTCTCAGATGTTGATCCAGCCTTTTTTAAAAACTGAGTTTCATTGCGGCCTCTAGAGCTGTTAGGCTACCAAATAATTGTTTCTCGAGTAGGAACTGGTGAGCGACCACAGGTAAAGATCTGATCTTAGTACTGAGCTAGCACTCTTGTAACACGTGTTCAACATCTACACCGAAAATGAAAAGAGAAAGAAACCGTTTTGTGCTCTGAGTTTTGGGCAAGCAAACATTCAGAAAAAAGATGAGAGAATAAACAGAATATTAAAGAAATGGGGGGCAGATTCGACCTGTCTTATCACTGGACTTGTCAAGAAGGTCTGATAAAGTCTGAGAGGAAACAGCGTACATCCCTGTCTATCTTGTTTAGTTGCGTCCGACATGGTGTTTATCAGTAACCTTGGTTAGATAAGGAAGGTCGACCGAGGACAAAGGTAGGTATCACAAAAAAACGCCTACAGCTAGCTCGTAGCGGTACACATAAACCACAGTGTGCTGAATGGTAAACTTGTCAACATTAGTGAATTCGCCTGCATACAGCTCTAATCTGACCTAGCAAAGATTATGACTATAGAGCTAAACGTGTCACGAGTTTACAGAATAGGCATGCTGTCAGTGGAATTTTTTTTAAATCTGTAAACTAGCAGATTCTCTGTTTACATGTGTAAAGTAGAGTTAGACGAAGTTGTGTGCTACAGTTTAAAAAAAATGGAAGGAGAAAGGGGGGGGGGGATAATCAAGAACAGTGACACGGTTATGAAAAACAGCTCAATATTTCGGCAGAAATACCTTTATCAAGGACAAGAGGGATAACGGAGCGGAAAGATAGAACATAGATCGTACTTATTCAGCTTTTGCAAAGGGTATGCCTAAGTAGTAACAGAGCAGCTTGTCCAATTCAGGCGAACGGACAGCTGCAGCCAGGAAAGGCCATCGTCATTTCCTGCCAGCACTTCGTGGAAACAGGCTGTCAGCACTGAATGACCAGTGAGACAGGGAACAGAGTAATAATGGAGTTCTCTGAGGAGACAGGAATGATAGCATGTCCTAGTGAGATGACCACATCAACACATTTTTAAAATTCTACATCCAAAATAAATCAATAAAACTTTGGCAGCCTGTTCCCTCCATCACTTTCATCAAATTGATCGTTATTGTCATAATCACGGGCCGAGTCTCAGAACACTATCACTTTCATCAATAATTCGTTATTGTCATAATCACGGGCCGAGTCTCATAACACTAGGAAAAAGCATCATTATTTTAACTGCAGTTTTTAAATTTTCGTGTATGTTTAGAAATTGCTTGCATTATGCAAGAGAAATGTTACGTGATTCACCAATGCTTTATCGTCGCATGAGACAGACAACTGATTCGTAGTCTACGTCAGCGAACTTAAAAACTACTCATACTTAAATGTTATTTTACAAATTTCAATTCCTTCGCCGTTACGAAATCTAATGTCATGAAATTCACTACAGGAAAGTTGAAAAGTCGACAGCAACGAAACACTTTTATTTCCAGAAACTGATTTTAAAAAATCACTGCATTGGAATAAACACAAATAATTCACAGTTACCATACCGAAGACCACCCATGTAATAGAATATAGATTTATAGAATAAAAGTTAGACAACTCATCATAGATTTAGAAAGTTGGGATAAAAAGGATTAGGTCCCATAGAAATCAATATCTTTGTGCTTAGATTATTCCCCTTCTTAAGTCGGATGCTTGCATATCATGTGCCGGGCATGGTTCACGTGTAACTTATGAGAAAGAAAAATGAGAGAGAAATCAGATGATTTGATATAGTTGAAATCTGAGTTTTGGAGAGGGCAGTTCGTAGGTTAGATTGTCTGTGAAAATGTGTAGTTGTGTAGTGTGATAGATAGTATAGAAGCGTAGTAGAAGTTCTGTTGGCGACAAAGTCTGTGGACGTCAGTAGAGGCTAGGAACATATTCTATGTTGTCTTGAGTTGGAATTTCGTCCTGTCATGTTTTCTTGGACTGTATTATGCCATACGTTTGTTATACTCGTCACATTGTTCATCGTCATCATCACCCCGTGTACCAATAAAGTCTTCATAACTTAATATTGCTGCTACTGTGCTGCTATTTGCCACTGAGAGAATGATCGTTCCTGGGAAAGTGAGTCTGTGAAACGAGTAGCTAAACAGATGTGGAAAGAAACTGAGCTTGACTGTATTTGAAAGAATAAAATCTCGACTGTAAGTGAAGTAAAGTTAGTATTAACTAGTAACAGAAGAGAAGATCATGTATCTTGAGAAAATCAGTAGTAGTATCCAATGTGTAATGCATGTTGCAGCTATTATAGCAGAGCATAATTATAGAGCAGGAAATTATACATTACATTAATGTGATAGTTATAAGAGTTCAGGCGACAGTAGATTTTATTTGCTTAACCCAAACATTCACTTACACTGACTCCGACTCGAACACTTCCTGCAGACACGGCCTTCTTTTTTGTACGAGAATTTTTTTTTTTTCCTGAGAACATTCTCAGCACAACTAGAGAATTATGAGAAGCAGACTGAGCGAGAGGTGAACTCACTTGACACAGTGCGCTATTCAGCGTAACATCCGTGGCCTAAATCAAAAGCCGGGAAATGAAGATTTATTTCTTTGTTTATTTGTTTACTCTAAATTGTAAAAAGCTCTTAAGATTTCTTCAAGCTTTGGCGGATCCCCTGATGAAACATTGTGGATCACTTGGGGTTCCGTGAACTCCATGTTAAGAACCACTGATCTGGGATAAACGTGTGTGCGGCACTAACACACCAGCTTCTCAGAATACCGACATATGTGTCATTTTGTTTTGTCGAGTCTCATTAACAGTCTCATAGAAATTCGTTGTGCCAATGTACCATGGTCTAATTTCTCTGTATCCAGAACGTCAGGTATGTTAAGCTGATTCATTCTTTAATCATGTCAGGGATCGGAAACCTTCATTTACATTTTTAACCACACCATTAGGGCCTGTTGGCAGCCAGAAATTAACAGAATTATCCAACGTTTGAATGGGGTTAATTCACAACATGTTCATATGCACTTTCCAGTTACAACTGTTAAATGTTATAAAAATAAAACAGCGTAGGATACGATCAGTTCTGAAATAGCGTTAATTCTAATTTTACGATCCACAGTTCTCCCATCTGTTGGATACACGTTAATCCTTCGAAGCTACACCATCTATGACAACTGAAATTGATCTTTAGGCTCACACACTGCAGACAGTCAACTTTATCTTAGACTCAGACACTACAGACAGTCAACTTTATCTTAGACACTGCAGATAGTCAACTTTATCTTAGACTCAGACACTGCAGATAGTCAACTTTATCTTAAACTCAGACACTGCAGATAGTCAACTTTATCTTAAACTCAGACACTGCAGATTGTCAACTTTATCTTAAACTCAGACACTGCAGATAGTCAACTGTATCTTAGACTCACACAAAGTCTCTAATCAAAAGCATAAGCTGCGTCAAGAGAAACTATGCGACCTAATATTTGAAATTCTGAAATTTGAATTTGAATTTAACTGCGTGAAATTCTGTCTCTAGCAATGTAAAAATTATATATATATATAACGAGCACAGAGATGTAACGTTTCGGTTCACAGCTTAATCATTAAAAAAAACTAACAGGGAAAAAAAAGAAATAGGGACAGAAGATAGAATATTACTTCATGTGAATGATATAAAAGACGTAAGAGTGGAAAAAAGGAGTGCACTTAGCTGTGACTTGCAAGAAGCTCCGTCCGAGAGTGCGCGTAGGGACGTATTGTGAAATATTGAAATGAAGACTTGTGAGGTGTAATAGGTGGGTAGTAAATAGGGGCTGGGAAAAGCGGAAAGGAGTGAGAGTGACACAATGGTTGCGAAGCATAGGAAAGGGTTGGTGGAACAGATGAATGTAGATGGTTGTAAAGGGTTTGTAATACAGTGCATCGAAGGTTCTGAAATAGTAGTTGCAGGTGAGGAAAGAGTAGAACCAGCGAAGGAACGGACGTACTTTATTTTCAAAGGGTTAAGAATTGGGCACGCAGGCCCGTCTAACATTCTGATGAGAAGTGAGTAGGGAAGTAATGTGATCACAGAGAAAGTGAACGTTAAGTTCAGCTGAAATTTGAGTTTGAAGTTTTCTCTTCCAGATCATACGATGTTTTTTTTATTTGCAGAAAATTACAAAACATGTCGGATCCGTGGGCAGGAGTGTCTAAGTCATACGCAGTGCACGAGGAGTCCTACGCTTTTACAAACCTCCTCACTGCAAAAGGCGTCAAACCCATTCATGCGTGTACTCTGGAGGAGGCCAGAAAACTTGATGGAATCCTGAAATTAGCGGCAGGTGAAGTCGATTTCGACGGACAAGTTCAAGAAATATCCATTCCTTCCAAAGACGTTCCATCTGGAATTCCAGCTTCCATCTACAAACCAAAAGAACTGGCATCAACACCAACTATTTTAATCTACTTCCACGGCGGGGGCCTTTTTATTCTTGACAGAAAGTGCTACGAGACGTCCCTGAAGACCATTGCTAGAGACTGCGGCTGTATCATCGTTAATGTTGGATATCGGCTTCTACCGGACCAAGGGAAAGGTCATGCCCCGGTCGATGACGCGGTCAGTGCTACCAGGTGGGTGCTGGAGAACAAAGTGAGCATCGGTGGTCAGCCTGACAGCAAGGTTGGTGTTGGCGGGGACAGCGCTGGAGGACAGCTGGCGGTTAGCGTGACCAACGAGGTCCGTGACCTGGACTATCAGGTTCTGATCTACCCCCACTCTGATACATCTCTCAGCCAGCCCTCTGTGCAGGTATCCATCCATCCATCCATCCATCCATCCCATCCATCCATCCATCCATCCATCCATCCTATTTTGTAGATCTCCATCTCTTTTCATCTGTCTGTCTGTCTATCCCTGTCTTTCAATTGTTCAGATAACTAAAGCATTCCTATTCCTGACACTCCACTCAACTTGTACAATGTTCTGTTTTAAATAATGCTCTTCACAGCATCATCTGATGTAGATTCTGGCAGCAGTGACTGATAACAGTGGCACCAATGCCATCCTCACAATCAACGTATTTGCTTTCCAAGCCGTTTGTCTCCATTTTTAAAAACTAATTTATGTCTATAAAAAACTATTTTCTAGTTTCTATCGATACTGTACACAACATAAAAAGGAATAGGGAAACTAATTATGTCAGTCCATACGAACAGTGAAGAGCAAAACCTCTATCTTAATGCAGAGGAAACTAAATTGATGACAGCTCACAAAACAAACAAGGCAGCTGAAACATACGAGGTAAAACTGGAAGTTTTTCCATTCCTTTTTGTGTTGTGGACAGTAATACTGTGTCATCAGCATAACTAACCTCTGGTATTTCATAACCTCCAATTGTTATGTCATCGTAATATTCTTTGTCTACATCTTCTCTAACATTCTTCATTATATTTTCATGGTCTTGGATCATTACTAACAAATAATGGAGATACAATGAGGGAAGTTAAAAGGAGGATATCTATCGATCTTCAAAAAACAAAACAACTAAAAGAAGCTGTGGATAGAAACAGACAGACTACAAAAATACCATTTTTAAGGGCATGCATCTCTCCTATCGCAACATATGCCTATGAGACCTGGACACGTAACAAAACAGCTGAGAATCACATAAAAGCCTTTAAATGCTACAGAAGAGTTCTTAAAATATCATGGACACACACACACACACAAAACAAATATATCCATAGTACAAGAACTTAATATTGAAGAAGGTTGGCTAATAAATAGGATTAAACAGAGAAAACTTAAATATTTTGGACATATTAAACGTCATGAGAATTTAGAGAAGACTGTCTTGGAAGAATACGTAATGGGAAAAAAAGAAAGGGAGGCAGACCACGACGAAGATGGCTGCCAGACATCGTTGATAATCTGCCAATGGACGCATCAGCAGCAGGCCATCTTGTGTACAACCAAGAGGCCTTCAGGAGAGCTGTTTTATGGAGGCAAAGTTCCGCAAGGGACATGCAAATGATTGACTGACTGACTGATTTATACCATACTGTTTTACCTTCTTCTTTTTTTTTGTCACTGGAAGATATATCTTGGATGTATTTTATGAACCTGTTCAAGAGTCACAAGAGTCTCAGTTGTATCCACGAGATGAGTAGCTGGCTCTTATAAATCAACCAGTTTGTCTCTAGTAACATTACAAGCTTCCAGTAAATTTACTGTTGACTGCACAATCAGATTGAACTAGGATGATTTTTCTTCCCCAGCAAAAAAAAAAAACCAAAAAAAACTAGGACACATTATTTCTTAGCTAACAATATTAATTTTAATAAAATAAATGATATTTTAACAGGAACCTCCCTTGACCGCATGGGGCCGGGGGACCACCAATTGGAAAACCGTTGTTCTATTTCCTGTAGAGATCTATGACTATACTAATCATGAGTATTTTCTTTTCTGTTCTCAATGTCAGGAGTTTGATAACACCCCTGGACTATCAAAACAGGACATCGAGTGGTTTGTGGAACTTCTGTCCAAAGAACTGCCGAATCATGTGAACGATCCAAGAGTAAACAACATGGCTAGAACGAACACGGAATTGTCTCCCCCTGCGCTGGTTGTTCTAGCTCAACTTGATTCCATAAGGTATACTCGTATGTAGCGTATGTAGAGAGCATTTGTTTAATAACGTAATAGAGGACATATCTTTTATATCAAATGTAGAGAGCATCTCTTTTATAATGTATGTATAGGGCATCTCTTTTATAACATATGTAAAGGGCATCTCTTTTATAACATATGTAGAGCGCATCTCTTTTATAACGTATGTAGAGGGGATCTGTTTTATAACGTATGTAGAGGGGATCTGTTTTATAACGTATGTAGAGGGGATCTTTTTTATAATGTATATTGAGAGCATCTCTTTTATAACGTATGTATCGTCTGTTATGCATCGTCTTCATAGCATATGTAAACAACATCTCTTTTGAAAGGTAAGACTAAAGTCTACGTTGCAATTTTACGAAAATAAACACAGAGAGAGAGAGAGAGTGAGAGAAAGAGAGAGAGAGAGAGAGAGAGAGAGAGAGCGAGGAGAAGAGAGAGAAAGAGAGAGAGAGAGGAGGGAATAAAAGTTAGCAATTAGAAATAGGAAAAAATTAAAAGGTTATGAAAGACAACAATAGCAACCCAATGTATCAGCGAAATTACCTTTGTGAACGACAACAGAAAAGACAAAGATCCAAGCAAAGAAAGGCTTCTGCGATCCGTTCTCTCTGAGGAAACTAGGGAAATTGTGGCCGCTGACGGAGGAGGAATTCTGAGGAGTTAAAGGGGCAGCCAAATATGGAATACGATCATCTAGAGGCTAGAATAGCGGAAAGAGGAAAAGACAGGTTGAGAGTAGAGGAACAGCAGTTTTAACATTTGCTATCTCACATAACAGATGAGAAAGCCTATTTGTATCCTGAATTAATTTCCCTGTAACTTTTTCATTATTTTAAAAAATGTCATAAGGTAGTTTTTGGTGAGCTATGAAAATAGAAAGAAAGTGAAAAAGGACATGGAAAATGAACAAGAACAGAGATATGGAACCACTTAAAGTAGAACCAAGGAAAGAGTTATTCAGACAAAAAGGTGAACTGAGAATTCAGCCCGGCTGGGTGTAGACATCCGGCCTGGAAGATAAGCCGCTGTACCTAAGTTTTATGAACTCTCATACGCTCCAACGAAGAAGAAGAAAAGATGGCAGTGACTGGAATGTCATGTTTGTCCTTGTGATCTCCCTTATTGTATGCTGTGGGTCAGGCAGGGCCGCCGAGAGGATTATTAAGTGCTGGAACAAGACTAATTCAGGTCCCTTCACTTACACATGGACATATAAATCAACGTCATAATTGTACAATTATTAATTACATTCAAACATACATGCAAATATATTAAAAAGAGGACAGGTACTTATGTAAAAGATAATAAAAACAATAATACACATTAGTATATAAACAATAATGAAACAATATGCATAAGCAATGATACTAGATTTATTACAAGCTCATAACAGTTATTATAGTTGAGCTGTAATAGCATTTATATTCTGCTAAACAAAGGTGCTTTCCTAGTCTTTCTCCTGGCAAAATTGTGAATCGCATCACCAAAATGAATCTTTTTTGCAAGATGAGACTCAATAATGTGACTTGCCAAATGTATCAGTCCCCCCTGTGACATAGTCGATCTTAGATCATTTAGTCGATCTTAGATCATTTTTTTTACCAGCTTTAGTTTGCTGAATGAGCGCTGGACAGAGGCGACAGTGGCAGGAATTGTTAACAGAATACGGAGGCAGACACACATATTTGGAAAGAGTCCTTCCAGCTTGTGTCTTTTTCAAGCAATTCATCATCTCCACTGAACTCATTTAGCCCTATCCAAAATTTGTTTGATTAACAGATGGCAAATGACTTATCCCCATTACAAGATCTTCACTGATATCAGCGGGATATTGGTCTGTCAGTAATTTTGATTTTTCTTCCAGTTCATCTTGAAGAACTGATAGGTACTTCCAGAGGAGGCTGAACTTCTCAGAAATGTTCACTGCAGCATTGAGACGAGCAGTCAGGTCTGTGGGCCTTGCTGGAGATGTCACTGAAGTATTGGCGGAATCCGTCTACTAACCGTTAAGTCGATTCTCCAGTATTTGCAAGGCTTACATATTATCACATACATGATATTATGGCATATACAAATGAAGTCCTTGTGAATGGACATGTGGATCTGGTAAATGTTGCCTGATTAGTTTCAACAAAAAAGGTGTGGCGACCTCTGCCTTTGCTATAGGAAAAGGACGTGTCGGTCCTTTGCAAAACGGAAAATGCATCCATCTACTTCAAACCGGTCTTCTAAAATGACAAGAAACAATAACAGCATTAAGTAGTATATAATGTAGACTTTCGCATTTCTGCCTCTATGTGTATGTTTGTTGAAACCCACAGGGACAGCGGACTGGTGTACGCAGAGAAGCTGAGGGCGGCGGAAGTGAAGGTTCGCATTGTGGTCATTGAGGGCGTCCCTCACGGATTTTTTACACTCCCAAAAGTTTTCAAGACAAAGTATGCGGAAGCGTGCGGCCATATTGTTCATTTTCTCAAAGAATTTCAATGAATATATGAAATATATTTGTATGTTTTTTTCCCATTTATTAATAGCATGTTTTAATGCAAACAACACATGCACTAAAAAAAAAACAAACACACGCAAATATTTGTAACTTTTGTATCAGAGCTTCGCAAAAACTAACTGAAAAGATATTCTCGTGGCATTAACAATATGAGACGAACAGCAAATAAATTACAGGCAAGTAACGGATATAAATGGTAGAACGCATAAGAAGTGCGCAGCATAACACGAAGTTATGTTCCATTATCCGAGTACGTCCGAAGGAAAGTCAATAAATAAGTCGCAAAACAAGGTATGCCCATAGTGTGTGTATGTTTGGGGAGGGGGTTCAAACTATGGCTAGTACTTGTCTGAAATTTATTTAATTTTTCGACAAAAATCCACCTGCACATTCAGACACTTATCGCACTGATTCACAAGTCCTTGAACGCCGGTGTCAAAGAAGCTTGTCTCCCTGCTACCTCCTCCTTGGCAACGTTTTCCTGGTCTCGGAAAATGGCGACAACCCAGGGCAGGTCCGTCAGTTAATTGTTTTTTTTTTACTTGACAGTTTTCACTAGACACTTCAAACATCTCTTTATGCGTTTCCTTGCGCGCAGTCCTTCGGCCCACAGAAACATCACAATTCCTTGCTGCTCCTCTCACGTACGCTCATGTAACATACTCGCCATGTTAAAAATGCTGCTGTGAAATAACCATGGCATGCTGGGATATAGCTTTGGTTCTAATTTCGCGCCAGCTGATGCTGCTACACACAGTAAACAAAATAATCAATTAGTTTTCAATTGTTTTCAGCCTGTGCGAATCTACGGCTTATTTATTGACTTGCCCTCGTAATTATCTCCCTTCTGATGAGAAAATTTGAAAAGAGTTATCTCCAATTAGTAATTCATGATTACCAAAAATGACTAACTATATTTATTTATTTATTTTTGTAGGTGGATGGGGTCATATGTAAGATCTCGTCCACGTATTAATCAGATAAATTAAGAAATAACGTGTAGACTTACATCCTGTTAAGAGTCTATACCGTTGTGATGTCGTTTTCAGGCGCTTATCTCCTCATGTCTTTATGTTGTATTTGATATGTGTGTTGTGATTTTGTAAGCCATGATACTGAAAGCTGTCTTAGATATCTGGTTATGACTATTCAGGAACCATAATGCTAACAGGAAATTAAAGACAGTTCACAGAGAAACAGTCTTGTGTTGTTGGTAAGACTGTTAATATAAAAACAGACTTGTGTTGTTTGTATATAGCGGAAGAACTACGTGAGAGGGAAAGATTGTTGTTGGTCATAAAGCGGCGATCTTGAGTTCTTTGAAGTTGGTGACCTAGTGAATGTCTTCAAAACGAAAATGACGAACGAACGAATGCTGTTTATTTTCGAACGGTAAATAATTGGACACGCAGGCCCGTCTAACATTCTGCCCTTCATCAATCTTCTTTCATTCTTGAGATGAAGAGAGAGCAAAAGAAACTTTACAGACTTCTGAGTAAGCTCCACTCATGTGAGACACACATATACCCCTACACGTTGACCTCCATGAAAAAGCAGGACAGACCAGTTTCAGCAAACTAAGGAAGAGACTATTACAATGTGGGCCACTAGTTCTTAGCCTGGATATCTGCCAAGAGTTCTGTGGGGTTGAGAAATATAATTTATTCTCGAATGGCCTGGAAATGTAGAGCACACCCGGCCAATTATCATTGGCTCCGAGGGTCCATGAAAGAGGTTGAGAACCACTGGTCTCCATATCATCTGTCTCGCAGCAATCCAACGAAAACTAAGAAAAGAAAAACGTTTGTCTTTTAAAAGCAAACACATACTACTTTTCCTTTATCTCGATCTCCTCAACATTTGTTATATTGACGTTTCTATCTGACGCCATCAGCTATGAGGGGACTTCTCTAAGATGGTTCAGAACTATTTATTTTTTCAGACACTCTGGTCCCTATTCAGTATTTTGTTTCTTGAATCATCAGACCCGTCTGTAACTGACTTCCAAGCCCCCCTCCCTCCCTCCCCTTTCGCCTCCTGGCCCCAGAACAATGTACCGGCGCCCACCCCTCTTACTGAACTTGGATGACGTTATGATGATGTTGGTGCTGGATGGAGAGCGGATAAGGGCGACTTTCTTAGAGGTTTAGAGCTCGGTGACAAAACTACGTTGCCATGGAAACCACCGCGAGCCCAACCCTGGTTGGTCAGACTGAAAAGTGTAAGCCCAACCCTGGTTGGTCAGACTGAAAAGTGTAAGCCCAACCCTGGTTGGTCAGACTGAAAAGTGTAAGCCCAACCCTGGTTGGTCAGACTGAAAAGTGTAAGCCCAACCCTGGTTGGTCAGACTGGAAATTGTATCAGTTTGTATCTAGGGCTAGGAGCAACGATCAGGGCCGTCTAGATGGCATTGCAGGCTCTGGGCATAGCAGTGAACCTGGGGCCACTCAGGCGATGCTACAGATAGTTGTGGTCTGATTTATCGGCATCTACAGGGAGAAAGACCAAAGCGAAGATGGCTGGAAGACATCATTGATGATCTCCAAACGGATGCATCAGCAGCAGGGCATCTTGCTTACAACTGAGAGGCCTACAGGAGAGCTGTTAGAGAGGCAAAGTTCTGCAAGAGACATGCAAATGACTGACTGACTGACAGCAGGGCTTTTTGCTTTCTGGCCGTAATCAATATTTAACCCACGCACAAAAGAGCTACAACGACAATATTTGAATCACGGCCCCCCCCCCCCGGGGGCCAACTTCCCAATGTGCAAATGCCTTTAGATGGTAGTGGCAGCGCTAAGAAGTAGTCCCTGGTGAACTCTGGTTTGAGCACCTGTATAAACTCTGTCGCCTCTCTAGAACATCCATCTTTGCTCTCTGTCAAGCAACAGTTATTATTTGCTCTTTTTCCCCCGAAGATCTCTTGCTAAGAGTATATTCCCCCCTCCCCTCTCTCTTTCAAATCTCTGCGCCAGAAACTACACAAATGCTTCCGTTAATTTTTGTAACTTTGCAACAGGTTAGAAGACATAAGGTCGCCTTTTCCCGGTGAGCATGTTTTTACAGGTAACTAAATTATCGATTCCTTCCTCTGCAGTTTAATACGACTAGGAAGCAGTGTCGATTCTCTTAGCAGGGCATAATTTTAAAAAAAAAGGAACTCAAATGGTTCAAGTTTAGTTTCAAGAAAAACAAAACTGGTATAAAACACACCAGATCTGTGCACAGAACATTAAATCTATACACTGGGGAAACAAGATGAATTCCACTTATTAACTCTAATAGATATCTTTCTTTATAAGAAGGCCTAGTCCATTATTTTATTTTGCCTTACATTTCTAAATTTCCTTGTCGGTTTATAGTTTTGCCTATTTACTAGTTTTGCTTAAAGTCTGTTTTTATGTCATGCTGGGGGTGGAGGCGACTGTGCCACAGTGACAGGACATTTACCAGGGCAGAGAACCATAAGTGGTCTAACTCCCTACCCCACCTCTCTGTTGGTGCTCCCAGTAAAAAACTCAGCCTGGTCTAGTAGGGGACAGGACGATGTAGTCCCAGTGGCAGCGGTGTGCTGCCGGGAAGCCTTGCCTCCTTTTTTTCTGCTTTTCACGTTCACCCCCCGAGGGCCTTCAAGCTTCGATAACCCACTCCCCATCCGACACGGTGCTTGTGCTTTAACATCTTCACCACATTCTCTGCAAAGGGATTCCTGCTCGCATTTCCATGGAGGCAAGAACTTGAACAAGATCTGAAAAGGCCATCATGCTCCCAGCTCCATGGAGACAAGAACTTGAACAAGATCTGCAAAGGCCATCATGCTCCCAGCTCCATGGAGACAAGAATATGAACAAGATCTGCAAAGGGCATCATGCTCCCAGCTCCATGGAGGCAGAACATGAACAAGATCTGCAAAGGGCATCATGCTCCTAGCTCCATGGAGCAGAACATGAACAAGATCTCATGTTTTTGTTAGCTATACCCGAGAAAGTGCTTCACGGATGACACAGGATTCTTCAGCTCTTGGAAAAACACACCGTCCAACATAAATTCTGCTCTCTCTCCTCAGTGTTTCTGATGTTGTTTTCCTTATTCTACATCTTGAAGATTTATGTTACTGCTAGACAGCATTAAACTATGTCTCGCTGACAACCACAAATCGCACTATTGCGAAAACAAAACGGAACTTTTTGCCAGATCTCTCTTATACTGTACATAAAAACGCTGCTCTGTCAAACACTGTACGTAGACTCCCTGCTCCTTGGAAAGAACTCCGGCATAACTGAAATTCCCAGATTAGTGTAATCGGTTTTACAAGAGCCGAAGCGATCTTTCAATCTGCTCGTTTCTAAACTATCCAGAAATGGCTTACCAGTGTGTTCAAAACTCGACGTATCTTTTTTGACGCGCATAAATACAAGCGCGTGATACTGCACTCAAACTTGGAATAAGCGCTGGTGCTACTGAACAAACTGTTGTTAACGGAAACTTAACAAGTCTTGATGACCAGTAACTCAGAGAATAACATCAGACGAGAAGGCAGACTGTGCATCGTGGCCGTATTTACTCGGTTTTTGGCTTACAGTACTTTTCTTTTCTGATTAAGATCTCTCATGTGATTGTTCTGTATATTTAAAAGAATAAACTACAGAAAAAGTTTTTTAGAGAGAGAATTTTATAGTCGAGACTATACAAAAGTCTTTTTAGGGAAAATTGTATAGTCGAGTATATATAAAAATCTTTTTAGGGAAAATGTTATAGTCTAGACTACATAAAAATCTTTGTAGAGAAAATTGTATAGTCGAGACTACATAAAAAATCTTCTTAGAGAAAATTTTATAGTCGAGATTATATAAAAATGTCATAGGATTTATTTCTATGATACATTTTATAGGATAGCTTCTTCTTCTTCTTCAACGACTACTACTACTGCTGCTGGTGCTGTGCTACTACTATTACTACTACTACTATTACTACTACTACTACTACTACTACTACTACTACAACTACTATTACTACTACTACTACTACAACTACTATTACTACTACTACTACTACTACTACAACTACTACTACAACTACTATTACTACTACTACTACTACAACTACTATTACTACTACTACTACTACAACTACTATTACTACTACTGCTATTACTACTACTACTACACCTACTACTACTACTACTACTACTACTACAACTACTATTACTACTACTACTACTACAACTACTACTACAACTACTATTACTACTACTACTACTATTACTACTACTACTACTACAACTAATATTACTACTACTACTACTACTACAACTACTATTACTACTACTACTACTACAACAACTATTACTACTACTACAACTACTACAACTACTATTACTACTACTACTACAACTACTATTACTACTACTACTACTACAACTACTATTACTACTACTACTACAACTACTATTACTACTACTACTACTACAACTACTATTACTACTACTACTACTACAACTACTATTACTACTACTACTACTACAACTACTATTACTACTACTGCTACTACAACTACTATTACTACTACTACTACTACTACAACTACTATTACTACTGCTGCTGCTGTTTTTAACCTGTTACCGTGTAGCAGTAAGGGAAGAAACAGAAAGTGTGTTTCTTGCGTACTTTTATTAATCTAACTTCTGCTTTTTTCGCAAAATAATCCCGAGTATATTTCAGCATCTACTACTACTACTACTACTACTACTACTATACTACTACTACTACTACTACTACTACTACTACTTTTTCTCTGCCTCCTCTTTCACTCTTTCTTTCTTTCTTTCTTTTTTTCTTTTTCTGCGTGAAATTGGGAACTCTTTTTATTTTAGCCAACATGGCGATTATGTTGAAGGAGAGAACATCGGGTTTGGAAATAAGAGCGGATTACATTAGAGATGTGTGGGTGTGTGAGTGTGTAGGTGTGTATGTGTGTGAGTAGGCAAACTCAAGAGACAGACAGGAATTTGTTTGTACAGGTGCACTTTGACGGCGACACCCAAGAGATTCAAGAGAGTAATCCTTCCTTTTGTGGTGGTAGATGATGCTGCTGATGATTATGCATTTTGAGAGAAAGACTTAAGACAGAAATGAAGAAATAAAACTAAACTTAGAGAGAGAGAGAGAGAGAGAGAGAGAGAGAGAGAGAGAGTAGATAAAAGATAATCAGAGATTGTGTTATGACTCACCGAGATGAAAAGAAGGGATATAAGCAAGTGCCACAAGCTCTGAAATTTAAAGATAAGGAGGAAGATTAGTAACAGTTAACTCCCCCGATGTGCCATATCCATGTGAAGATAAACGAAACGTAGGAAAAATGTAAATTTGAGAAAACGAATCCAAATTGATGTTCCCCCCCCCCCCTGTTTTCATGAAAATGTAGATTCAGTTTGGGTTTGTTTGCCAATTGTTTCTGACAGATGCTGAAACATACTAGAGATGATTTTAAGGAAAAAAAAGCAGAAGCTCGATGATTAAAAGTACGTAAGTAACACACTTTCTCTGTGTGTGTTTTTTTAAACTCTTCCTTCTCTTTCTTCCCCTATTGCTGCAAGGTAGCAGGTTGAAAACACTCATCGCTTCTGTTTATAAACAAGAAGCATAACCTCGGATACTGACATGTTGCACTTCTCGAAAGTATCCATTCCCTTTCCTGATCCGTTATCCCAGCGAAGGCTCCTCTGTTACCAGGCTCTGGAAAGAAACCTCCGCCTAGAGCTGGGAGAGACGAAAGGCATTCAGGTGTGATAGTTATCACATCACTTTCTTCTGAAAGCACACGTGACTCACCTCTTTAGTTAGGTTTTTAAATCCAGTGGTTCCCAACCTTTTCTATATTCAGGGACCAGTGTTCCAGCTATATATAAGCTCTGGACCGTCGTCTATGTAATATGACAATTCCATGAATCCTTCATTATTATTTTTTTTTCCTCATTCTGAAGTCTATGTCCCGTAGCATTTACATACTGTAGAGGGGGTGTGAAGTGTTAGTGCCTTCACATTTGTTGACCACTGCAGCATTGGAGGTAGGGATGCCAGCGCCTGTCCCCTCTCATTTTGTTTTCCTTGGGAAACCCCGGGTGTCCACATTTTGAGGCTGAGTTGACCACGGTTCCGGTCGACCCAAAAACTTAGCCCGAGTTTGACATGGGAACCTTCTGATAGACAGACGAGAGGACTAACCACTACAACACAGCAGCATCTACATTCACTAGATGGCATTTAATACAAAATCGACAACGGAGCAGTGGGCCACTTGATTAATGCTTCGAGGACCACAAGAGCTCCGAAGACAACAGACTGGTAGCCACTATTATAATACACACAGCCACTGTTATAATACACACAACCGCTGTTATAACACACACAGCCACTGTTCTAATACACACAGCCACTGTTCTAATACACACAGCCACTGTTATAATACACACAGCCACTGTTCTAATACACACAGCCACTGTTCTAATACACACAGCCACTGTTATAATACACACAGCCACTGTTATAATACACACAGCCACTGTTATAATACACACAGCCACTGTTATAATACACACAGCCACTGTTCTAATACACACAGCCACTGTTATAATACACACAGCCACTGTTCTAATACACACAGCCACTGTTCTAATACACACAGCCGTTGTTCTAATACACACAGCCGCTGTTCTAATACACACAGCCACTGTTATAATACACACAGCCGCTGTTCTAATACACACAGCCACTGTTATAATACACACAGCCACTGTTATAATACACACAGCCACTGTTATAATACACATAGCTACTGTTATAATACACACAACCACTGTTATAATACACATAGCCACTGTCATAATACACATAGCCACTGTTCTAATACACACAGCCACTGTTCTAATACACACAGCCACTGTTATAATACACACAGCCACTGTTCTAATACACACAGCCACTGTTCTAATACACACAGCCGCTATTCTAATACACACAGCCACTATTATAATACACACAGCCGCTATTATAATACACACAGCCGCTATTCTAATACACACAGCCACTATTATAATACACACAGCCGCTATTATAATACACATAGCCGCTATTCTAATACACACAGCCACTATTATAATACACACAGCCACTGTTCTAATACACACAGCCGCTATTCTAATACACACAGCCACTATTCTAATACACACAGCCACTATTATAATACACACAGCCACTATTATAATACACACAGCCACTATTATAATACACACAGCCACTATTATAATACACACAGCCACTATTATAATACACACAGCCACTATTATAATACACATAGCCGCTGTTATAATACACATAGCCGCTATTATAATACACATAGCCGCTATTATAATACACACAGCCGCTATTATAATACACACAGCCGCTATTATAATACACACAGCCGCTATTATAATACACACAGCCGCTATTATAATACACACAGCCGCTATTATAATACACAGCCGCTATTATAATACACACAGCCGCTATTATAATACACACAGCCACTGTTATAATCACACAGCCACTGTTATAATACACACAGCCACTGATATAATACACACAGCCACTGTTCTAACACACACAGCCACTGTCATAATACACACGGCCACTATTATAATACACACAGTCACTGTTCTAATCACACAACCACTGTTATAATACACACAGCCACTGTCATAATACACACAGCCACTGTTATAATACACACGGCCACTGTTATAATACACACGGCCACTGTTATAATATACATAGCCACTGTTCTAATCACACAACCATTGTTATAATACACACAGCCACTGTTATAATACACACGGTCACTGTTCTAATGAACAACCACTGTTATAATACACACAGTCACTGTTATAATACACAAGGCCACTGTTCTATTCACACAACCACTGTTATAATACACACAGCCACTGTTATAATACACACAACCACTGTTATAATACACACAGCCACTGTTATAATACACACAGCCGCTATTATAATACACACAGCCGCTATTATAATACACATAGCCGCTATTATAATACACATAGCCGCTATTATAATACACATAGCCGCTATTATAATACACACAGCCACTGTTATAATCACACAGCCACTGTTATAATACACACAGCCACTGATATAATACACACAGCCACTGTTCTAACACACACAGCCACTGTCATAATACACACGGCCACTATTATAATACACACAGTCACTGTTCTAATCACACAACCACTGTTATAATACACACAACCACTGTCATAATACACACAGCCACTGTTATAATACACACGGCCACTGTTATAATACACACATCCACTGTTATAATATACATAGCCACTGTTCTAATCACACAACCATTGTTATAATACACACAGCCACTGTTATAATACACACGGTCACTGTTCTAATCAACAACCACTGTTATAATACACACAGCCACTGTTATAATACACAAGGCCACTGTTCTATTCACACAACCACTGTTATAATACACACAGCCACTGTTATAATACACACAACCACTGTTATAATACACACAACCACTGTTATAATACACACAGCCACTGTTATAATACACACAGCCACTGTTATAATACACATAGCCACTGTTCTAATACACACAGCCACTATTATAACATACATAGCCACTGTTCCAATACACACAGCCACTGTCATAATACACACGGCCACTGTTCTAATCACACAGCCACTGTTATAACATACATAGCCACTGTTCCAATACACACATCCACTGTCATAATACACACAGCCACTGTTTAATACACACAACCACTGTCATAATACACACAGCCACTGTTATAATACACACGGCCACTGTTATAATACACACATCCACTGTTATAATATACATAGCCACTGTTCTAATCACACAACCATTGTTATAATACACACAGCCACTGTTATAATACACACGGTCACTGTTCTAATCAACAACCACTGTTATAATACACAGCCACTGTTATAATACACAAGGCCACTGTTCTATTCACACAACCACTGTTATAATACACACAGCCACTGTTATAATACACACAACCACTGTTATAATACACACAACCACTGTTATAATACACACAGCCACTGTTATAATACACACAGCCACTGTTATAATACACATAGCCACTGTTCTAATACACACAGCCACTATTATAACATACATAGCCACTGTTCCAATACACACAGCCACTGTCATAATACACACGGCCACTGTTCTAATCACACAGCCACTGTTATAACATACATAGCCACTGTTCCAATACACACATCCACTGTCATAATACACACAGCCACTGTTCTAATCACACAGCCACTGTTATAATACACACAGCCACTGTTCTAATACACACAGCCACTGTTCTAATACACACAGCCACTGTTCTAATCTACACAGCCACTGTTCTAATCTACACAGCCACAGTTCTAATCCACACAGCCACTGTTCTAATCTACACAGCCACAGTTCTAATACACACAGCCACTGTTCTAATCCACACAGCCACTGTTCTAATCCACACAGCCACTGTTCTAATCTACACAGCCACTGTTCTAATCTACACAGCCACTGTTCTAATCTACACAGCCACTGTTCTAATCTACACAGCCACTGTTCTAATCCACACAGCCACTGTTCTAATCTACACAGCCACTGTTCTAATCTAAACAGCCACTGTTTCAATCTACACAGCCACAGTTCTAATCTACACAGCCACTGTTCTAATCCACACAGCCACTGTTCTAATCTACACAGCCACTGTTCTAATCTAAACAGCCACTGTTCCAATCTACACAGCCACAGTTCTAATCTACACAGCCGCTGTTGTAATCTACACAGCCACAGTTCTAATACACACAGCCACTTATTCCAATACACAGCCACTGGTCTAATCTACACAGCCACTGTTCTAATCCACACAGCCACTGTTCTAATCCGCACAGCCACTTATTCCAATACACAGCCACTGTTCCAATCTACACAGCCACTGTTCTAATTCACAGAGCCACTTATTCCAATACACAGCTACTGTTTTAATCCACACAGCTACTGTCCTAATCTACACAGCCACTGTTCTAATCCACACAGCCACTGTTCTAATCTACACAGCCACTGTTCTAATCTACACAGCCACTGTTCTAATCATCACAGCCACTTTTCTAATCCACACAGCCACTTTTCTAATCCACACAGCCACTTTTCTAATACACACAGCCACTTTTCTAATACACACAGCCACGACTTCGTCCCACCAAATAAAAAACCAGCAATCATTATCGCAGCAATTATTATAGCAGCAATTATTATAGCAAGAATTATTGAAATATTAGTGATACGTGTATTAGCACTTGTAACAGTCGTACTTGTAGCAGTCATAAAAGTAGACGTCCTACTAGAAGTATAAAAGCAGAAATCGCACAAGTTGTACTGTTATTAGTAGTAGTCGCAGTAGACGTACTTGCACTGTTGGTAATCGTACTTGCAACACCCATAAGAAACAGCAGCAGTAACAAAATAGGCAGCAGCAACAACGTGAAAATGAACTAGAAAATGTAGGCCAGGATAACACACCTGTATTGGATACTATAAATAACCACTTATCAATAGCCGGCTTTAAACCAGATTAATATAAAACATTTGTTACCTGCGCAATCTAACAAACCTCACTGAGGCAACGCTGCAATTTGGAGCAGTTTAGATAACCAATCACAGCCTGTTTGTGTGGTCACGTGACAGTTCGTGTCGGTGCCTACTTGTTATCTGTGAGGAGTGACAAGTTAACTGCTCACGAGACTCAAGAATGTCAGTCACTGGAGCCCTAGTTCTTCGTTTAAGAAGGAATATAAACACCGAAAATGGTTATATAAACATCGAATATGGTTATGTAAAAACTGAATATGGTTATGAAAAACGAAAAAAAAAACACCGAATGCTGTTTTGAAAGATAAAAAAAAAACAAAAAAAAAACAAACAGAATTTTGAAAGACCATAAGTTTCTGAATGAGTAAAAACACTGAGAGCTATTCTGAAAAAATGAAATAAACACTAAACACTTTTTTTGACAGATGAACTAAACACCAAATACTATTCTGAAATGTGAAATAAACACCGAATATTATTCAGAAAAATGAAAACAAAACACCGACCAGGCTTCATAAAAATGAAATAAACAATGGAAAGAGTGCGTGGTTATGAATAACGGAAATGATGAGTTTTTGCTGGAAATATTCACAAGTTGGACGTGCTGTTGCTTACTTCTATTCTTGATTTAGTTTATAAGTTCGACGCCTTTTGTGCTTATTTTCTGATTGTATTGTGTCCCTTATTTTGTTTTTATTCTACGAAATGTTTCTTTTTCGAGTACGGATTTAACAGGCCCTGTATGTCATGACAGGTCAAGACCTTAACATGTCTGAGTGCCTGCATACCATTTCTAGTCAAGACCTTAAGCTGTCTGTGCTCCTGTAATCATCTCTGATCAAGACATGAAGATGTCTGAGCTCCTGTACATTATCTCTGATCAAGACACTAAGCTGTCTGAGCTCCTGTAATCATCTCTGATCAAGACATGAAGATGTCTGAGCTCCTGTATATCATCTCTGATCAAGACACTAAGGTGTCTGAGCTCCTGTATATCATCTCTGATCAAGACACTAAGGTGTCTGAGCTCCTGTATATCATCTCTGATCAAGACACTAAGCTGTCTGTGTCAAGGCCGGCTAGAAGGCATGGTGTAGACTCTACGCTGTCCCGGCCTTCATGTCATTTCTGGTCAAGACCCTACATTTCCGAGGGCTTGCGTATCTTTTCTGATGAAAGAGTCTAAAACTGTTTGGGATCTACTTCTGGTCATGTTATACATGTGTGGGAAATCACCCAGGCACTTTTAGCCTAGAAGCACAATTTTTTTTAAACATTAAAAGCATTTATTTAAAACTTGCCAGTTGCAGGTTTAAAAACCAAAGACCAATTTCCAGCGTGTTACCAGGAACACACACAACAACAGTCAATATTTCCGTTCTCAGCCCCGTACTTCAACATTCTTCACAGTTTTATAACTTCGATTAGCTTTGTATCGTAAAGTACACCTGATCTTGGTGCGTTATGGCCTATTTATTACCTCACTGGTTCCATAATTCACGCACTTTGCAGGTTAAAAAAAAATCAGGTTTTCCTATTCTCAGCAAAATTATTGCCAAGGCCAAAAGCCGAGAATAAACAACCTTTTATGCTTTTTTTAAAGAAATCTGCTAATGAATAGACGACACTTATATGTTGGGTGATCAAAAGTGCTGAGTGGTACACATTAGGGGAGCAGGGATTAGTTGAAAGTACCCGCCCATAATATTAAACAAATAAAGCTTGTGGGGGGGGGGAATGAAAACTTACCGTGAGCAGCAAAGACCGGTACAGAACAAACACGATTTTAACCTTCATTTGAGGGATAGAAACATATCTGAAAAGCAGGGGCTGATATTATTAGCGATATTCGTTCGGTCAATATTCTCACATGCTAGCGAACATTTGGCTTTCACTGCGTAAACAGAATGGAACGACAAATCCATTAAGGCAAGTAAAAACTTAAATGTAGCGAATAGTGCATATATATTAAGAAACAAGTAAGGAAATCGGGGAAAACTCCATGAAGGACTGGATAAAGAACTGCAAAGAAATACTGTAGTCATCCACTCATTTGCATGTCCCTTGCGGAACTTTGCCTTCCTAACAGCACTCCAGTAGGCCTCTACTGTTGTAAGCAAGATGGCCTGCTGCAGATACATCCATCTGCAGATCATCAACGATGTCTTGCAGCCATCTTCGCCTTTGTCTTCCTCTCTTTCTTGTTCCTATTATGTACCCTTCCAAGATGTTTCTCTAGATTATCACGACGTTTAATGTGTACAAAATATTTAAGTTTTCTCTGTTTAATCCTCTTTACTAGCCAGCCTTCTTCAATATTAAGTTCTTGTAATATGGACATAAATACTGTAGTAGCATTTCAATAAACGCAGAATGGAAGTCCATATAGAGCCGGATTCAAACCTCCAAAAATACAGTAGATGAGTGCTGAACCCTGGCTTTTTCCACTGCCGGTCAGGTCATGACCGGAAGGACAGGACTTGAAGAAGAATCCGCTAGACCGTCGGCATTTACCTGGAGAAAATAGTGGACTTTGTCCACGGTTACAACCGTCTTCTGAACGTCGAAGAAGCAGACGAAGATTAGAAAAAGGTTATAAAGCCCAAGACAGGTCCTCAAGTGTGGTCTCAGGTGTCCCAATCCACCCTCTTAAGGACCGGGTACCTGGCTTTTTCCTGGAGTCGAGGAAGTAAAGACTGCCAGACGCTATGCTGGTCACGTCACTCTCCAGTGAGCCCATGAGGTCAAAGAAAATGTGGACAGCAATATCATATTGTCAGGTTGTCTACCTGTGTCTTTATAATTTTTAAGTATTAAATAATTTTTGTACCTAGTTATTACCTTTTGTACGTATTGCTCTCGTTTTTCTTCTTTCTCCTTATGTTCATCTTCTTTTTTCTAATGTACACATATTTTTTTCTTGTCCGCTGATCTCGATATCATTAACTGAGAAAAACTGTCCCACAGAATGAGCTAAGAAAAACTGTTTCAAACAACTGAACTAAGAAAACTGTCCCAAACAAATGTGCAGAAAAAACTGTCCCAAACAAATGAGCTAAGAAAAACTGTTTCAAACAAATGAGATAAGAAAAACTGTCCCAAACAAATGTGGTAAGAAATACTGTCTCAAACAAATGAACTGAAAAAACTGTCCCAAACAAATGAGCTAAGAAAAACTGTCCCAAACAAATGAACTAAGAAAAACTGTCTCAAACAAATGAGCTAAGAAAACTGTCCCAAACAAATGAACTAAAAAACTGTCTCAAACAAATGAACTAAGAAAACTGTCCCAAACAAATGA
The DNA here is from genome assembly GCA_009760885.1 of Achatina immaculata. Taxonomy (NCBI): domain Eukaryota; kingdom Metazoa; phylum Mollusca; class Gastropoda; order Stylommatophora; family Achatinidae; genus Lissachatina; species Lissachatina immaculata. Next base: position 1,393,895 of record CM019703.1, on the reverse strand, counting down.
GCTAAGAAAAACTGTCCCAAACAGCTGATCTAAAAAAACATCCGAAAGAACGAAAGAAGAAAAACCGTCCCAAATAAATGAGCTAAGAAAAACCGTCCCAAATAAATGAGCTAAGAAAAACCGTCCCAAATAAATGAGCTAAGAAAAACTGTCCAAAACAAATGAACTAAGAAAAACCACCCCCAACAAATGAGCTAAGAAAACTGTCACAAACAAATGAGCTAAGAAAAACTGTCCCAAACAGCTGATCTAAAAAAAACATCCAAAAGAACGAAAGAAGAAAAACCGTCCCAAATAAATGAGCTAAGAAAAACCGTCCCAAATAAATGAGCTAAGAAAAACTGTCCAAAACAAATGAACTAAGAAAAACCATCCCCAACAAATGAGCTAAGAAAACTGTCACAAACAAATGAGCTGAAAAAAACTGTTCAAAACAAATGTGCTAAGAAAAACTGCTTGAAACAAATGAGCTGAAAAAGCTGCCGCAAACAAGTGCTAAGAAAAACTGTCTCAAACAAATGAGCTAAGAAAAACTGTCTCAAACAAATGAGCTAAGAAAAACTGTCTCAAACAAATGAGCTAAGAAAAACTGTCTCAAACAAATGAGCTAAGAAAAACTGTCTCAAACAAATAGGCTAAGAAAAACTGTTCCAAACAAATGAACTAAAAAAAACCGTCCCCAACAAATGAGCTAAGAAAAACAGTCCCAAACAAGTGAGCTAAGAAAAACCGTCCCAAACAAATGAGCTAAGAAAAAACCGTCCCAAACAGCTGAGCTAAAAAAAAACGTCCGAAAGAACGAAAGAAGAAAAAACATCCCAAACAAATGAGCTAATAAAAAAACCGTCCCTAACAGCTGAGCTAAAAAACGTCCGAAAGAACGAAAGAAGAAAAAGCGTCCCAAAGAAATGAGCTAAGAAAAAAACCGTCCCAAACAGCTGAGCTAAACAAAAAACTTTCGAAAGAACGAAAGAAGAAAAACCGAGAAAGCTGGTCCGAAGTTCAGACTTAAGCAGGTTAAGCGGGCTTGATAAACCAAGGGGAATAAGTGAGAGCGTCGTATATGGAACGTGAACTATTCATTGTTCCACGGACAGCAAAGAGTTGTTCACCCTTGATGAGCAAGCGAACATGTAAATAAGACAGCGAAGTTTTCAAACTTAACATCTAGACAGGTCTAAAGCGTAAAATGTTTTATTTATGGAGTAAATGTTGATTTTCTTTTTTAGAATCGTGTAATTATTTTCTTTAACTTTTTTTTCCTCTGAAGTATGTTACAGTTGTTTTTGGTCTTGTTTAGGGCCACAGCACGAACTCTTCTCATTCTTGTAAAGATCCAGGCACGAACTCTTCTCATTCTTGTAATGATCCAGGCACGAACTCTTCTCATTCTTGTAATGATCCAGGCACGAGCTCTTCTCATTCTTGTAATGATCCAGGCACGAACTCTCCTCATTCTTGTAATGATCCAGGCACGAGCTCTTCTCATTCTTGTATGATCCAGGCACGAACTCTTCTCATTCTTGTAATGATCCAGGCACGAACTCTTCTCGTTCTTGTAATGATCCAGGCACGAACTCTTCTCGTTCTTGTAATGATCCAGGCACGAACTCTTCTCGTTCTTGTAAAGATCCAGGCATGAACTCTTTTTGTTCTTGTCAAGATCCAGGTACGAACTCTTCTCATTCTTGTCAAGATCCATGCATGAACTCTTCTCGTTCTTGTCAAGATCCATGCACGAACTCTTCTCGTTCTTGTCAAGATCCATGCATGAACTCTTCTCGTTCTTGTCAAGATCCATGCACGAACTCTTCTCATTCTTGTAAAGATTCAAGCACGAACTCGTCTCGTTCTTATAAAGATTCAAGCACGAACTCGTGCATTTCAGAGAATGAGAAACATATTAGCTAACACATCTTTATCAATGAATGTTAGAAAACGAGTCCTAAAATGCTATATTGAACCTATCTTGTTATATGGAAGTGAATCACGGACAATAGGCAGGTCTGCACAAAAATCATTGGAAGCAGCAGAAATGTGATTTATTAGAAGAATGTTGCGAATCCCCTGGACAGCAAAAATAACTAATGAAGAATGTATGAGAAGAGCTGGAGAGACAATGTACTTTCATAGGACATGACATGAGAACAGGAAAACAACAGGAAAAATAGAAGGAAGAAGATCAAGAGGAAGACCAAAAGAGATGATACAGTCTGACGGGATGGTGTGAGAGGAGATCACCAACTGAGCTGATGGCCTGCATGAAGGATCGTGTACTCTGGAGAAGCATAATAGCAAACGCCAGTCGGCACGGCATATGATGATGATGATGACATTTGTATCCCCAGCCAACTCCCATAAGTAATCAATGTGCTTTACTCCCGTTAATATCAGCCCGCTTATTGCCACACATCAGTTAAATTTCACGGTTAAAGTACCCGCTTTGTGTCACAGACTGGGCGAGTACAAGCTACAAACATCTCACAAAGCGTTATCAGCTTCGCTATTCATCAAAGAACGGGCCGGCCGTTTAATCACCGAGTAATTGCCCCATCAACCTTGTGAACATGTGGACATCGAAACTCACGTGGTGTCAATGAAAGGCTTACCACAGTCACCCTTTCGTGACTAAAATCTTTTTTTTTTCCGATCATTGGCTTCTTTATCAAGACGTAAAAAAAAGTAAAAAGTAAAGGTACTCATGTCATGCCTTAGAGGCACATAGGGATACGGTGTTAGCGCCCATATTTTCCTTGACTTGTCAGCACACTAGAGGGTGATATGGCCAGTATCACGCCTGGCTGTCTTTCCTTCCACAACTCCAGAAGAAGTCAGGTGCCCATTTCTACAGCTGGGTGACTGGTGGATTCGAACCCCCGACCTTCGCCATGAGAGACCAGTGCAATAACCACTTCGACACTCAGAACCCTTATCAAGACGTGGGCGGTTTTAAGTTGGCAACGTGAGTTAGTCAGACTTGAATAATGTGCTGTGAATGGTATAGCCGGAAACTTCTCTCTCGTTCTTGTTGTGATAGATAATGGCTACTAAACGCAAACATATTGATCAGGATTTGAACAGTAAAATGGATATTCTGAAGCAAGCTGATGAAAAAGATACAAGAAAGGGCAAAGCGGATAAATTTGAAATTGGCGTTTCAACTGTATCGAAACTTGTCAAAAAACCGAGACAAAATTGAACTCGTCCTTAATTAGGTCAAACTGTAAGCGAAAGTGTGCGAGTTCCTACATGAATATTGAGTGTGCTCTGCTGAAATAGTTCAAACAGACATCTTCTGCACAGTAGCATGTGTGCGGTCCTATGCTGGCAGAAATCGCAGAACGTTTTGCGAAAGAAATGGATATGCCTGACTGGAAGTGTTCGAACGGCTTTCTTGAGCGCTTCAAGAAACGCCACAACATAACATTTAAGGTCGCTTCAGGTGAAGCGGCCAGAGTTAACACCGATATCGTTAATGACTGGATTTTTCGCTTGCCAAAATTTCTGGATGCGTAGAGCCCAGATGAGATTTTTAACACGGATGAAACAGGCGTGTTTTATAAACTGCTACCGAACAGGACTTTGTGCTTTCGTGATGAGAAATGCCACGGTGGCAAACGTTCTAAAGATTTCTTAACAGCTGTCAACGTGTTGTAACATGTCTGGCACTGAGAAGACTCCGCTCCTTGTTATCGGAAAGTCACAAAATCCGCGGTGCTTCAGGAACGTAAAGAGCCTGCCAGTCACTTACAAGGCCAGCCAGCTTGCTTGGATGACAAGTGAACTGTTTGAGGACTGGATCATTTCTTTCGACAACAAAATGAACCGAATGAACAGAAAAGTTTTGTTGCTCGTTGACAACTGACTGTCTGGCACGGCACACTCCGACATCACCAATCTGATGGCTACAAAGCTTGTTTTCCTGTTACCTAACACAACCAGCGTGCTGCAGCCTTGCGACCAAGGTATCATTTACGCCTTCAAGCAACAGTACAGAAAGCGAATAGTGCGTTATATGCTGTATGCTGTGGAACAAAAGCGTGTCGCCGAGATCGACATCAAGATAGCGATTAATTTTGTGCATGCGGCATGGAATAGCACCAGTCAGTTCGACTGTGAACTGCTTTCGTAAATGGCAGTTTACTTTCTTGCCAGAGCCAGTGATCAATACAAATGCCGAAGATATTTGTGACGTTCCCCTGGACTTGATCACAGACGAAGAGTGGGCAGCAATTTCTGATGGAAGTGTCACGTTTGATCAATTCGTTTCAGCTGATGGCGGCTTGCTATCGATGGAAATGTATTCAGTCGAAAAGATCGCCGCTAGTGGCAGTAAAAGCAAGGTAGACAGCGATGCCGAGGATAGTGCTGATTACGTCCCCTCACCAAAACTGTTTCTTACGCCCAGTCTGTAAGCGCATTCGAGACTGTGCGCTCGTTCATTTACAGTATCCCTGACGTGACGCAGGCCGTTTTAAATTACCTTTTTTAAATTAATTGTTATCATTCGCTCTCTCTCTCTCTCTCTCTCTCTCTCTCTCTCTCTCTCTCTCTCTCTCTGAACCTTACGTGCCCAGGGCACATAGGGCTTCCGCAAGGGTTTTCCACAAATGCCTGTCCTTCGCCTTTTTTTCTGCTCTTGCCCAGGTGAGCCCTCTATTGCTCAACATCCTTTCTGTTGTTCTTCTCTATGTCTCTTTTGGTCTACCCTTACTTCTGTTCCCCTGTGGTGTCCATCTTAGTGCTATTTTTGGTAGTGAGTTGTCAGTCATTCGGAGCACATGTCCCAACCATCGCCAGCGTCTTTCCTCAATAATTGTTGTCAGTGGCTTCATCTGCATTTATGCCAATAAGATGTTATTTCTTATGGTGTTTGGCCAAAATATTTTTCTAATTCTTCGTAAACATTTAGTCTGGAAAGAATTTAACTTGTTTTCTATGGTTTTGGTGATTTTCCAGCATTCACTTCCATAGAGTAGTACACTTAGAACATTACTCTTAAATATCCTGATTTTCATATTTATGCTTAGTTTTTTTGATTTAATAGTTATCATTACACAACGCAAAATCACGTATTTTTACAAGTAATACCGCTGAAAAGTCATATACTGCTTAAATATAGTGTTTTCTATATTGTAAGACAAAGACTTACTGTATTTTGTGATTAATATATTTTGTGACTAATATATTTTGTGATTAGTACATATTGTATCTGATGATGTTTGGCTGTTTGTTATGTGTTTAATGTAGCAAATGTGGGACGGACTGACACACACACGCACACACACCGGCCCAGTTAAGTAATTTTTAAAGGACTCCTGTTTATGTCAACTCTGCTTATTGTCATCACATTTTGTCGGTCCTGACGATTAAACGGGTTCGACTGTAGCAGAGTGTCACAGAGTGGGCGGGTTCAGCTACAACTTGCCAGCTTGGACTTGTCGTGCCAGAAATTAACCAAATATGCATTTATAAATATGATTCTTTCATTTATCGTAGCCATTAATCCAGATTGAAAAAAAAGTTAGCAACTTACGGCTGTTTATTCTGTGTCACCTTTTGAAAACGTCATTAGAGATGTACTCAGACCACTCGACATAAAGAGCACACTTGGAAAGAAATGTAACAGGCAAATTTACCTGTTCATATTTTGCTTTCAGAAACGACGGCCGGGGGGGGGGGGGGTACGTACACAGATAATCAAAAGTTTGGGCTGGTAGATGGAGGTGATGAAGTGAGCACGCCATACAAGGACACTTCATAGACCAGGGATTCACGCTCTTTTTTCAGGTCACAGATGCCTAAGAATAATTAGATGCATTTATTATTATATTATCAAAGTCTCCACACCTTTATCCCTTTCCTCTTTCTCTCTTCCTCCCTCTCGTCGTCTCCCCTCCCCTCCCTCCCTCTCGCATTCCTACCTCCCTCCCTCTTTGTCTCTCTCCTTCTCTCTTTGCTCCTCCTTCCCTCTCTCACTCTCTCTCTCTCTCTGGCCCAGCTCCTACCTTTGCAAGTAGGTTTATATGTTTATAGGCTGCACGACCTACCTGGCGGTTAAGGCACTTGTCTGTCATGGCGGTGTATGGACATGTAATCACTCGGGCTATGGTTTAGGGTTGGGGATTGACTTAGGGTTAGGGTTGCTGTTAGAATTAGGGATATAATGTGTTTTAAGTGTCCAAAATGAGCAAGTATCAGTGATTACGCGTTGCGTGTTTTTGAATGTCACCAAACTTTCGTGGCAAAGGGTAAGTGGTTCAAGTCTCCGGGCGGAGAGGCCCCCACAGACGGGCCAGCTGTAGAAACTGGTGCCTGATTCTAACTGAATCTGGTGGTCAGATTTCATGTTTGGACAGACCAGGAGCTAGACCCAGACAATGGTGTTGAGACAGCCTAGAAGAAGATAGAGGCGCTGTTGGAATCGGCAACTGTTAAGAAAAGATCAAGAACAGAGAGGAACGGAAGCATCCCTTGTCTGCAACAGTGAGCCTCAGCTGCCCCGAAAGCTGCTAAAGTAAGCAGCTGCTCAAAGAAGAAGAAGAAGAAGACTTCATGATGATCACATTACTCTGTTGTAAGCCGTCTGATGAAGGAAAATGTAAGAACTAACACCTTATCACCGAAATATTTTCTTGGTTAGGACAGAGGCTTCTCTCCCTTGTTTTGTTTTTGTTTTGTTTTCTCCCTTCTTTCACATACGCTTAGCAATATACATAAACTAGACTTTCTTACACTGAACCTAGCATTGTACATAAACTAGACTTTCTTACACTGAACCTAGCATTGCTCATAAACTAGATTTTACTAAACTG